>JAHHUM010002021.1:511698-1069087 GCA_036173005.1 Crenichthys baileyi
CGGGTGGGGACCCCCCTTTGGGGGCCCACGCCTCCCAGTACGCCACCAATTCCACCGACATCTGAAAGCCCAAACATATATTTGCATTTAAAACCCCGGAGGGAATATTCCGCGCATGGAAATCCCGCCTTTTTGCTGCAGCTACAGTGGCTCCACTTCTTCAGTCTTTCATTCTACTTGTGTGTTTTAGGTTTTGAAAATTTTGGGATTATAAACCCCCTTTGTCTGAATGCACTTCATAATTCATCTGTATTTTTTTCTTTTTCACACTGATTTTTGAAGATATTAAGTTATACCTAATAATTTAAAAAACTTCATCTTTCTGGGAAAAGTAAGTTTATGTAAAAAAAAATATTAAATGTGGGGGGATTTAAGACTAAAACTTTTTTTTTTTGCCTCACATTTTGTATTGTTTTTAAAATATGTAATAAAGGGCAAAGTGCCCTACAGCTAAAGCACAATGTAGAAAAAACTGTATGACAAACACAGTCATGTAAAATGGGAATCAGTCTCCTTAAATATCAAAATTTTTCCCCTTTTTGGGGTCTTGATTCCCAAAAACTGTCCCTTTTCCACGCCCCTACGGGCGAAAAAAAGAATGGGCTGAGGGAATAAAATAAAAAGGGGGAAATAAAAACGAGAAGTGAATCATTATAAAATAATAGGTAATTAAACCAACGGGGGAATAACAAAACACAAAAAAAAACCAAACACCCCAATCTTAACAAAAACTTTTGGGTATCCCTCCACAAACAAATAACAATAGTGTGCTGGGTTTTTGGGTCCATTCTTTCTAATAGAATTGTTTAAAGTTGGGAAAATTTTTGTTAAAAAAAAACCTATTTTATTTTTACAAACGCCCAAATTTGCTTTGGTCCACTGCATGTGGGTCATAATCTTTTTCTGCCTAGGGGTTGACTAAAATGCCTCTTGTTTTTGTATTCAAAAATAACCATAAATAAAAAAAATTTTATTCAGTTCAATTCAATTCAGTTTTTTATAACCCCAAATTCCAACACTGTCGTCTAAGGGCCTTCACAAAACTCGGGACATACATTCCCATTAATCTTAATCACCAAACAGTGCAGCAGATTCATTTTTATTCAAAAATTGGGTAAAAAAATTTTTTTTTCTAAGGGAAAACCCCGCGATTGCATCCATCAGTGATTGCAGCTTCACTCCTCCGGATAAAAAGTAGAACAGTGGCAGTCCGCGTTTTACTTTTGCAGCAACCCCCCATACTGAGCATGCTGTAGCGACAGTGAAGAGGAAAAACCCCCTTTTAAACAGGAAAAAACCTCCAGCAAACCAGGCTCAGTGTGAGCGCCATCGCCCCCCGACTGGGGGTTAAGAGAACAAGCAGAGACACAAAAAAACAAAGAACACTGATCCAGGAGATTTTTCTTGGAAGGAAAAAGTTAATTTAAATGGATGTAGCTCCTTTGGGGTCGTTTCACCTGAAAAAGCAACAGAAAAATCGAGCGTTTTAAAGTTTAGAGTGGAAGAGAGCACATGAGATAGTTACAGTAAAACCCTCAGTCATAGCTAGTCTGGAGAGAAAAAGGGTTTTAAACCTGAAAGACAGGCCAATTTGGTCATTGGTAGGGGTACTTTAAAATTGTTCCCCAGCGAACTCGGACGATTCCCCCTCTCCAGAAAGGTGTCCAGGTCACGAGCAGGCCGGGGTGTAGTTCTGGAAGAAAAGAGAGAGAACAAATTTAAAAACTGAAAAAACAGAAAATAATAAAAAATGGAGAGTAGTGTGAAATGTGGGAAAGAGGGTGAAAGGGGGTCAGATGCCTCCAGCAGCCTAACTATAGCACATAACTACAGAGTGCTCAGGAAAAACCTAACCCACTCTAACAAAAGCTTTATCAAAAAGGAAAGTTTTAAACCTAGCCTTAAAAGTGCATTTTTGCCCCATCTAGAGCCCTGAGGCCATTGTTATAAAAAAAACCACAACGTTGGGATCCTCTCTCTGAGATTGCCATAACCATTGGAAAAAGAGAGGGGTCTACAGGTAGCAAAATGGAGGGTTGTTTTCACTAACCTAACGGCCGGTTTAGGCAAAAACCCGACTCCCCCTTACTCCACCAACAAGGACAGCTAAATAAGAAAAAGCTCGGATAACCAAACCCCTCAAACATAAGCTTTATAAAAAGGAAAGTTTTAAGCCTAGCCTTAAAAGTAACGGGTGCTGCCTCAGGGACTAAAACGGGGAGCTGGTTCCACAGGAGAGGAGCCTAAAATAACTAAAGATCTGCCTCCCTTCTACTTCTAGAGACTCTGGGAACCACCATAAACCTGCATCTGAGAAGAATGCTCTGTTAGGAAATTGAACAAACAGACTCTGATGTATGATGGACTAGATCATTAAAGGGCTTTTTAGTGAGGAGGAGAAATTTTTAAAATTTTATTCTGGATTTAAAAGGGGGCCTGAGGGAAGCTAAAATAGGGAATTGATCTCTCTTTTTAATTTCCTCAAAACTCTTGCTCAGCATTTTGAATCAGCTGAAAGGGTTTTAACTGCATTTTGTGGACATCCTGATAGTAAGAATACAAAAGTCCACCTTGAAGTAACAAAACTGGAATAGTTTTTCAAGCGTCACTCCGGAAGGATATTTAATTTTGGGAAGTTCCGGAGTGAAAGAAGGAAATCCTAGAAAACTGTTTAAAATGGGGTTTAAAAGACATGTCCTGGTCAAAAAAAACCCAGGTTTTTTTTCTTTATTATCGGAGGTAAATTTTTAAAGCCATCCCGTTTAAATGATTGCTAAGCAGTTTTTTTTAAAACTCCCCCCCCAAAAACCCGTTGGTGGGCTAAGTGCTTTTCATGATTGTTGCCTTAAAAAGATTATTAGATCAATCCTGAATTACTCTGAAACACTAGCACTATTCTACAATAAAACATTCATGGCTTCAAATCTCAGGCGGTGCCTTTCTGTGTGGGGCTTTCATGGTCCCTCGTGCATAACAAAAGTTTGGACCGGTGCTGCCGTATAGTTTAAAAACATGCAAAATAGGATAAATATAGATTCCTAATATTTAATATGGGTGGGGAAATGGGGGGTTTTTCATGCTCTCCGTTTTTGGGCCGGGGTTACCTGCCCCAAAAAACCCTTAAACTCCTCCCCCAGAAACTTGGGGGTCGTAACTGCACCGGTTTTACACGGAAATAAAGCCCCCGGGTCCTTTACTGATGTCTTGGTATCTTTAATTTCTCTCAGCTCTGTTGACATTAGGACACCTTGACACCGTGAAAACTAAACAACAAATGAAGAATAATACAGTGTCACTATCATATTCGCTACACGTTTCCAATAAACTGTATAATTAAATTACAGCAGCCATACTTGGACAACACATTTACCGTTTGCGCCTCGTAAACCTAGTGCAGAATGTCCGTGTTTTCAGGTCCGTGTTTGTCTTCCCCCACATGCCACTGCCCCCAAGGGCTCTTAAATCACTCGGTCACGTGAAAACCAAAGATAAAAACAGTGATAAACATGCTTTTTACTCCCTAAAATATATATAATAATATTAAAATAAAATATATATTATATATATATATATATATATATATATATATATATATATATAAAATTTTATATTATATATTATATATATAATATATATATTTTAATATTGAATTGAATTGTTAGAGACAAAATCCAACCCATTCCTTTAAACATTTGGATGTTTAAAGCATAATGATATTTGATTTACTGATAAATACAAATATCTTTAGGAGAGAAGAGAAAGTTGACCTGAACCTTGTTACCCCTGAATGTAAAAGGGGACCAACATGCTGGAAATCAAAGGGGCCCCCAAAAACCTTTATTAGCTAAATTAATAAACCCAACCTTTTTCAGACGTAGAATGACTGCCACCTAGAGGTGCTGGACGGAAAAACACAAAAGAACAAGCAGCACCATTGGTCTATGAAACAAGCTTTGGTCAACAAAGTCAAAGCTTAATCAAAAGCTTTGCAAACATGAGCACACGGCCTGCATGAATTAGGAAGAAATGATGTCAACACTTTAATACAAGATGCTAGATGGTTATATTTTCAAGGGACTTTACAAGAATTTATGATTACGAGTTTTATCCATAATTATTAGCAAATACAGAAATCTGGTTTATAAATAAAATGACATTTTAGTGATAGAACAGTCATTTTTAAACAAGTATCACATGGATAAATACACGTTTCCAGGTTTTATGACGCAGACAGATTTTGAAATAGTGGTACACCCAGATGTTGTCAGTGTGTTGTGCTTTAAAAACAATCAACGTAAATGAAAGAAATGTCCTGTAAAGTTGGACTTTCAAAAGTTGGTATCTATGCTGTGATAAATAACAATGTACAAGAAAAATAGATTTTCAGCTGTTTTTTAAGTCTGTTAAAAATAATAATTGAGGATATTGATAAGAAAATATCTCGAGACATATTAGGTACATTTTAAGTAACTATGATGGTTTGAATTGAGAGAAAATACATTGTCCCCTCCAAGGCGGAGTTGAACCAGCGAGTCCCACGAGTATCAGCTTCAGCTCTACAACGGAGCTGGCGTGCCCAGCGACTCCAGCTCGGTTCTAACGTTGGCTTGTCGGACTGAATTTGAATCCGGAAAGCCAAGGTTTTTGTGACTGGCGCTGGGCCGGGGTCGAACCACCGACCCAAGGCTTTCAGTACTGCTTAATAAAGCTCTCCGCGCTAGCACTGAGCTATCGAAGGGGAACCCGTTTGTTCATGGCTGAATCCCGAAATCACGCCTCGGCTGTTTTCTGGCGTTTGTGGGTATATTACTGGCTTCTGGAAATGTTACTCCCACTACATAGTAGGTCAGCTTACCACTAAGCTTTAGTCAATAAATAACATTGAATTTAAAGAAGTACGGGAATAAAATAGGCTCATTTCTATTTTCCAATGAATTTAGCTAACAGTGCGTCCTATGAAACTCAATAATTAGCCGTGAACTTCCCGCCTTTTCTCAAAGTTTCACATATGATAATTTTGCGAGCCTTTATCATCATGTTGTGAGTGAGAAAACTCATCTATAAGTTATAATAAGAAAGGTTATTCCTAACAGGTTAGACCCCTAAAGACACGCAGTTGTGCTGTGTCCATGCCGAAATATACAGGCCTAAAGCAAGGCTGCATGACCACCTAACTCCTGTCTAATTTGAGCCCTACGTGTAGCTTCATCCCATCATCAAAACAACAGGTAGTCTCAGATTATAACAATGTTATCTGAAGCCTGTTTGACTAACCGAGTTTAGATGGAAAATACATGAATGCGTTTAAAACGGTGTGAATGTGGGAGTAAAAAGCCGGTCAGGCCGCAACTCACCATGTTTTCTCGGACCGGAAGCCAAAGCTGCTGCATGTCTTCGTCTCCTTTTTAAACGGGAGCTGCAGCCCACATACAGCTGCAGTAAAGGGGCTCCAACACCGGAGATGGGGAGCATCTTCTTCTTCTTCTTCTTCTTGGTTTTATTGGCGGTGGGCAACAAACTTTTAGTAGCATTACCGCCAATTACTGGTATGGAGTGTGGTTCGTGTCGGTCTATCTATTTAAATATATATTTAAATTCTACAAACTAAAAAAAAAATATATATATAAAACTATAATATAACTATAATATAACTATAATCAAATTCTATGAAATAATTTTAGTTTTTCTTTAAAAATCGAATCACTATTTGTATATGTTTTTACTCCCTAATTTCTTCCTAAAAAAATATCTAAAAAAATTAACCCTTAATACCTTCAACCCCCTCCCTCATATATCTTTCTCTTTTTTAAATTTTTTGACATTCTATTAAACTTTTCTATTTTTTCATATTTTGCACAGTAATCACATTTACCAGTTTTTGTTTTTGAATTTTAAAAATTGTAATTTAAGTCCTGTATGCCCAAATCTTAACCTTGTTATCACTCTTTCCTCCTTTCTATTTCGTCTTCCATTTCTCTTTCCTACTATCTTCTGAATTTTATAAAACCATCTTCCTGTTTTCCCTTCATCCCACCTTTTTTCCATTTTTTTTCCATCAACTTTTTTTAACAATACTCTTTCCCTCAGATTTATTTGGTTTTAATTTTAAAACTAATAGAATCTTGAATTACCCTCTTGCCTTTTATCTGCCCTCTCGTTCCTTCACCCCAAAATATGTGCGGAAAAACCACCAAATTTAAAAATATCAAGCCCATTTTTTTTTTCTGTATAACGTATGAAAATTTCTAAAAAAGTCCATCCTACTATCTGATTGATTAATTTTAAACTTAAAAATGCAGAGCTTGAATCTGAGCAAATTACGTTTTAATGGTTTTAAATGTCTTCTACCCAATTGTAAAGCTAATAATATTGCCATCATTTCTCCTGTGTATACTGAAAAGCCGTCTGTAATTTTCTTTCCTTTTTTATGTTGAATTCTGGTACTACAAAAGCTATTCCTACTTTTCCATTTATTTTTGATGCATCTGTAATATTTAAATATTATAAAAATTATTTAAAGTATCTGTACTGAATAACTATCTACGATTTAAAATTTTATTTTTGTTCTTTTCCATTATTTACATATCTACTGTTGCTTCTGGCAGAATCCATGGTGGTATAATTGATATTGGTGTAGTTTTTGACAAATTCTAAATCAATCATTTTAAAATTTTTTTATTTTTTTTTAAAATTGTCCATCCGAAACTCTTCATTTCTTTTTTTCTTTTTCCCAACATGGTTTTTAAAATTTTCCCCAAACTGGATGATCCCAAGTTATTACTTGTAAATTTAACCAATAATTTATTTCTAGTTTTATTTTTTCTTAACTCTAACGGCATTTCCCCATTTCTATTTCCTATTGCTGCTGTCGGGTGTAGTTTTTAAATGCTCCAGTACATAATCTTAATGCCTGATGTTGGATAGTGTCTAATTTAACCAGATGTGTTTTAGCTGCTGAACCCGTAAACTATACAACCAAGTCTATGTTAGATCTTATCATTCCTGTATAAATCTGTTTTAATGATTTCCAAAATTGCTCCCCAGTCACTGCCAGCCAAGCATCTCATAATATTTAAAATTTTCCTTACATTTATCAACAACTTTTTGAATATGTATATTCCACGTTTTTCATCAAACCATAATCCTAAAAAAATTTATACACTTTACTTGCTCTAATTCTTGGTTTATATAATTTTAAATTTTTTTTCCTTGTTTTTTTTTTTCTGGTTAAATATCATTACTTTGGTTTTTTTCAACTGAAAAATTAAATCCCCTTTTTTTTTAACGCCCATTTCTCTATTTCAATAATAACCCTTTGTAATTTTTTACAAAAAAATCAACATTTTTTTCCCCTTTTCCAAACAGCTCCATATCTGCAAAAAGGAACATCCCATTATTTTTCCCAAATCTTTTAAAACATCATTTATCATAATTGAGAACAATAAGGTTATAATACTCCCCTGTGGAGTTTCCATTTTCTATTATAAATTTTCCTGAGATTTTCTTCCCCCAAATTTTAACTTGTATTTTCCTATTTGTTAAAAAGTTTTTAATCCCTTTAAATATTTCCCTTTAATGCCCGCATGTGTAATTTAATTAATAATCCCTCCCCCCACATCATATCATATGCTTTTTCTATATCAAAAAAAAACTGCCACTACACTTTCTTTATTTACCTGTGCTCTTTTAATTTCATGCTCTAAACATAGCATTGGTCATTAGTACTCCTCCTTTTCTAAAAAACCACTTTGATAATTTGACATATATCCTTTTTTATTTAAATAATTAAGTCTACTATTAATCATTTTTTCCATTATTTTACATAGATTTATTTAAGGCTATCGGGGCTATAATTTCCTGGATTTGAGTTTTCTTTTCCCGTTTAGCTATTGGTACTATAATTGATTCCTTCCAGTTCAGTGTAATTTTCCCTCCTCCCAAAAATTTTTTTGTATAATTGTAATATTATATCTTTTGATTTTTTTTCACTGAGTTTCCCTTTTATTCTGTACCAAATTGATCTTTACCTGGTGCTGTATTTTTCATCTTCCTAAGTGCATAATTTAATTCGGCTTTTGTAAACTCAACATTTAACAAATTATTTGTTTCTTCAACACTCTGGGGAGCTTCTTCTTCTTCTTTCTTTTTTATGGCGGTTTGCAAACAACTTTTAGGTGCATTACCGCCACCTTCCAGATTGGAGTATGGACCAGACGTTTAACTATTATAATCTTCCCATAATACCTGTTCTTCTTAGAAAACTAAAAATACTGTTAAAAACTACATCCCCAGATGATCTCTGAAACAAGTCCCTAATGTCTAATTGATTTTTATTCCTACTTAAATCTCTAAGTAATACCTTTCTTTCCTGAACATACTTATTACATTCTAAAAAAATATGTTGTACTGTTTCTAATTTTCCACAATAATTACAACAACCTGTATTATGTTTATTAATTATTTTAAGAGTATTATTTAATCCTGTATGTCCAAACCTTATTCTATATATAATATCTTCTTCTTTTTTACTTCTATTACATTTCCTAAATTCCCCAACTTTTTTTTGGATGCTATAATAAAATCTAGCGTTGCCTCCTCTATCCCACTGTTCTTGCCATTTCTTCTTGATATACATTTTAATAATATTCTTTACCTCATTTTTACTTATTTTAATATTTAAAACCACCATAGTCTTTTTTGCTGCACTCTTAGCAAAACTATCAGCCAACTCATTTCCTACCACACCAATGTGGGCAGGAATCCAAACTAGTTTAACATGAGAACCATAATTTTGAATCCTAAAAATTGATTTAATTATATCCATTATAATATCTTGCCTTGATTCTGAATTTAACTCTAGAATACTTATTAATGCACTACTTGAATCTGAACAAATTAAAACCTCCCTCTCACCTGTATACACTGTCAATGTATCTGTTATTCTTTTATTTCTCATAATATTTAAATCCGGAATTACAAATGCTATACCTACTTTATCATTTAACATTTTAGAAGCATCCGTATATATTTGTATATATTCTGAATATTCTTTTTCTATATAACTCTCCACCTCTTTCTTTCCTAACTGTCTCCCTTTTTTCAATAAGTTTAAATCAACTTCAGCCTGTCCAAAGATCCATGATGATGAATAACAGGAATAGCAACCACAGGACTAACTAAAAAGTTATCTATTCCTACATCTTTTATTTTATTTATTATTATCTATCCAAAACTAAACTTAATTTGTTTCTTTTCTTTTTCTTGACAAGGTTGCAGCGTAACATATGGAGGATGATCTTCATTATGTCCTTTAATATTTGTCCAATAAATTATGGCTAATTGTTCTCTCCTGAGCTCCAGTGGCATCTCCCCCATCTCAACTTGTAGAGCTGAAACTGGAGTACTTTTCATCGCTCCGCAACAAAGTCTTAATGCCTGATATTGTATTCTATCTATTTGTTTAATAAACTATTTGAAGCTGAATTGTATAAAATACACCCAAAATTAAATATTGATCTAATTAGTCAAATATAAATTGTTTTTAATGCTTTCCCATCTGCTCCCCATTCTTTGCCTCTCAAACATCTCATTATATTTAAAATTTTTTTACTTTTTCCAACTATTTTATCAAAATGTATCTTCCATGTAAGTTTTTTATCAAACCAGATACCCAAATATTTCATTTGATCTATCCTTTCTATAACATTCCCATATAATTTGAGATTTACATTACTATTTAATTTCCTATTTGTAAAAACAACAACTTTAGATTTGGATGTTGAGAACCTAAATCCCCATTCTAAAGCCCAAGCTTCTACACTATTTAAGGCCTCTTGTAATTTCATATTTACAAATTCTATATTTCTTCCCCTCTTCCAAATAATACCATCATCTGCAAATAATGAAACACCAAAAGATTTATCTATACTACTAAAAAAATCATTAATCATTATAATAAATAGCATAGGACTTATTATACTACCTTGGGGGGTACCATTTTCAACTTGATATTTTGAACTTATGTCCCCACCTATTTTTACTCTAATACTTCTTTCATTTAACATTTTTTTTATCCATCTATATATTTTACCCCTTATACCTATTTGTTTTATTTTAATCAACAGCCCTTCTTTCCATAACATGTCATAAGCCTTTTCCACATCTAAGAAAATCAGCCAAAAATATGAATATTTTGGCTGTATTAATAATACATTTACTAATTTCTGAATTTAATTCATGTATTGGCTTACTTGTATCTATATATTTTTCATATTAACCTCATTCATCACTTTAAAATTATCCCAATTTGCTTTCCCAAATTTCCTTCTCCCCTCAGTATCTACCTGGTCTTCTTCTGTATCTATTCCTATTTTGATAAAAATTGGATAATGATCACTCCCCATTGTGCTTTCTTTACATACTCTCCAGCTGCAATTATCAGCAAAAGATTGAGAAACTAAGGTCAGATCAATAGCTGATTCTCTACCTCTTACCAAGTCAACCCGAGTGCCTGCTCCATTATTAAATATTATCAATTCTTTTTCTTCAATTATCTCTTCTAAAATTCCTCCATTATAATCATCTTGATCTCCCCATAAAGTGCTATGTGCATTGAAGTCCCCACACCAAACTATGTTCCCTCTCCAGTGTTCTAGGATTGTTTTAAGTTTTAACTTTACTAATTGTTTGCAAGGATTGTAATAATTTATTATTGTAATATTCCCATTACTTGTCCAAATTTCTACAGCAATAAGTTCTAAGTCTGTTATTATTTGGAGCTGAATAAATTGTATGTTTTCCTTTAAGAATATGGCACAACCTCCTCCATTCCCATTTATTCTATCTTTACGTAAGACTGAGTAACCATGAACACTAAACTGCAATGACGGCTTGAGCCATGTTTCTTGAATGCATATTATGTCTGGTTTTGTATTTAAATTATTAATGAAGCCTTTAAATTCCTGACCATTTGCTATTAGACTACGAGCGTTCCATTGTAATATTAGAATTATGTAACAATTTGAGAAGCCTCAGCTTCAGATGATCCTTCCCCATGTCTAAGTTCATCATGAATTTTTTCCCATGATAAATCTTTGACATTAAAAAACTTTGTAGCTGCCTTTACTAGGATTTTTATTTTCTCAGTTTTAGTTCTTGCTTGTTCTGAGCAATTTATGATATATGCAAGAAAAGGAATCAATTTTTCCAATGTAATATTACACTGATTATTGTCTTCCCCTCTTTTCCATTCAAAATTTGCTTTTGGATCATTATCACTATTTTTTACCTCTTTCACTGCTTCATCATAAGTAATTCTCTTGTCAGTTTTAACTTTTTGAATTTCAGCTGCTTCTTTTCTTACCATGCACCCTGCATATGCTGGAGTATGACTTCCTCCACAGTTACAACATTTAACTGGATTGTTTCCACACTCGCCATAAGGATGTTCACCTCCACATCTACCACATCTCTGTTTCCCTTTACAAACGTTCGCAATATGTCCATACCTTTGACACTTATAACATCTGAGAGGTGGTGGAATATAAGCTCTTACATTAAAGCTCATATAACCAATCATCACCTTATCAGGCAGAACTTTCTCTTTAAAATCCAGTAGTACAGATGTACTGTCCATTTTCTCCCCACTCCTGAAAGCCTGTAATCGTTTGATGCCTGTGATCTCTCCTCCTTTTATTATTTTCTTTAGCCCCTCCAAGTTTTCTCCAACAGGATTCTCTGATAGTACTCCTTTTACTCCTCTTTCTTTCCCAACTACCTTTCTTTCCAGCACTTCTCTTTTACATACCATTTGTATTTTAGGGCCTTATTCTTTTTCTCAGCATTTTTACAAATGATAAGTAGGCTTCCATCCCTTAAGACTTTAGCTAACTCTACATCTCCAACAACTTTCTTTAATCCATTTGACAAACTGATAGGACTTACTCCAATCATATCCTGTCCAGCCTTAAACTTTAATATAATTTTTAAGTATTCCATCATTATTTTCTTTCTTATTTCAACTCTTTCTTCCTCATCATCAAGAGCTCTTTTACCAGCATTTAGTACCCTTTTAACTTTGTCTTTTCCCCCTCCCCCCCTTCTATTTTCTACCATAGACCATCCTATGTCCATATTTTCATCTTCCAAAAGCCCCCCACTACAACTAGCCATCTTGATCCACTCACAATCCAGATTATGCCAAATCCACCTTTAAAATCAATTTATTACTCGCCAGATAACGTTTAAGCCCGCTCAGGACGTGTAAACTACCGCTCGACGGAAAAGTTTGCTGAAGACGATCAGTCGCCGGCCAAATATTTCGACCGAGATGGGGAGCTTCCAGTGGGCACCTGGGATAAAGAGCCCTCCAAGCAGCCTTTTTCTGTCTATCAGCGGCTGGCAGAGCAGCTTAAGGGTCCAATACCCCCACCTACTGAGCTGGACTGCGGGACAGAAGTTCAGGCAGCCAAATCAAACCCTAAAAGAAACCTT
The DNA here is from genome assembly GCA_036173005.1 of Crenichthys baileyi. NCBI lineage: Eukaryota > Metazoa > Chordata > Actinopteri > Cyprinodontiformes > Goodeidae > Crenichthys > Crenichthys baileyi. The sequence goes on from JAHHUM010002021.1 coordinate 524,191, forward strand.
CAGTTTTGGGCAAAAAAAGTAAAACATGCTTTGCTGTTTCAAACTGATTGATTGAATTTGCTCTTCTTCTTTTTGTTTTATGGCAGATTGCAACGATGACTTTAAGGTGCATACTGCCACCTCATATATCAGAGTATGTAGCATGAACTATGTTTGATGGAATTACTTTGTTTCATAAAAAAAATTAAAAAGTCCTATAATATATCCCTATATTTTTCAGATATGGTATAACAGCTTTACGTGTTTCATTTACCCCCTCTCCTGCTGTTCCCAACAGACCTTCAAGGTTCCAGTTACTTCCTGCCTGACTTATCTTTTAATTTAGTTTCATCCTCTCATCCTTATATACAGACTGAAAATGAATGGTGAGAGTACACTTCCCTGTGGTTCTCCTGTGCCTCTGACTACCTGGTTAGACACATAATCCTTCAGTCTCACAAACTGTTGTCTGTTTGTCAGGTAGTCTTCAGGAGATTGTTGAGGCCTCCACCTGAGTCTTCTGGAGTTTCTAATGTTGCCAATGTTCCTGCAGGGCCTAAGACAGGCTCAAACATGCCTTTTAAAGGATAGGTTGTTTACGTTAGAGGAAATAATTAAACCGTTGAGTGTAAAATGTGTGTACTGTGCCTTTAAAATGAAGGTAACAAACACTCAGGAATAAAGTTAAAGATAACTATTGCTTTAACATATTGGATGCAAATCACCACTTCCTCCCTAATGGTCAACTCAGAATGATCTGTATAAACGAGCAGAGGATGTTGAGCACAACCAGGCCTCATTCAAAGCAGCTAGCTGAATTCTGGAGATAAGGAAGCTGCAGCAGTAACTGGCTTCCTAGGAATCATACAAACTGTCACGCAGACGCTTTATGCAGTCAGTAACCAACCTGGCAACATATTCCTCATGTCTTCTCTGGCTCCCTAAGAGGTTCCTTAAATATTTTAACAAAATATTGACACCCAATTAATTTTTCCTTCTTCAGCTACAAACAGCCTGGAGTCACAGCAGTTTGTTTTAAGTAGATGGAAGTTGACTAATTCTTCACAGGTAAGAGGAGGAAGAACTTTTTTAGTACAAGTTGGAATTAGATTTCTCACCCTAAAACTAAATCATAAAATTTTAGCTGTTTAAATTAAGAGACTTATTAAGTGATTGATATATTGTAAATGTTTTCATATTCCAATGATAATAAAACATGCATAATTTAATTAAATGTGCCTACATGTTTCAGCCTGCCTCATCCAATTTCTTTTGATGTTTTACAAAAGCTGGATTGTATTGCTCATTCTAAGCAGGTAATTTGCAGCAAGTACATCTGGTAAAGCTTCCTTTCACTACCGGTCTATTGCACAAAGTAGCAGTAGAGCATAGAGTTAAAGTTTATTCAGTAAGGCAAAAATGTTATATTTAGACTATTTTCTCAAAATGTTCACGTCCAACAAATCAATTTTTGTCATGCAATGATGAATAAAATCAGACTATAGTTTGAGAGCGGAATAAAACAGTTTGATTAGTTGTTTATGTTCAAAATAAAACATGATGCTAAAGCTAAAAATAAGGGAGTTCAAAATAAATAACCCAAAAGTCAGTATCAACAGATTCACAAATAAACTTCCCTGCCTGGCAGTACCAAAAGGATACAAATGTTTTTGATCTGCTCTTTGTTATATCCCCATCACACAATAAACAATTGTGAAACAGCTTGAAATTTGTATGGCACTTTGAAAATTGTGTGTGTAATGAGGTAGTAATTATTAAATATTTGAAAATGAGTGGTTTAGTGAAGCATTTTTATGTTTTAGAGTGGCCCAGTCAAAGTTGAGACCTAAAATAGAAAATGTCCAAAGGGTGTGAATACTTTAAAAATACATTGTAATTGTCTTCATTAAAGCCAAACCCCTAAACTAAACTTTCTTTGAAAAAGTTTCACATTTCCTCATTTCAGAGGATCTTCCTGATCTCCTGCTGTTATGACATCAGCTGAGAAACATCTTCACAGGACCTCTGTGCAAGCTTGAACAACAGAAGACATAAACAGCGACTGTGCTGCCTCTTATGGCTGACAGCAGCGCAGTGGGCGCAACTCCTGAAATCCTCAACATCACCGGCAACTTCACAGGCAACAGCACCACGTCTAGCGCTGTGCATGTGGCCAATGTGATCAGCTGGTTGACATTCTGCATCGGGCTACCCGTCCTCGGCCTGGCTCTTTACACCCTCAAGAATCTGTCTAAAGGTTTGACATGATTTGTTTTAATATTTTGCACAAGATTACACTGCATAGCAACTTTATGCAACTTTTATGAGATGATTGAGTACAAGCTCTATAAGTAGAAGTAAATAGTGACAGCAACCCTTATTTGTTCCTTCAGGTAAAGATGTGTAAAGAGTTTTCAAATATAATGATCTTTTTTTTTACTGTGGCCTAATTTCACATTTAACAAAATTTTAAAAATCCAACATTTAATTTGAGCAGATTGATTAAAGTTGGAAATAGTTGTCTTTAACAAAATCACTGACCGGTAAAAGTTTTGGTCACCCTGTTGTAACAGGTTGTACAACCCACTTTTGAAAATAGAACAGCATTAAAGTGCCTGTGAACACCTTTCCTGCAAATGAAGAAATAGAAAGAAAACATCTTAATATTGAAGGAACTGGGCAGTAATTGACATGATATTAGTATTAAAGACGTGATAAAAGACAATTGGGACACAAAATAAGCATATTTCGATGTTAAATTTTGCAAGTCCAAAGTCGCCGAAAATGACGTCTAAGGGGAAGTCTCCAGTCATTCAATGTGTGAGCATCAATGATAAATGGTTCAGGTAGAAGCCAAGTTATATTAAAAACAGCGTTAATATGGTAAAACGGTGCATCGTTGGTGGTGGCAGTATTACAATGATAGCAGCTGTTAGTCTGCACTACTTTCCTGAAGCAAAGAGGATCAGAGCTACCTAGATCAGAGCTGGAAAACTGACGAGGGACAGATTGGCTGGTCCCACCAAGCACAGCCAGTTGTGAGGCAAACTGCTTCGAACAAGAAACCTTTGAATTCACAAGAGAAATGATGTCGTAATATCTGACAGAAGAAGGAGAATGTTAAAGCAGATGCTATAGCCATGCTGTTCAGAGCATCTGATGGGAAAAGATCGCCAAAGAAAAGGTTGTTGCTAAACGGATCAAGGCTCGGCAGGTAAGAACACTTCCTTGTTGCAAAAGTACATTCTTCTTCTTCTTCTTATTATTAATCCAATTATTAATTATTATTAATAATCCGAAGTTATTATTATCATTTAAATAGGACAAATTACACTCGAATATGATATATTTAAATAAATGTTTCTCTAAAGATTCTGATATAAAGTAAACAAAATGAGACACCAGGTAGTGTCTTCAGATCTTGAATCATCCCTTGTGTCTGCTGCTACTCCTCCATGCTGCTCACTTCGCCTCCGGATGTTTCACTCAGTACCGTATTTACTGCAGCTGCGGTGCAGTGTGAGCACTGTATCTGCTCCGGTCCGGTCTTGTCTGCTTTTTTTTTGTGAAATTTATGACCATGTATCTCAACAACTGTTCATTTCAGTGGCATGAATTTACTTTTTGAAATATTGTATCAATGTTTCCTTTCCATAAATGTAAATGGATTTATCATGAAAGTTCAATGTCACAGACACTTTAAGTCTTCTCTCAAAACATTTCAGTGTTGGAGCATAGAGAGATCGAATCTTTGATCGGTTTCCTCCTATCACATTTTCTTGACATCATCCGGACTCCTTGGTCCTCTCTGATGCTCTTTCCTCTATAGTTCAGCACACAGGGTTTCTGCAGGATTTACTGTAGGTCCTGGGACTGAGATGACCAGTGGAGAAGGTTGAGTTAGTGTATGTTAAAGCATTTCTGTCGTGATTTCAGTAAATGTTTTTGATCACTATCCTACTGAAAAACCCAGTTTCGACCTATTTTCACTTTACTCATATGGTTCATGGCTGCACAGTGGCATAGTTGTTAACTTCACAGCACTAGGGTCCTGGGTTTGAATCCTGACTGGGTTCTGTTTGCATGGACTTGGAAAAGTTCTCCCTATGGATGTGTGGGTTATTTTGCTACTCTAAATTGCCCTTAGGAATGAATGTGTGTGTGAGGTTGTTTATCTGTGCCACGTGATGGAATGGCAAACCTTGACCAATGACTGCACACATCTTTTTAGACCATATGTGACCAATAACTAGATAGTAGACATCATAAGATTTTTATTTGAAATCTTTTCTATGAGTTAATAATGTTATCCAACCTGCTTCTTTTTTTAATGAAATATATTTTAGGTGTAAATAGACTGTGTATGTACATATTTTTCTTTTTATCTTTTATTTCCTCCAAAGTTTATATATTTATATTTAATATCTGTTCCCTGTGAGTACAAAATCAAAGTCAAATTCCTTGTTTGTGCACATGTGTCTGTGCTAACAAAGCTGATTCTGGTTCTGATATGTAGATAGGGTCTAATGGTTGTTATGGAGACTTGGTGAGCACAAGATCCCAGTTTTTGCTGCAGCTCCTTAACAGTTATTTTGCCTGGTACCATCCAGCTCACTGTGCATTGTGGTAAGATAAATATGGGGCGGCATCCCAACTAGTGGTTAGTGGCTAAAAGAAATAAGTTTCAGTAACAAGTCACATTTATACTGCAGGGAAACAGAAAGTCACGAATTATTAACTTGAAGCTCCCAGAAACTCTGACCTACTTAAAAAAGTTCAAAAGTTCAGATAAAAAAAGACGTCAATTATATGAATTTTAAAGAGGTTGTTGGTGATACCAGTAGCTGCGCCTGCTGTGATTTTGTTAAAAATAATAATTTCTTAATTTTGAAATGTTTAATATTGGATTTTATGAACATCACACATCTTTTTGTTAGCAGTGCCAATAAATTTCTTCACATCTGTATTTGATCATCAGAGAGTTGTATCTATCTTAAGCTGTAGACAAACATCAAAGAACCAAAAAGTTCCTTTTATTTTAAGTCCAAGTAACAGTGAGTTGTTGCAATAGTCTAATATCAGTTATTTCCAATTCTGTGTTTTCTTTCTAGGCGAGAACAAGGTTCCCATGCATATCATGTTCCTCCTGCTGACGGACGTCATCAGTTTCTTTGGTCGTCCCACCGTGAATCAGAGCACAGAAGCTGACACAGTCTTCTCAACCAATGGCACTGACATCATCTTTTATTTTGGGATCACTTCCAACATCACCCTCATGCTGTTTATAGCCCAGGAGCGCCATCTGCTGGTGGCCTACCCACAGTGCCTTGGCTGCTGCACCAGTATCAGGCAGTCTCCTGCAGTGACCTTGCTGGCATGGGCCGCTCCTTTTGGCATGCTCACCCTCGCTGTGCTACGCTACAACCTCTGGTTCTCAGTCTCTCTGCTCGCCCCTTTTCCCTTCCTCCTCTTTTTCGCTGTGGATTCCTGGAGGGCACTACACTGCTCCAGATCCAACCCTCCAAGCCCAGACAGGAGGAGGGCAGTGTGGGGGATCGGGGCAATCTGGGCCAACTACACTTTCCTCTATGCTCCCTTTATCCTTAGTGTCCTCTTGGAGGCTCTGTCTTTCAAGGGACAGTTACGCTACCTGGGTCTGGTTTCTCACCTGCTGCTCTATCTCAGCCCACTGGTGGACCCCTTCCTTTATATCTTTATGACCAAGGGTCCAAAAGAGATACTGCAAGTTCTACCCTGCTGTCAGAAATTAAGAAAGAAAGAGAGCACAAGACCCACAGTAGAAACTGTGGCTGAAACTGTAGAAACAAGGCTTTGAAGAGATGTATTATGAGCATTTCTGAGCTCTGTTGGGGATGACTTATACCCCTGCTGGATATCTTTAAGTAACTATTAAAATTCAGTCTCAGATAATTCTATACATATTCTGGACAAAAGATGCTACTCATCAAGAGAAGACACAAAACATTCAGTAACAGGAACAAAATCTTGCCATAACTTTGATAGAAGTTTAGTGTTTGGTGTGAGACACATTTAGACGACATTCAGGTCGAGAGATTAGCGGTAAACACAACTGACCTTCAGTGGGTTCTTGATTGCACTGAAAAGAATATCCCTTGGAAAGTTGTTTCTCTTACTGAAACTGAAGACTTGACTTGTTTACTGACCGGCCCAATTTTGTTTAGTCAAGGGAGTTTCAGATAGGTGGTTAAACGGTCCTTACATGACAGAGTTGGTCATTTTCTTTATTTTCTACTCATCATATCTTTCTGTTTTTTACCATTACCCTTTAGTCCTGGTCTACGGACTGACTCAAACCAAATGAAGTAAGAACCCAGCAAAATATTCCTGCAAGCCTGACTAGACATACACTACATTGTCAAAAGCACTGGGTCACCCCTCCCGGCCATTGAATTCAGGTGTTCCAATCAATTCCATGGCCACAGGTGTGTGAAATCCAGCATCAAGGCATGCAGACTTTTGCGTGGTTTCATGTTAGGATGCTACCTGTGCAATAACTCCAGTCGTGAAGTCTTCTTGTCAATAAATATTAGACGGTCAAATGTTAGTGGTATTATAACAAAGAGGAAATGACTGGGACCGACAGCAATTCAGCCACAAAGTGGTAGGCCATATAAAATCATAGAACAGGGTCAACGGATGGTCATGAACTTTCTGCAGAACCAGTAGTTATAGATCTAGAAATGTCATGTGGCCTTCAGATTAGCTCATGCAAACAGTTGTATGTCTGACAATCTAATGGGGGAGGTCTGGTTTGGCAGTTACCAGAAGGACAGGACTTCGTTGAGAGCATTGTGTCATGTGTAAAGTTCTATGGATGAAGGACCAAGGCGTGGGACCACTATTTCAGTGAGGGGAACTTTTAATGCTTCAGCATACCAAGATATTTTAGAGAACCCCATTCTCCCAACAGTGTGGGAACAGTTAGGGGATGGCACCTTTCAGTTCAAACATGACTGTGCACTAGAGCACAAAGCAAAAGGAGCAAGGAGGTGAAAGATAAAGTTTCATATAGAAAGCAGGGCACCTTTGGAATTAATGAGAGCAGAAACTACATAAAGTAAAAGTGTAAATAAACATACATTTACGTCTGTGGTTGAAACGTAACAAACTGTAAAAAAGTTCAAGGGGTAGGAACAACTGCACACAGTTGGTTTTTCATTCATTGGGAATATACAGGGGTTGGGCAATGAAACTGAAACACCTGGTTTTAGACCACAATCATTTATTAGTATGGTGTAGGGCCTCCTTTTGCGGCCAGTACAGCGTCAATTCGTCTTGGGAATGACATATACAAGTCCTGCACAGTGGTCAGATTGATTTTAAGTCAGTCTTCTTGCAGGATAGTGGCCAGGTCACTACGTGATACTGGTGGAGGAAAACGTTTCCTGACTCGCTCCTCCAAAACACCCCAAAGTGGCTCAATAATATTTAGATCTGGTGACTGTGCAGGCCATGGGAGATGTTCAACTTCACTTTCATGTTCATCAAACCAATCTTTCACCAGTCTTGCTGTGTGTATTGGTGCATTGTCATCCTGATACACGGCACCGCCTTCAGGATACAATGTTTGAACCATTGGATGCACATGGTCCTCAAGAATGGTTCGGTAGTCCTTGGCAGTGACGCGCCCATCTAGCACACGTATTGGGCCAAGGGAATGCCATGATATGGCAGCCCAAACCATCACTGATCCACCCCCATGCTTCACTCTGGGCATGCAACAGTCTGGGTTGTACGCTTCTTTGGGGCTTCTCCACACCGTAACTCTCCCGGATGTGGGGAGAACAGTAAAGGTGGACCCATCAGAGAGCAATACATGTTTCGCATTGTCCATAGCCCAAGATTTGCGCTCCTTGCACCATTGAAACCGACGTTTGGCATTGGCATGAGTGACCAAAGGTTTGGCTATAGCAGCCTGGCCGTGTATATTGACCCTGTGGAGGTCCCGACGGACAGTTCTGGTGGAAACAGGAGAGTTGAGGTCCACATTTAATTCTGCCATGATCTGGGCAGCCGTGGTTTTATGTTTTTTGGATACAATCCGGGTTAGCACCCGGACATCCCTTTCAGACAGCTTCCTCTTGCGGCCACAGTTAATCCTGTTGGATGTGGTTCGTCCTTCTTGGTGGTATGCTGACATTACCCTGGATACCGTGGCTCTTGATACATCACAAAGACTTGCTGTCGTGGTCACAGATGCGCCAGCAAGACGTGCACCAACAATTTGTACTCTTTTGAACTCTGGTATGTCACCCATAATGTTGTGTGCATTTCAATATTTTGAGCAAAACTGTGCTCTTACCCTGCTAATTGAAGCTTCACACTCTGCTCTTACTGGTGCAGTGTGCAATCAACAAAGACTGGCTACCAGGCTGGTCCTATTTAGCCATGAAACCTCCCACATTAAAATGACAGGTGTTTCAGTTTCATTGTCCAACCCCTGTACATTGGAAATACTGTACGTTGGATTAAAACAACCAATCACAATCAGCAAATCAAAATAAGTGGCAGAAAAAGAGTATAAAATAAACACTTGAATTTTGTAGCTCAATAATATTTAGGTAAGTAGACAAATTGTCTTACTTACATTGTACACTTTAGGTAAAATTTCTACATTTCTTAAACTGCTAAGGGATGTGTGAAAAAATACTTTTCAACTTATTCAAAGTATCTCATAATCTCATATCAGGATATGCTTTTGTCTCATTTTCAGTATTTTAAATCCTAAAAAAAAATCAGTTACACAACCCTGTTACCTTGCTAGAAAACAACTTTCGCCTCATCCATTTATCATTTTTAGATTACCTTTCCCAGTTGTCCAGGGATCGGCCCAGGGACTGACACGCACACACACGCAGACACACACACACACACACACACACACACACACACACACACATACACACACACACACACACAGTGTTGTTTTGCTATGTGTAGTGAGGACCATGTGTTGACTCCCATTGACTTCCATTGATTTTCAATCATTTTCAACCCTTTCTATGCCCTAACCCTGACAAAAACCCTAAACCTAACCATTACCAGTGTATGCCTAACCCTAACCTTAACCTAAACTCAATTCACACCTTAGTCCTAAACCTAACTGTTTGCAAAATAGGTTGTGAGGATCAGCAAGATGTCCTCACTTTGGTACAAATGGTCCTCAATTTGATGGTGATATCGGAAAATTTGTTCTCACTGTGATGCCAAAACAGGAACACACACACACACAAACAATCTTCAAATATTACAACAAAGTGCTGGTTGGTGCTGTGACAATTTAGGTTAGTGTAGCTATATTTTAAACATTTCAAAAGAAGGTTTTAAAAGGTCAACAAGGTTAATTAACATTACCCAACTCTAACAAAAATGGCATCAATGATCTATGCTCTGTACTACAAAAGTTTGCACAATCATAATTTTTTTAGACATTATAGCATAGAGGTCATCCAAAGGTTGTAGCATTTCCTGGTGGTCATAAACAAAAGGCACCTCACAATTTTGGAATTTTGTATAGAATAACGTTTAAAATATTGAAACATGTGGTGGCACATAGAGGAGCCTGGTTGACCTTTAGAGACCTACCCTGAAACATTAAATAACATCTTTAAAATGAAAGCAGAGCAAACTAAACTTTTACTGCACAAGCCATCACAAACATGCTCATTGTTTAATTCCTTCAACGCTGACCATAATAAAGGTGCTAATGACATGATTGCTTTTACAAAGTAAACTTCACCAGGGAGAGTCATTTCTTCAGACTAATGTAAGGACCGAAAACACAGATGCACATTTTGCATTCACCAACTACAGCTGAAACCAATGTTTCCATACACTGAATTAAAATACTTAGAAAAAGTATTTTTTCTCACTGTCTGACATTAAATCAGACTAAATGTTTCCTGTTTTAAGTCATTTAAGATTACCAAAATTATTTCTATTTGCTAAATGTCAGAATAGTGATCTCTGTTTTTTTTTTTTTGAAATTTGTTTCTTGCTTTCTTGAAAATAAGTTTAAGTCCTTTTAAACAATATGAAAAAGATGATGATGTCACAGCTTTGTAAGCTTCTGACAGGTTAATTCACAACATTTGGGTTAAATGGAGGCACATCTGTGGGTGTGGAGACAAAGATCCACCGAGATATCAGGAGGAGAACTGTGGACCTCCACAAGTCTTGTTCATTCTTCAGTATAATTTCCAGAAATCTGAAGGAGCGAAATTCCTTTAGCCAGACAGTTGCAAATTAAACCCAATTTCTGTAAAAGTGCACCAGTAAAAGTGCACTGGAAACAGACAACTATCCTGGTTCCTAGAAAACATTCCGTTAGTGGAAGCCTATTCTGCTGAATATTAATCCATACAGCTATTCTCTCAACATGTTAAATAAAATTAGCATATACACACCATAAAGCTTCTAACCTAGATATCAATATGGATTTCCATCTCTGAAAACCCTGGCATTGAGCCAAAAGTTGCAGAGCAGTGATGAAATTACCTATGGAAACTAAAGCTTTTATTTCATTGCTGTACCAATTGGAAACCAATACAACAACAAGACCTTTAGACAGTCCATAAATGCCAAATAAATACAGTTTCATAAAGGCCTGTCTCCAAAGACTGTCAGAAAAAGATGTTTAAAATTACTTAGCCTTAAAATCAGTAGGAAGGCTGATGGTGATTATTGTTAGAATGAATCCTTTTGGAAATTATATTACATTTCAATTAAGTGATGCTTTTGATCACAATACTGTGCAAATGCATTCTTAGACACTTTGTTACCATAAGCTTGTGACAAAAACTATTTGTTCCCGTTTCCAGAGCTGTTAGTTGAAAACCTGGCATGCAGTAGACAGAAGGATGAGTCAGGTCTTTGCTGGAATTTCTTTGACTTTTAGATTCTGTTAAGCTGCAGTAGATCTAATGGACGAGGACACACTCTCTTTTATCCTGCACCTGTCCCCTATTCTCACGCTTTTCAGTCAAACACTGCAGGATTTTGTCATGGTCAGGTACAGAACCAGAACAATAAATAACTGAAAAGCAATGAAAGTAGCAAAGAAAACATGGATGTACAGTCAGTTTGTTACCACCTAACCTCTGGTGTTTGCAATTTATCTAATCAAAGCTTTGCACAGCTGCAGTACACAGACCAGTCCTCAAGATAGAGCTAAAACTTCTTTAAAAGCAGAACCACTCAAGTTCAGTCTATTCTGTAGAGAGGAACTTTAACAGAAAAACAGCTCGGTGGGCTGATTTTGTTAGTAAAAAAACTATTTATGATCTGATAATAATGCTACATGTTGACGTGCAGTTGTGCTACTGTGCATGTTTTGAGCTAAAGTGTAATTAAACAAATTTTACTTGCCTAAGACTCATGGACTAAATGATAAAGGATGTGCATCATTAACAAAACCAGCAAAAGCAAATTACCCCTCCCCCCCAGGAGAGAATCTCTGCCATTCAAGACGCACATGACATCTCCTCCCACAGAAGTACACACTGCTGAAAGGAGAGCAGAGTCTGGAAGCTCAGAAAGAGAACCCTGTAGGTGAGAGAGACCAGATTTATCTGTCGGAATCAGTTGTATTTGTATTCAACCTTTCTTTTTTTCTTTTATCACGTGCCCTGTCTTGGCATTTGAGACATACAATAGAGAAGTTGGTTGCCTACATGTGCCAGGGCAGTTTTGCTCTACAAGAAAGATATCTGAAGACAGAATCCTAAGTGCATGATTGACTTTATTAAATAATGACTGGATCCAGCATCAAAGTAGGAAGGCCACATTGATGTAATAGTAACCTGTGTTTGTATGATCTTTAGACAGCTGGATTGTGTTTCGATGCGTCTGTGTGTGTGTGTGCGTGCGTGTGTGTGTCTGTGTGGTTGGGTGAACATACGTGTAGAAATAATAGTGTTTGTATTTTGAGTCGGTGTATGTGATTCAGTTCTGGAAGACCCCAGGGCAGCCATACCCCCCACACAGAGGAAGCTTGTCAGTGAAGCACAGAAGGAGCAGCCCCCAGGCCAAAGATGCACAGGGTGATATGTAGCTACCCCTATCCAGTCACACTGCCGTCTTCAGTCGGGCAGGCCAAGCTCTGAGACCCAGTCCCCCAGGCAGAACAGGGCCATACCAAACCCTGGCAGCAATACCCTGCTTGCACCAAGCAGGGAGATCCCCCAGAGCCACCAAAACCCCACATAGGCACCAGACCACCACAGCAGCTGGAACTCAGAAGGACCAATGTAGAGAGGGCATATTCCCATCCCACCTGGTGAGCTAGCCCCTGGGAGGTCAAGACAAAGGGATGCCCGCCACAGCCCAGAGTAGCCTATGTGGCCCACAGTGTCACGGTGTGGTTTTGGGGTGGACCGAAGCGCAGGAAAGAGCTTGGCAGCAGCATTTCAAAGCAGTCTTCATCTTTAATCAAAATTCAAAAAACGAAACAAAAACACACTGCAGGTACTAACCAGTCAAATCCAAAAAACTTACATTAGAACACCGCAGGAACTCAGGGCATGAACAAGGGTAGTGCAGAGAGTTGTGAACGAAGTGTGAACGAAGGAACCAGCAAAGAACAATGAAACCAAACCAACTAATGTACTGAGGGAGAACAAAGGCAGGTAATCAAAGGGACTGAGAACAGCTGAGACAAGGAGGCAGGGAGGCAGAGGGAGCAGGTGAACCTAATAAGACTAACACATGGCATTGTAACTAACTACAAATAAAGAGACACACAGACCAAACAAACCTATAGACAAGATAAATAATCAAATGAAACATAAGAAACTAGAATAACCACGAACTAAAGTAAACTAGAGGAAACAAAGCTAAGAGGGATAATGAATGTAAAGGGGACTAAAACTGAGTAATTGATAACTAAAAGAGGAAAACTAATGACGAGAGGAGTAACAGAAAAGAAACTAATAAATAGGAGTGCAAAGGAACCAATACAAAACATGAACCTAAAACGAGAGCACAGCTAAGGAACCAGAGGACTATAATAATACATTTCTAATTACCTAAATAGGAAAGAAACACCAAGGGAACTAAGAGCGAGAGGAGAACACACTGGGAGGCAAAAGGAAACCAGAACTGTCAGAACACAGAAAGCAATAAACATGAATACCAAACCTCAACCAAGAAACATCTAGCAAAACAAAACACAAAACCCCAAACAAAGTCCAAAATGTCACATCCTGACACACAGCACATCTCCAGGGAACCATTAGCTACTAAATGGGAGACCACCTATGCGGGACGTGGCCAGAGCACCCACACAAACAGCACTACACCAAGGGAGGCAGCCCCTCTTACATATGACTGTATGTAGGCAATAAGAAATGCTTTAGATACTTTAGAAAGTCGTCAAAAAACACAACCTTGAGGCTCGATCTGTAGAGTAAGGGTTGTGAATGAAATTAGACTTTATGCATCAACTATGACAATACTTCTGATAATATTCATCAGTTAAGACAAACCTCACAAATGAAAGGTCACACAGCAGTGCCTTTTAAATGACCCTTGCTCACAGAGTTTGTATTTCTTTTGTAGATCGCCTACATACACTGCTCAAAAACATAAAAGGAACACTTAAACAACACAATATAACTCCAAGTAAATCAAACTTCTGTGAATCAAACTGTCCACTTAGGAAGCAACACTGATTGACAATCAGTTTCACATGCTGTTGTGCAAATGGAATAGACAACAGGGGGAAATCTATGGCGATTAGCAAGACACACTCAATAAAGGAGTGGTTCTGCAGGTGGGGACCACAGAACACTTCTCAGTACCTATGCTTTCTGGCTGAAGTTTTGGTCACTTTTGAATGTTGGTGGTGTTTTCACCCTCGTGGTAGCATGAGACGGACTCTACAACCCACACAAGTGGCTCAGGTAGTGCAGCTCATCCAGGATGGCACATCAATGCGAGCTGTGGCAAGAAGGTTTGCTGTGTCTGTCAGCGCCGTGTCCAGAGCCTGGAGGCGCTACCAGGAGACAGGCCAGTACACCAGGAGATGTGGGAGGAGGCCGTAGAAGGGCAAACAACCCAGCAGCAGGACCGCTACCTCCGCCTTTGTGCAAGGAGGAACAGGAGGAGCACTGCTAGAGCCCTGCAAAATGACCTCCAGCAGGCCACAAATTTGCATGTGTCTGCACAAACAGTTAGAAGCCGACTCCATGAGGATGGTATGAGGGCCCGACGTCCACAAATGGGGGTTGTGCTCACAGCCCAACACCGTGCAGGATGCTTGGCATTTGCCAGAGAACACCAGGATTGGCAAATTCACCACTGGGGCCCTGTGGTCTTCACAGATGAAAGCAGGTTCAAACTGAGCACATGTGACAGACGTGACAGAGTCTGGAGAGACTGTGGAGAGCAATCTGCTGCCTGCACACCCCTTCAGCATGACCGGTTTTGGGCAGTGGGTCAGTAATGGTGTAGGGTGGCATTTTTTTGGGGGGGGGCCGCATGGCCCCTCCATTTTCCCCCAAAGGTACCCCTGTGTCTTTTGGTCCCAAATGAGATCCTCAGACCCCTTTTTTAACCCTATGCTGGTGCGGGTTTGGGCCCTGGGTCCTCCAATGGGCACTGATGACCTATGGGCTGGAGTGTGTCAGCAGTTCCTGCAAGATGAAGACATTGAAGCTATGGAGTGGCCCGCCCTTTCCCCAGACCTGAATCCGATTGAGCACATCTGGGACATCATGTCTCGCTCCATCCACCAACGTCACGTTGCACCACAGACTGTCCAGGAGTTGGCAGATGCTTTAGTCCAGGTCTGGGAGGGGATCCCTCAGGAGACCATCCGCTGTCTCATCTGGAGCATGCCCAGGCGTTGTAGGGAGGTCATACAGGCACGTGGAGGCCAAACACAATACTGAGCCTCATTTTGACTTGTTTTAAGGACAATACATCAAAGTTGGATCAGCCTGTAGTGTGTTTTTCCACTTTAATTTTGTGTGTGACTCCAAATCCAGGCCTCCGATGGTTACTAAATTTGATTTCCATTGATGATTTTTGTGTGATTTTGTTGTCAGCACATTCAACTTTGTTCAGAATAAAGTATTCAATGAGAATATTTCATTCATTCAGATCTAGGATGTGTTATTTTTTGGTGTTCCCTTAATTTTTTTGAGCAGTGTATCAGTGTAATCTTAGAAGACATTCTCATGAGAAGTTGATGTTTTCCCTGCGGAAGCTATTCAGCCTGCACTGTCTGTGGCTTTCACTTAGACACACGCTGTCACACACACACATTAAAGGATGCAGCGCTGTCTCTGCCATATGTTTGTGCACTTCCTTCAGCCAAAGGAAGTGCCCTCGAGGTTACCAAGAGGTTAGAGGAGGCAGACGGATTCAAGTTCAAAAGATTGCCACAGAGATCACAAAATGTTGCCTGGTGTAAGGCCATCTATTTCTTACTTCAGGTTTAAATAGGACAATCAAAGTCACACAACATGTGTATTTAAACTGCACAGAAATGCAAACAATTAAGGAAAAAACATGCATGCATGCATTGTTCAATTTTTAAGTTGCTTTACATAACACAAGTTTTTAAAACAGGTGGTTTGGACTTTTTTGCCTGTATAATAAAAGCAGGGTTTAATAAAGCAAGGAAAACAGAACACAATTTGCAGAGGCTAACCGTGCAGTGTGTGTTTTCTGAAGGACACAATCAGCATTCTGTGTGTACTCACAGTTTTTCAGTCTGGGTTAATATCAGACGTCGGAACAGCTGTTGGGTTAAATTAGATTGAGTTCAAATATCAAGACAAATAAAATCCATTTCTTTGAACCTTCTACAGATTGTTTTGATAAGAAAGAAGTAAATTTATTAAACCCAGGCCAACTACAGTGATCTTGAAATGATCCTTTTTCTCACTGATATTAAACCAGACCACACTTTTCTTATTTTAGGTCAGTTAGGATTACTAAAATCAGTTCTATTTGTTTAATACCAGAATGATGAAGTAATTTTTTGACTTTTGTATCTCAACAAGGTTATTTGTTGAGTACAATGTCCTGAAGGTGCCACGTTTATCTTTTCAAAGATGAACGCAAGTGTTAAAAGCATAAGAATGTCCAGCCATCACTCTGTTCAGTAAAGAGATAGATTCCCAGAGACGAAGTGTTTTGGGGCAAAATGTGTGAAAAAACCCCAGAGGAAAAGCAAAAAGACCTCGTGAAGATACTGACTAATACTGGAGATTATCATTATTCACAGTGAAATGAGTCCTGCACCGAGATAGGCTTAAATGGAAGAAGCCATTGCTGTAAAAAATTACCATAAAAAGTCAGATGACAGCTTGCAAATGAAGCTGGTACAGAGAGCCCTAATTTTGGGAACATGTTCTGTGGTCTGATAAAACTGAAATTTGAACATTTGGTCATAATGAACATTACTCATTTGAAGGAAAATGGGGAAACTTGCCATTCTGAGAATACCATCCCTTCTGTGAAGCACAGGGGTGGGAACATTATGTTGTGTGGGTGTTTTGCTGCAGGAGGGACCGGTGTACTTCACACAATATGGTGGATGGCATCATAAAGAAAGAACAGTGACATTTTAAAATAGTGTCACAGGACTTGAGACAGGAAGGTAAAGCTTGGCGCAAATGAGTCTTCCAAGTGGAATATGATCTTCATCAAATTAGTTACAAAGTGGCTCACAGACAGCAAAGCCATCACAAACCCCTAACTTCATTCAACCTACAAACCTGACTCAGTTACTCCAGTTCTGTCAGGAGGAATGGGCCAAAATGTCTTCAATCTAATATGAGAAACTAGTGGAAGGATGCTCAACACGTCTGACAAAGGCCATACAGTTTAAAAGGCAATTCTAGCAAATATTAAAAATATGAAAGCAAACTTGTGAACTTTAAGGCTGCCATTGTTACATGTTTCTAAAGCACTTATATAACTGGCGAACTGGAAAAAAATAATCTTTTGTCCACTTTATCTTTTTGTCCCAGCTAATAATATCATTATTTTGATACAATTTATATATTTGAATCGATGACAATTTAATTTCCTGTCAACATGTTAATTTAAGTCATTTGACCTTATCCCATCAAAAGGCTTATTTGTTGGGCCTTTTCCTGACCGGGCCAAATTGGGATTGAAAAGGGTCAAACAGCTGAATGATTGAGTAACTAATGCTTAAACTCTTTGTCTTTGTGTTTCCGAGATCAAAACAATTGCTGATAACACAATTCTAGGCTGAAGGGGCTTGATCTGACCAAGTATTGTATGAATGCTGAATGAAAGCATTCCCATAGGAAACAAAAACTGGGAAAAGACTTAGGACATTCAGTTTGTAAATAGTTAGGAGACGGTAGATAGCCGTTGTGTTTCATTCTCGCTAAAGGACCAAAATAGTTGGAGTCCAGAGTCATTAACACATCGAATGCTGACTGATTCAGTGAGGTCTGCATTTCTGAGAATGGAGAATTTTAGAGCAAAAAAAAGAGGGTAAATTTTCTCTTTCTTTTTAGAAAACAAATTTAGAGTGAGTTGGCACTGTATTTTATAAATGATAAAGCTAAGCAGTTTCATAGAACATAGGAGTCAATCTCATAAATACTAACTCATTCAAAAACAGTTGTTTTCTGTATTTCTGTTGGTTACGGTGTCCGTTTTTATTAAAAAGAACT
Source organism: Crenichthys baileyi (assembly GCA_036173005.1). NCBI lineage: Eukaryota > Metazoa > Chordata > Actinopteri > Cyprinodontiformes > Goodeidae > Crenichthys > Crenichthys baileyi. Next base: position 541,875 of record JAHHUM010002021.1, read on the forward strand.
TATAGAGTTTGATGTTTTTTGAATAAAATAATTTTCCCATGCATCCCTTTTTTGTTTCAGAAAGGACCAGTACTTTTCTTGTGTACTTTTGTGTGTGCTGATGTGCTTTTAAATCTTAACATTGTCGTAAAAGGTGACTAAATTACTGCAGTCTGGAGCCATAAGGAATTTTTTGCTTTAGCGATGTCCTGTGAGATAATTTAAAAGGAATTTTATTTTGGAGGTGCATTAATCAGAGTTTTAAAGCAGATTTCTGATCTCTGGTTTTTGTGAGGCTTTGATCTGCTAATAATAATTTTAGCCAATATTGATTCCTCTTTTTAGGGCATGGCAGTGGTGCAGGGGTAAATCGCTTCAGTCCTTGATGCGTCTGTCGTGGGTTCGACTCCTGGCCCAGGTGACCTTCGCTGCATGTCTTCCCCCTCTCTCCACCACTTTCCTGTCAGCTTACTGTAAAAAAAAACTGCCATAGATAAAGGCCAACAGTGCCACAAAAAACATTTAAAAAAAGAATGATAATATAAGAAGACATGAGAACAACATTTACAGATATATGTTCTTTTAACCTTTCTGTCGTGAGCTTTGATCAACTATTTATACTAGCAGCTTTAGTAAGAGAATAATGGCTGTAAAACAGGGTTTTTTCATTTAAAACTAAGGAAAAAAGATTAAATAGTTTACATTTTAGGTATTCTTTAAGAATAAAGTGGTTATAGAAAATGGATGGATAGAAATGGGCCTTATTTGGATTGTTTCCTGACTCTGTTACTTAAGGTTCACAATAAAGTGAAGTAGTTTAGTAATATGCAGTTGTGTTACCTAAGCAAAGCATAAACTCAAATTGGCATGTCAGTCTTGAACCATTTGCTAAAGTAGAAAGGAATGCGTGTAATGGCCATCTTTATTAACGTTCTTTAAGAGAACACTAACAAAACACTTAATCCACTTGTTGGAAATTCTTGTGGGGTCACTATGAGCAAGGTCCTGTTTTGTAATCTCTGAGTTTGGTTACATAGTTAATACAATAAGTAGTTTTCTCTGAAAAGCCTTTTTTGAGTATTAGGCCAAAATGTTGTACAGTTGGGGTCAGATCAAACACCGAGTCAGATGTGTGCTTTCAGAACTGCGATTTTGGTTGATAATGTGATCAATTTAACAAAGACTCACTGAGCATTGCCTTAATCTTATACCCTGTTTTAGAGTAAAATAAATGTTGTAATTTGTGAAGTAGGACATTGTTTTAGATAAAAACTTCTGAAGGGGATTTGTAATTGAAGTGAATAGTGAATAAAGTCATCAAACTGTGTAAAATACAGGAAAAGGAGAGAAGCATCTGAAAAAAAAAAAACTGAAAGAGGTAAGATAGCTAACAGCACACAAAATGTTAAATCCGAACATATGCACCCTCAACATGGGAAACTGCGTGTTGTTTACAGTTTTATATGAGCTCTGTTGGGGGTAACAGTCCCACCCGGAGCAGAGCGTTGTCTTGGGATTGGATCGCAAAGTAAACACAGTCCTCTGGGCAGCTCATAGGAACTCTGTCCCAAGACACATGTCCTACAGGGCAGGCAGGCATGCAAATAAACAGACAGTGGATTGAAATAAGATGAGTGAGATCCCATCATGGCATAAAAAAGAAATAGGTCTACTTTAAGTGTTTTACCTTTAACAGCAGATGTTTTTTGGACAACAATTTCTTATCCTTTGAATCTTTTTCGCATTTCGTCACATAACCCCAAACTTAAATTTACTTTAGGGATTTTTTGATGATTGACCAACACAAAGGTGCATAAATGGGAAGGTTAAGAAAATGCATTGTTTTTTAAAAATCTTTTACTAATCAGAAAAGTGTGGGATGCACATGTCAATACTAAGAACCCCCTTTTCATCTGAATACAACTGCAAGGGGTTTCTTGTCTACATTTTTGTTGATGGGCAAAACTCTGCCAGTTTCACAAATCTAGAAACTGTTGCCCATTCTTTCTCACAAAATGGTTCAAGCTCAGTCAGATTGAATTTAGAGAGTCTGTCAACATCAGCTGTCAGGTCTTGCTAAACATTTCCAATAGCATTTAGGTCTGAGCTTTGATTGGGACAATTTAACACATAAATATGCTTTGACCTGAAACATTCCACTGCAGCTTTTGGCTTCCAGCGGGACAAGAACAGTGTACCTGTCTAGCTGGAGCATGAAGCTCCACCCACGACCTTCAGAGTCTCTTAATAGCTTTCTTCCAGGATTGTCCTGTATTTAACTCGATCATCAACTCTGACCAGCTTCCCTGTCCCTGATGGAGAAAAGTGCCAATAGCATAATGCTGCCACCACCATGTTCCTCTGTAGGGGTTGTGTTTTCAAGGTGATATTCAGTCTTAATTCTTTTTTTTTTTCTCCTCTGACCGCAGCACCTTCTTCCACACATTTCCTGGGTCCCCTTCATGACTTCTGCATTTTTCTTGCCAATTTTTTACTAATATTCGCTACTTCTTTATATTGGACTATCTCATAAAAATCCCAAAGGAACGCATTGAAATTTTTGGTCGTAAAGTGGCAAAATGTGAAAGAATTAAAGGACGAATGTGAGCAATGAAAACTGCAAGACACAATGAGAATTACAGAAAATTACATTTAGTTTTATCTGCCTGACATTAATTGCAAGTACCACCAGGGCCAGAGCTAGGTGGGTGCATCTTCCAGTTAAGCATGGACCCTGCACACTTAACCCTGTGACCTAACGAATCTGGTTTTCCCTCACTGACCAAGGTTTTTTTGACACCTATAGTTTGTTTAGGTCGGTCCAAATCAGTTAATGCATTTGTTAACTTGTAACTTTTTTTGATGGCTCAGTTATGTATACCAAAGTATACGGAGTGGATTTAAAAAAACTTCTTGAAAGTTGCATTGAGCTTTAGGCTTTACAAAAAAGATGGTGGTCTTTTTTATTAGCTTGTCTACTCTACAACATCCTAAAATAAAATGCGAACCTGGCTACGGGAAGGCGTTTTTATCAAGCTTGCAGTGAACACCTGGTTGTTGTGTTGGATCAAAGTTGGCTCACATTCACATTATAAACAACCTGCTCTAGACGTTATTTAGAACCGTACTGAGACCACTTTTTTTTTTTTCGAGTCCGATTACTGTGTTCACATCTATACAAACACCTCAGGTGTTTAGTCACCTTAAGAGATTTTCACCCAACACATTGATAAATAGGGCTGCACAGTGGCGCAGTTGATAGCATTGTTGCAAAAAGGTCCTGGGTTCGATTCCCGGCTGGGGGTCTTTCTGCATGGAGTTGGCATGTTCTCCCCGTGCATGCGCGGGTTCTCACCGGGTAATCCGGCTTGAGACCGGATTAGTCTCTCTAATTTGCCCTTAGGTGTATGAATAAGTGTGCATGGTTGTTTGTGTGTTGCCCTGCGATGGACTGGCGACCTGTCCAGAGTGTACCCCGCCTCTCGCCCATAGACTGCTGGAGATAGGCACCAGCTCCCCCGCGACCCACTATGGAATAAGCGGTAGAAAATGACTGACATTGATAAATAAAAGAGCAGTAATCTACCTGTGCGATGCCCGGATGAGGCTCCCCTCTCCTTTTGACCTAAAGCCTTGTAAGGGAGACCTGAGGAAAACACGGAGCTGAAATACCTTAAAAACAAAGTGCTCTGCGCAAAAATGTTACATTTATGAGTCAGGAAATTTAGTTCGCATTAAACTAACGAGGAAAACCTGTTACAAGGTGATTTATTAGAGAATCAGATCAGAACGGAGAGAAAACAAGCTAGTCTGTTTCTTTCAGGAAGCAACATTAGAAAGGTAGCATTCTTGTACCTCTGGTTTACTGCGAACTCATGCACCTTGCTGCAAAATCTAGGTTTCTAGCTAATGCAAAGGCTTTTATGCAGATTGGTGTCAGGGATCTGCAGGGTGTTGTGTTTGTGTGGTGTTTTTCTCCCAGTGAGCTGCAGGTTTCCTCAGAGGCCTGGACTGAGCGATCTGCTCTTTTGGATACCGGAGCTCTGAGTGTCCACCTGTCCGTGATAAAGGAATCCCTCAAACCAAGACGTCTCCATTCACTTTGTATTTCAACTAACCGATTAAACTTTGATCATTGTCTCCTGAGAGTTTTTTGCATGTAGGTCAGAAGTTTGCCTTAAAACATGACAATTGGCACCAGAAGCTGTATCCCCTCATGTCATTGTTGCATGGATAAAAAGCTTTGGGGAGCTCCTGCTTCTTCTGAATCAATGTAATACCGGTTTCTGCCTATTTCAATGTTTCTTGTCTGAACTAAATGCTTATTTCTCCCAGATATTTTCCTCTTCTGTAAACTTGTTATACATTGAAACCTCATTAGTTTGTTCTATAAGTGTGTCAGGTACTGCTGCACATTTAGCTCTCATTTGGAATAATGAGATCTTATAACTGTTTAGAAAACATTTTTGGTCTTTTTCAGTGCCTTATGAGAGAATTAACACCTTTACGTTTTGGACATTTTCCACTTTGATATGTTTGATTTAGATTTTGTGTGAAGACTAACACTAAGTAGCAAATAATTGTAAAGTGGAAGGAAAATGATGCAAACTTTTCAAAATGTTTTATTTATAAAAACCTGAAAGATTTTCAGCCCTTTTTTGCTGATGCCATTTTCTGAATAAAATCTATCTCAACCAAATGCCTTCACAATCACCTAAAAATTTAATCTCAGTATACTAAAGCTGGCTTTTCTGTGAGGGTTGTTAGAGAACAATAGTCAGCACACAGCATCATGAAAACCAAGGACCACAGCAGGGATGAAGTTGTGGAGATGTATCGAGGAGACCTTGGTTATTAAACAATATGCCCAAACTTTGAACATCTCACGGAGAACTGTTCAGTCCACTGAAAACAGGAAGGGTCTAGGGCAACTGCAACCCAACTAGACATGGGCGGCATTTTCCACCTAGACTAGCCGGTCAGGCAAGGACAGCATTAGTCAAAGAAGCAGACAAGAGGCTAATGGCAGAGATCCACACCTCAGATGGGAGAATCTGTTGACAGGACAAATTTTGATTGTGGAGTCCACACATCTGGCTTTTAGTAAAGATTTAAGAAGAAAGCCACTAATGAAAGATAGTCAGAAGAAATACCAATTGTAGTTGGACCCGAGTCATGCGGGGGACACAGCAAACATGGAAGAAGGTGCTCTAGTCAGAAGGCAAAAGTTTACTTTTTGAGCTACATGTAAAACATTAACCCCAAACACACCATACCCAGTGTGGAAACATGGTGACTGCAGTATGATGCTGTGAGGATGCTCTTTTCAGCAAGGACAGGGAAGCTCTAAACACACAACCAGAGCTATAATGGAATGATGTGCTTAAAAACATATTTATGCCTTAGAATGCCCAAATTTATGAGCAAAGTTGTCAGAGACATACCTCAAAACACTAAAAGTGGTTATACAGTTTGAATTCAGGGGGCTAAATGGGGTTCAAATACAACCTGCACTCAGACGCATCTTTGTAAAAAAACTAAATGGAAAAGCACACAGCATTTTCCTTAGGCACTTTGTTTTTGTTTAACACATATAATCCCAGGTAAATACATTAAGGTTTGTTGTTTTGACGTGATAAAATATGAAAAGGTTCAAGGGGTGTGAATACTTTTGGAAGACTCTATGTTTAAGTGTAAACACAGGTGATGGGTAATAAATTCTTACAAACTTTTCTGAACAAATGTTCTAAAAATGGACACAAAACCAAATTAAATAGAGAAAAACATACAGAATTATTTATTGTGCTCAATCAGCTTTTTAGGTTCATAAGACAAATCTTAATCAGGTGTTTTTGTTGTTGTGATGAGAGTTGCATGTGAGGGAGCATCCTGGTTTAGTGTTTCTGATTCTCTTTCATTATTCAGATGCATCTGCCAGACTGTCCACTCTGTCATGTAGAGACACACATGTTTGACACATGATGAAATGTTTGGAGAGCCCATCTTGATTACAGCCCAGTCAGTTCAGCACATACAGTATGTTAAGGTGATGCACATTTCAAAACCTCCCAGTAGCTTTGTGGAAGAAGTTGTTTGGATGTGTATGAGATTTTGGAACGTTCTGGTGCGGCGTGAATTGTTCTCAATAAAGAGGTGCCTCGGAAACCTGAAACAAGAGGAAGCCGGCCGGCCTGATTCGCCGGTTCCTTCCATTTTTTTACCTCACCGTGTTTTTCTGACTCCCTGCTTGAAGGAAACAAAAGGGCTTGGAAAAAACCTGGAACAAAAGGGTGTTTGTGTGTGATGTTTACCTGTGTTTCTCTGTGAATGGGGCACATGCCTATTTTGTGTGCCCAAAAAACTTTGGGTTCCTGTCTTGCAGAGGAAGGAAGAAGTGCAAAAGACACAATACAGCTAAATGTATTCTCACTGATAAGCAGACAGTCGGACCTGTCAGGATGTGGTGGCACAAAAGTTTACCACAGCCTGTGCCAATGGTTTGAACTTTTGGTTTTCACTGTTTTATTTGATTTCAGAATATCCAGCGGCATTGGTTGACACAGCTATTAGTTAAAATCCTCATTTTTTGAAAGTAGGTTTATATAAATAGATCTCACACTGGTCTAAATTTCTTTGGTGGTTTATTATTTCCTCTAGATGTGTAACATATTTTGTTCTGAAAAGAAAGTGCCACTATAACATCTAGCATTGTCCTACAATTACAAACTAATCTGTAGAGTGCTTTGCAAAAGTATTCCTATCCTTTGAACCTATTCACCTTTTGTCACTTTAAAACAAGCTTTATGTGGGTACTGGGATTTTGTGTGATGGAGTCTGACATTTGAGGAGGAGCGGTAAGTTGAAAGAAAGCCATAACGAGCTCATTTACTGATTTACCTTGATTGTTGAATGATGGCCCTGTATTCCACACAGGCCAGGGTTCATATTGATGGCGAGTTACATTGAGGCCTAGAACCTGAACGAAAGGATATGCCTTAAAGAGGATTCAGACTGTTAAATCTCTATCCTGAAGGATTTCACCTGTTCTGTCTGGGCTGGTAGGAGGCTGCCTGCAGCCAGTTTAGTTCCAATTCCTTTTTTTCCCCTTAAACTCTCCACCCTGCACTTCGGTAGTTTTTTCCTCAATTGTGACCCCTTTTTGCACCGGTCACTTTTGTCCGTATGAACTGTCAAATCCTAAAGCTGTTCGGATTAAACTTCCAGGTGCCATCGTTGGACTTTGGGTTGTTGGGTGGGGAAGTCTGGACTGTAAATGATCAATTTGCAACTTAATATTGAACTTGAATTGATTATCTGCTATCGCACTGTATATATTTATTATGAATGGCCTTTCAGGAATTATGTTTCCAATTAATGGTGGTGTTTTGTTTGTCTATTTTTGCCACTTTAATAGATGGTACCATCAAACATATTTTCAGCTTCTGTGTCCATTTTTACCCTCCAAGCTGAGTCTTACATGCATCTTCTGAAGTAGCCCAGTAGTTGATATTAATTGGTGATCATTCTTATAACTATAACTATTCAAGCTTAATATGATAGCCCTGCCACAGAGGCATAATTTTAATCTGCAACTGTGTGGCAGTGTGGAGCCATTTGTGCCGCGTATGTCTTTCAATTAAAGTCAAATGAAGGATGTCCATTATAATACAAGACAAAACATCAATAACAAGGGCAAAGTTGAATGAAAGCCTAGAAACCTATGCTATATAACAATGAAGTAAATCTGGCTTTCAAAGCATTTTAAACATTTTAATACCAGGGGAAAATTAATCTGAAGTTTAATTCTTGGTGAGATTTAAATTAAAATCTTAAAATTGTCTGAATAGTTGTTGAAAGATCATGTTTTGAAATCTTCCTTCAAGCTACCTCAGTATTGCAATTAAAGTGTAGAGGTACAGACCTCTACGTTAGCATTCTGTTAAATGTCACACATTTTGATTTGAAAACCACATGGAGAACAAAAAGAAACAGAAAACAAATGAAAAAAATCAAGGCTTAGTTGCTCGAATGAGCCCTTATAAAGGTCGATTTACAAATATTTTCATATGCTTGCAGAAAGCAATGAAGAGAATGTTCCCAAATTAAACAGCTTGACTTGGCTAAATGGACTTGAACAGAACTCTGCACTGACTGCAGACTAATTCAAACAATAAGAGACACACACAGTCATACAAAAACATGCATGGGAAAACTAACACCTTTCAGATTAATAGTTTCATAATCTACTCCAGTCTTTTATGAGTCACATACATTTCTGGAAATTCTCAGGGTTCATTGTAATTATTTCTATTTGCTAAAGGCCAGAACAACAAGAGATATATTTGATCACTTTCTTGAAATTGAGAAGTTTACATACATACACACACACACACACACACACACACACACACACACACACACACACATACATACATTTTTGAACAATTTGGGAAAGCCCATATGAGGCTATCATATCTTTGTAAGCTTCTAATTAGCAACATTTAATTTAATTGGAGGCCAATGTATGGAAGTATTTCAAGGCACATTTTGAGTTTGCCAAGAGGCATGTGGGCAACTCCCCAAATATATGGAGGAGGGTGCGCTGGTCAGATGAGACTAAACATTTTGGCCACCAAGGAAAACACTATGTCCTGCACAAACACAGCACATTCCATCACTCCAACACTATCCCAACAGTAAAACATGGTGGTGGCAGCATCATACTGTGGGGATATTTTTAGACAGCAGGGACTGGGAAACTGGTTCGAGTAGAGGAAAAGAGGGGTGGTGCTAAATACAGGAAGTGAAGCATGGGGGTGGCAGCGTAATGCTGTGTGGGTGTTTTGCTGCAGGAAAGACTGGTGCACTTAACAAAAGACGTTGCAATATGAAAAAAAGCATTATTATGAAATCTTGAAGCCACAGCTTAAGACACCTGTAAGACAGTTACAGTTCGGGCACAACTGGGTTTTACAAATGGACAATGGCTCCAAGCATAACATGACCCTACAGACAACAAAGTCAGTGTTCTGAGTTGCCATTACACAACATTTATCTTAGTTCCAAAGAAAATCTTAAAGTGTTTGTGAAGCTTGTGAAAGGATACTCAAAACGTTTGGACCAAATCATACTGTTTCTTTTTATGCACTCTATTTAAACATCTGGCTTCAACTGTATGTTGTCAGGACATGTAGGTATAATTTTTTTTTTCTTCATTTTCTATAATTATATTCCATTTTTAATTTTATTCTATTTATAAAATACTTGTGATCCTGGAACCTTATATTGCAGAATTACATTGTTAGTTATAAGTTATCCCAATTTTCCTCAAAGTCGAAAGTTCTAAAAGGAAATAAAACAAAATCTGAGATTTTGGGGCAAATTTCCCATTATCAACTCCAAAATCAACTGATTCTGATTTTAGCCATTTCTGATTTTTCATTAAGAGCTGTAAATAATAACATTCATATTTACTCATTTCTGTATTAATTGAAATGTAACAGTTTTAACAATAAAATCAAGGCCTCAGAGTCTGGAGGAAAAATGAAGGTTCAGTGTGAAGCAGCCACAGTCAGCGATGATTTGGGGAGCCGTACTGTCTGATGTTTTGGAGAACTTCACGCTTCTTTCTGCTGACAAGCTTGATGGAGATGCTGATTTATTTTCCAGCACAAATAGGAATATCTAATGCTTTTTTTTAGTAATGGAAATCTTTGATAATAAAGCCCTTTGTTTTATCACAATTCATTGTTTATTGATAAGACAACATGTAGAACATCACATCAAATTAAATAAACTCCAACAAAGACACTGAGCCTTTTTGCATAGGTAAGATCAGTATGCTTTAATAAGATATCAGTGCAGAAACACAAACTTCTTACTGGGTTAAAGTCCCCATATAGTAATAATGATAACAATATATTATAAGATCATTATGAATTTTAGTATATTAAAATATATGTGAATTAACTAATATAACTGTATGGTATGACAATGATAACAACAGGAAACAAGTAGCTGAACATGGATCCCAAAGGAAATAACAAAAACCCTCTTGTTATACACGACAAAAGACAAAATGATAACAATGTGGTGAAAGAGGAAGCGCAGTGAGTGAGTGGGTTTACTCCTGAATGATTTCTCACTTTAGTTTTTTGGGAAAACCCTTCAAGGAGCACAGTATGTTGAGCACTAGAACAGGTTTTGAGTTAAAATAGAATGCCTACGTCCCGTCTACTTTACATGACAAAGCTTTTCATTCTCAAACTTAGTTTTTTGGATTTCTAAATATAAAATTGATGTTTTTCTGTTTTCCTTAATCACATATACCTCAAAAGCTCAATTAAACAAAGCAATGTAGAATCTACATATATTTTTAACCCAATCTTTGTTTCTGGTTAAAACTATAGGAGCAGAAGCTCATTTAAATGGGAGGTGGGACTTCTCTGCATAAAAAATAATTCCTAAATCATTCGACCTAACTGTCTCAACATACAATAATGCAGCTTATTTCTTTTGTCAGGAGCTGCTTAAAGAACAGCCGAATCCATCTTAAGTGTTGTTCTGTTTTTTTTTTTCTTCACATCACTTGTTTCCTGCCTGTCTGTCTGTAGTCTCTCTTTGGTCTCCAAAAACATCATCTTAGTGATTGGACAATATTGCACTTTTTTTTCCAACAATTAAAATTTTAACAAAGATCTAGTAAGGTGCTTTTTACTGGAAACCTTTCAGTAATTCAAAAATTCTACAACACTAAACATAGTTCTATAACCTTTATAACATTTTCTCCACTTTGAAATATGAAGTTCTTATTCGATTAGCAATAAAATTGAGCTCTTGTAAGGATTTATTTTAATAAAACATATCACTCGACAAAGTGATATGTTGAGAGGAAAAATGACTATTTAGGCGTTAATGGTTTAAACACTTCTCATGTTTTCTAGAAGTTATTTTTTTGAGGTAAACGTGTTAAAACATAGAGGAAATGTTCCATTCCAGGGCGACACCAACAATCTTTGCTTTCATTGTATGCTTTCATTTTTTTTAGCTTTAGTAATAACTGACCAAAAACAGGAAGTATTTTAAACTGAAAGGGTAAGCAGTATCTGCAGTCTGTTTCTCAGATGCACTTAATGTAAATCGTTAGCCTCATAGAATAATTGCCTATGATTGTGCTATGAGGCTAACAAAATGTAGTTTTTAATAACTTAACAAGATTGGTTAGTGAAACTATCAGACATTTGCAACCTTAACTGATTTAATCACTCATTAAATTAGGTTATGTTTATAAAGCTTTAATGGTCTTATAGTACAAAGTGTGCAATAAACTGTGATACTGGCTTATATTCCCAATTAACAGAACATTTAGCTTGTATTTAAACCATGATAGAAATTTTGGAATGAGCTAAAAGATACGCGTTTGATAATTTTCAAAGGCTTCTAAATTCCTAAAGGAAGTATAGTTTTGCTAGATTTTAACTGTAATCTACAGTATATGCACCTTGCAGCTGTTATCTAAAGTGTGGCACTAGTGCCAGAAAATCCTCACCCCTTAACATTCATCCGAACTAGAGTAAGGGCTCAGCTTTCTCCCTGAAGTCAAACCTTTTCCTGCTAATAATAACATCTTTCAAAGAAAAGAAAAGCAGCTTCATCAGCAGAACCAACCTTCTTGTTTCTCTGATGAGCTAAATGTTTATTAAAGCTCCCTCACAAAGTTTGACTTGTCAACACCAGAGGGTCTATGATTTTTTTGCTTTAATGGGAATTCTGCTGCATCACTGGTATTCTGCTTTGGACTATTGGATATAAAAGGAAGCTGTGAAGGAGCGATTCCATCAAAATCCTCAGAGGTCATTATTAAAACATCCAAACTTTGACATCTAATCTTTGCTTCCAAATTCATTATATATACTTTGTAATAGATTGCATAATGTAACAATTAAGCATGAGGCAGTATGGGATAGTCATGGTATGATAACCATGAATAAAAATACCACGGTTTAGCTTTATCATGATATCACAAAAATGTAAACACTGCTTTTTCATCTTTTTTAAGAATTAGAACATATTGATTATTACAGTTCTAATGAAAATATCTGGCCTTTTTCATAATAATAAAATATGTAATTAACACCCAGTAAATTTTAGTGGTAGTTCTCAAAGGCCTATTGCAGTAAATATTATACCCTTCTGCTCCTTATTTAGTAACCACTATAACATGAAATGAGCTAGTTAATTAGTTGGGCTATATGCTCAGGTTGCTAGCCTGCAGTCTGCTGCTTTACAGACATGTCATTTGTAAACTGTAGTAATTTTTAAAGTCATGGTACCTTACATTACCTCATAGCGTTAATCGGACCATACTAATATGAACGTCAGGCTACATCACTTTTAGATGCAAATTTCAATTAAAGCTACCACCCTAAGGGAGCATTTTTGACTTTGTTGCAGCAGATTACTTAAAATATTTTAGGAATTTCCTTTATTAATTAATAAACCCTGAAGCTGAAGGATTTTTTGGGCATTTTGGAGGGAGCAAACTGTGCACTTGAGGGGTGAACTCGCTACATCATGTCACGATAAGGCACATTGTATGGTTTCACAAAAAAAAAACATAAAGCAGAGAACATCAAAAAAATACAGTGTTAGTGGAATCCAAGACATATAATAAAAGTTCTAAAAATGACACATACATGGTCTATGAAGCACCATTGCTTTTATATATGCAACTTGAAAACTATGCGATTATGTGGCAACTTCACCTTCCTTACAATAATTAAGATGCTACATATCTGTAAAGTGAAACTTAGAAAACTCATGTTTAACATTTTTACTCTGATCTTTCTTTTTTCGTGTAAAAGTATGAACAACAACAGTACTGGCCAGCCAACAGATTCAATAGATATTTTAGCGTAAAAGGTAAGAAAGAAAATGGAGGAGGGGGGGGGGACCAACACCACGACACGGAAACAGGACGAGAGGAAACGGCACAGCGAGAGTCCTTACCTAAACAGCATCTATGGAAGGAGGGGTGTCTGAGGGTAAGTACCAGGATACATTAAACACTAAAAACACTATGTTCAACGTTAGTTCTGTTTTTGAATACATAACGTGTATGTGTACAAAGATCTATAGTTTAAAAGTGGTCACCACACAAAGACATTAACCTCGGAATGGACAGTAAGATGAAGAAAAATACAGCAAAAGGTGAGAATCATCTTTCACTGAAGGCATAATGACATCAGTGGGGTGAAAACAAATTTCTAGCTAATAATATTCTGTAACAAAGCTCTCTGGTGTTGGCAGCCACTCTGGTGTGAGAAAAAATAAACTGGCCTTGTCCGATAACTGTAAAATATCAAAACTTTGCTTTCACAGAGACTGTGGTCTCTGCTTTTTACAAACGTCCACTTTGAGTACAAAATCTGTGACTTTCTGCTGTCGCCTGATCTTCCTGTCTGGTATGTGCAGTGGTGAGCACAGGAGTCATGGGGCTGACCTTCATGCTCCAAAGGGCCAACTAAGGTTACAAGACTTGCACAAGTAGCTGCTTTCTTAGTCACTACCAAACCCATAAAACCCTCTAACGTGTCTACATGGTTAAATTGCCCTCATTATTGGCCAAAATGCCCTTTTAATCCCTCCAAACGCCCTCTGATTAACCTGAGTTACCCGTGATTGTCGGAAATACCCTTAAATTAGCTTCCAGTCTCATGTTTCTTTCATTTATACCCTTTCCAATGCTGCAAACTGCCTTTTCTTTCATTCCAGGTCATGATTTCAATTCATTTTACTTTTGATTGTGCAACAAAAACTTGAAAATTTGCATAAGCAAAATACTGCGTCTCTAGTACTTCTTTCATGTCAAAACCTAATAAAAGACAAAGCATCAAGCTGTAATAATAGGCCAGTTTATGTAACATTTTAAAGCTAAAAAAGCAACAAAAAAAACCTAAATTTACCTGAAACTAACCTTTCATATTTTTTTTATTTAAAATTCATTTAAATTTTTGGGTTAAAATGATGATTATCTGGAGGTTTTTTCAGTCAAGTAATTTAGAAGTATTCAATTAGGTCAGTCTTAAAATGGAAACTAATAGCAAGAGATGCACCGATAAATCAGCTGATGACCAGGTATTAAACGTTCTCAGCTTGATGGACATCGACTGGTGAACAGCTAGCTGGAAAAAGAAGAAAAGAGTCTTAATGATATCAGTAAGCATACCAATGGGATAACAGTTAGCGCTAACCACTACACTCGCTTTAAAAGTTACTAAAGAAAAGAAAGCTATTTTCATTATCAGTGAAGTCCTCAAAAACAAAGTCAGAGGAAGCGCAGCAGATAACAGAAAGCAGTTCAGCTTTATTCTTTTGAATGTTCAACCTCTGTCTGTAAAGGAACATGCTGGATTAGAAAGTTTTGCCAGCCTTTCTGGAAAACCTGAGCCAATATACTCAGAGACTGATGTTTTAGTAAATCTAGCTGTGCTAATCGCTAATACAAGATGCTAGAGGCAGCTTCATTATTTTGTCTTAGATTTAATATAGTAAAACTTGGTTTTGTGATATTGCTTCTGCTTCCTAATCAGTGTCGCCAGGTCAAAGAATAAAAAAATTAGACAATGGTAATCTGCAACAAATTTCTGTTCGATGCATCTCTGCTAATAGCTGTTTGTAACTGCAGAAAATCTTTAATGACTCTGAAATCATATGAATTTCTTTACTTAAACCATTAAATATAATCACATATCTGTATGTACGCACAACCAGCACCCATTTTGAATTCTCTCCCCTGGTCATCTGTGCACACCACTTCTTTTTATGCTTTTCTGTCCCATATGAGCACGTGCAAGTCAAATCTTCTGTGCAAGCTGTAGGTTTGGTGAATAAACAGCACAATAAGAAAAATACCCTGTCGCCACACAAGATGTTATTCTATATTAACACAGACACATTCAAAATAATCAGATTTAAGATAAAAATATCTAATATTTAACTTACACAGGAGTACATGTATGTGTTATACTGCTATGTGAAAGAAACACATATATAAGAATCTAGCTGGCTGAGTAAGAACAGAAAATCCACAAGAAGGCAGTCTTGATACAGCAGTGTCACATAAATTCAATTAGGATATTCAATTTGGTTAATACAGGTAGAAGGAATCATGTCAGTACAGACTGATGAAGACAAAAGTAAAAATATAAAGTAGATTTCATTGAGATCTAAGGCTGTGACCAGTTCGTGTTACAGTGACTCAGCTCGAACAGATTCAGGCAAGAAGAAGCAAGATAATGAGTGTCTGTTTGCATGTAGAAAAAGGCTCAAGTTGGTCAACAACAAAAAAAAGTAAGAGCACAGTGTCTCTGCTAATGTGTAGGTAGTATATGTTCTACTCAAAGCTACATGGTTCAGGTGATGGAGAGAAGGCAGGGCTGAGACTGGATCTGCAAAGACCGCACAGCTTTAGTGGGAGTAAGCTGCTAGTCGGGCTGTGCAGCTGGAAATGCTTTGGCATAGCCTTTTTATATGCAACCCAAACCGTAATTCCCAACATGCCGTCTGAACTCTTTCATGCACAACACAAGTGAGAGTAACATTATATAATCTGTTAAATACCCAGCATTGACCTTTTCTTCTCCCCCCAGTGACCCATTCAATCTCATACGGTGTAGGTGGGTCTTCTCAAGCAGGGTCACTCTTTCACTCAGCCTGCATCTGATTTAAGCTGCAGAATTTGGGGCTAAAAAAGGGTGAATGTAGCTTGAGCCTGGTATCATACTGCATATTTAGTTTATGCTGAGAACTAGAGGCAGGACGGGAAGAAGGGACTGAATAAGGCAGGATGCGGCCAAAGAATACTGTGCTCTACAAGTAGCCTAGTCTCTGGGCTCTCAGACGGCTCAGAGGTACAAAAGGCAAAAAAAAAGACTTAGTCACGGGCTGTAGGTTGAGGCCCAGGCCTAAAGTCCAGGCTTATAATGGGGTTTGAATTGGGGGAGGGAGGAGGGGGACTTTAGGTGCTCTGGTCCAGGGCTCGCAGCAGGTCACAGCCCTGGAGGAGGTGGAGGTTGCCCTGCAGCGGGACGTTGACCTCACAGTCGTAACGGGTCAGCTCTGGCAAACAGGAGGGCTCAAACGAAGGGCCCAGCAACCAACTCGCTATGCCTGGAAAAGGGACAGAGACAAAAAGGACATTGAACTTCTTACCGCAGCTCCTAATTTCTTTAAACGGAGATTACAGACTTAAACAGTAGTAAAATCGCTTCAAGGTCAGTAGAAATGTGCCATAGCTTTTAAATGAATTGAACACATTATGTCTAGCTGTCTGCATAAGCAACGGTCAAATTAAGATAAACAAAATCCTCTATTGATATACATCATCAACAGATTTTAAATATGAAAACAAATGAGGAGCACTGCCAGTTGCACTTAAAGTTGGAGTGACCTTTTGTTTTCTCTGCAGCTACACACACAATTAAATGTGAAAATCTCTGTTTTAGAAACTAATTCATATTTGATACAACACATTTTCTCCAAGCTTTGAATGATTTACTGTTCAATGTAGACTGTAATTGCATAAAAAACAGTGATAGACTAACACAAAGTAGCAAATTACTGTGAAATGGAAGCAAGGGACACATGATTTTCAACAAGTTTTAAAGTTATGAAAAGTACGTTTATATTCAACCCCCTTATTTTGATATGCCTATATAAAGTCTAAAACTGAACTTTTTGTTGTTTTTGTTATAGAAAATCCTGTATAACCAATTGCCCCCAGAAGCCACCTCATCAGTAAATATAGTTCATCTGTGTGTAATTTAACCCTAGTAATCTTAAACACAGCTATTTTTTGAAGTGGAAGAAAAATTAAGGATGCTTTTCTATTTTTTGCAATAAATCTAAAGTGTGGTGTGCATTTGTATTCAACCCACCAAGAGTCAAAAAATAGTGAAACCAACTCGCAGCAGTTAGAGCTTCAAGTCTTTTTGGAGTATGTTTCTGCCAGCCTTGCACAAACTGAATTTTCAGCCCATTCTTCATTGCAAAACAGCTCAAACTCAGTCAGAATGGACGGAAAGTGTTTGTAGCTATTCATTTGCAAGTCTTGCCACATATTCTCATTTGGATACAAGTCTAGCCTTTGACTTAGCCACCCTAACACGAGAAGATGTTTTGATCTCAAGTCTTTTGTAGCTTCTAACAGGCTTCCAACCAGGATCTATCCATCTTCCTATCAACTCTGACCAGTTTGTAAAGAAGAAAAGCATCTCCACACTATGATGCTGCGAGCACCACGTTTCACAATGAGGATAGTGTTTTCTGCAATACAAAACACTCTGCGTGCTAATGAAATGTTAAATTTTGGATTTTATTTGGGGGCATATGAGTAAAGGGGGCTAAATAAAAATTTATCTATCCTTTTCCATGTATATCAAAGTGATCCCTTGGCCGATCAAATAAAATCCTAATAAAACTTAAGGTTTGTGGGATATACAGTCAAAACTAATGCTACTTTAAATAAGGAAGGTACAAATAGGCACTGATTGCAGCTGAGTCAATATTTAAACCTATTCAGCTCACCTTCTGTCTTGTTAGAAGGCAACAGGTTATACTCTGTGTAGCTGCAGCTTTGTCTGGAAAAGGGTTTTTCATTTGGGCCCCTTATCCCGTCCACTGGATACTGAGATGTCCTGTGTTGTTGTAGTGAGCTGGGAAATGGGGGTCCGTTGCCTGGCATCATCTGCCCCATCAATTTCGTCTCTGAGAAAAGAGCTGCAAGTTAACACAATGACGGACGGATGTTTAAAAATGACTAGGTGAGTAAAAGACAAAAACTGTACCTGTGAGTGATCCTGCGCTCAGGGAGCGATCCATACATCCATCACCTCTCATCTTCTTCCATATGATGTCTGTCAGTTTCCTTTCGCCCTGAAAAACAATAACCGCCATGAGGCCATCTATACTTTTAAGATCAAAATTTATTTTTTAAACTTGCAAGCCGTTTAAACCTGTTCAGCCCTGTTCAGCTTCTACGCACTGATATACACAGACCTAGTGTAACATACAGTGACAACTGTAAATAAACTGATAAAGTTTTTATTTTGCAGTATTTAAAAGAAATTTATTCTCATGCCTTTTACCTTCCAACTGTTACCTGCCACGTGCACATGTCACATGTATCTCTGCTACTTTTAGCCTTTAAAATAAACTATTGTCTTTACAGTAACACAGGTAGGGTATAAGCACATTGTCCAGTACATTATAGTTACTTCAACCTTGCAAACAATACCAACATTTCTACCACTAAAGTACCACTAAAGGCAGGCCAAGTACCACCAGTAGTACCTGCATCACAGATTGTGAACTAAGGCTCTAGAAAGTGGACAAAAAAGATGACTTTTAGAATTAGTAATGCTAACCTTATTAATCATGTTAATCACTAATATTAGATGCTAAAGGCAGCTTAAAATGTAAGAGTGTGACATTGCAAAAACTGGAAACTTTCCACAAACTGATCACTTGCTATTTGAGAGACTCACCAGAGCCATCTGGTTGAAGGAACGCTTGATGCTGTTATTCATGGCCACTCTTGGGGGATTCACATCTTTGTAGGCTTGCACAAAATTGTCAACGGACCTATGCAAACACAGATGTCAGAATAAATAAAAAAAATTTCTCAACATAGTCCACAGGAAAAACTTTTCCATTCAAAACCCTTAATTAAGTATGCACCGACGTTACCTCACCTCTGTTTGTGCATTAGATGTGATATGTTCTGCTGGCATGATGGGCGCTCTTCGCCTGACAGACTGTCCTGACAGGCCTTCGGTGCCCGGTGTTGTTGGTAGGTTATTATTGGGTCTGGAGGCCACTGCATGGAAGACAGAGGTGTGCTGGCTGGGCCTCGGGTCATGCATGACCTCTGTCGAATGTCCACAGAGCCCGGGTTGGAGCCTCTCCTCTCACCAGTGGCCCAGGACGCTTGTGGTTGTGGCTGATAGAAATTCTGAGGCTGAAGAGGAGGGCCCAGAGGCTGGAAGAGGCTGGCGACATTGTTGCAGCTCTGATGGATGTTTAGGCTGCTGATGCTCCCCATGGATCCTGCTGGAGCCCCCTCCAGGGGATCTGACTCTGGAATGATTGGATTCAACTGGAAGTCTTCTCCATCCATTGGGATGTAAGGGGCCAAAGTCTCCAAATCCAAGTCACTCAAGTCCTCCTGGAAGAGAAAAAATAGAATAAAATGGTAGCCATGTTTGAAACTCTTATTTTGAAATAAAACAGGAAGTAGTTCCTGAGTTGCCCTGTTGTGTGGATAGACTTGACTAAGATGAGATAGTTGACAGAAGTCTCCACTAGTTTTAAATCGCATTAAAAAAGAAGAAATAGTGCCAAAGAATGATTTATAAGCTGCAATATACCTCATTTCAGGGTGGAGGCTACACGTAGGCCTCATTTAAGCGTGATTGTGTCGTTAAGGTTATGCGTAGCTCAGATGTACGTAGATATCTTGTCTATATTTGCACCATATGGAAGTAAAATAGTCTCATTAGAATCAGACATTTTTTAGACACTGAATTTTTATCCTGTGCAATTATGTAAGTGAATTTTTTTTGTACTTAAAATTTGCCAGCAAGAATTCACCTGCAAGAATTCGCCTGAAAAAATTCACCTGCAAAAATTCGCCTGCAAATGTGTTCCGGTCACTTTAAAACAAGAGCATCTGCGGACATGGTTGGGGCACTAGCTGTGATAAGGTCAGTCAAACATTTCATTCAGTTCCATTAGATGAAAAAAAAATACCGAATCTCAAATGGGTGTTAATTACCTGGCGTTTTGTAATAATATATTTTTGCAGGAAAAATCTCATCACTGATCTTCATTAAGCCACTATCAAGGAAACTGTTAAGAGACTCGCCTCTGCCCAAGGCAATGATGTGTCACGTGATCAAATAAGCGTAATCTGATTGGCTAAAAGACGCTCGACTTGATCGAGTACTGATTGCTTTGGCTTGAGTCACCAGAAGGTCAACAAATTTGCAGGTGAATTTCTGCAGGTGAATTTCTGCAGGTGAATTTCTGCAGGTGAATTTTTTCAGGCGAATTCTTGCAGGTGAATTTCTGCAGGTAAATTTTTGCAGGCGAATTTCTGCAAGTGAATTTTTGCTGGCAAATTTGAAGTACAAAAAAAATTCACATACATAATTGCACAGGATAAAAATTCAGTGTTATAAATTCAATGTCTAAAAAATGTCTGATTCTAATGAGACTATTTTACTTCCATAGCAACATATTTAGGTTTATAAATCATACATAATTGCCAAAAAGCAAAAACCAAAACGTAAGTACTTTCTAAACCTGGTGATAGTGCGTTAATAGTTTCAATGTGTGGGAAAAGTTACAATTTGAGGGAATAGTAGTTAATATTATGACATATTTACATATCATTACTGTACTGGTGGATGGAAACAACGCAATTTTTCATTAAAAGTGTTGAAAGCAACAAGATGCTTTTTGGATATCATTAGCGATTAAGTTAATACGGTGGCAGCACCTTTGTGCCTCTGAAGTTTATTTGTTCATTTGCCCTGGTAAAACACAGATGACACCCTGTGCTAAGAGGATACAGAAAAGGAACAGCTTACAATGTACTTGTTCAAAAAAAGTCAGCCATTTTGCACAGGAATGTGCACTGATAAGTGTGTAGTAGCTGTGTAGCTCAACTCGTTAAGATGGTGTCCTTGTTACTGAGATCACATCAAGTTTGATCACATCATGTAAGATATCATGTCACCCTAAAATCCCAATTAAGATGCCCTAAAACATTTTCAATTTAGACCAGATGTACCCCAGTTTTAGCCCTGTCGTTTGGAACCATTTAGACGTAGTTTAGACGGGTCAGTGGAGAGCTCATCTCTAGCCGTTAACAATGCTAAAGTTAGCATCTGATCTACAGCTTTCTATCTAGCCTAAAGAGACATTTTACTGTTTTTTATTGATCACTGGTTGTTAAAAATCTGAACTTGTTAATTGTACACAAAACAGAGATTATTTAAAGGATCGTTCGTTTTAATACCTTTTAGGCATTATGACCACCTTAGGATTAGACATGTATAAAAAGCACAATTGATGACCTGTTGAACCCCATACTGGAATAATTCAAGCATGACTCAGTTGTTAAAATCTTTTAGTCATGAAATGTTTTGTTACCCCCCTACTGAATATGATATGACGTTGGTCTGGCAGACACCCACCTCTCTGTGTGCAGAGCTGTCGTTTCCCTCGGTCTCCAGAGCAAACAGCTTCTCAGTAAGCTCTAACCTAAGGTCACTCTCCACTGAGCTGTAGTAATCACCTGGGCTGCTGGGCTGCAGATGGAATACAGAGAAATGAGACGAAAGGATTGTGGCAAGAGGAGCCAGGAAGCACGGACAAAGGGATAAAATGTGAGAGAAAAGAAGGAGCAAGAGATGAGCTCCGACAAAGGCTCCATTCACAGCTAACGGACTGTTCCATCCAAACCTCCACCCACGACATTCTCACACACTTTGCCCACTTTTACTGACCTCACTGAACACACAAAGATTAAACTAGGAAATAAATGCAACCAACCAGTGGCTGCCTAATTAAGACTTTCAACTGAACAAACGGGCTCTCAATCTTCCTCCTCCTCACCGTGGAGCAGCTGCTGAGGCTTGGTGTGGCGCTGCCCGGCGGAGGTTTCTGCTGCACGCTGAAGGCACTGGCTCTGTTAGGCATGTCCCCTGACACTGAAGCTGGGGTCTGGGATGTAGCGGCAGGAGCTGGCTTTTGGCTCTTGCTTGTCCAAGATGAAGGTCCAGGAGGGGGCATTGATGAAGAAGACACCGGGGTGAATGGTGCTGGCTGCTGGGACTCCTCAAACTCAGGGTGACCTATGGGTAAGAGTCAAAGACAAATGTAAAAACAAATAAAAGTGTGTCTTTTAGGAACAACAATTCCCAACAAATAGAAAATGTCAGACGTCCAAACTGACCAAAGTCGAGTGAAATGATGGTGTCTCCAGGTGTTGGAGCCAGCTGAGCCAAGTCTTCTGGCTCTTCCTTGAACGTGGTGAAGAGAGAAACTCCTGGTTCTGCAGTCATGCCTGCTCCTTCAGCTGTGAAGAAGGTGCTCATGTGTGGCGGCTTGAACAGCGCCTCCGTCTGTTCCAAGGAGAAAATCACTGACTTCTCCTCCACGTCACTGCGCGATATGAGAACAAACAGTAGGTTGGAAAGGGAATTCGGAAAGAGCAAAAACATCTTGTAGGCATTTTAGCAGAAAATGTGGCAGAAGTTTACCTCAGGACGTAGTTGATGCACACGATGCACTGTGGCTGAGAGTTGCGGCTGTTGTAAATCACGGTTCCCTGAGTCTCCACCCAGACGTAGCCTCCGTTCTTCGACAGCATGCGATACTGGCCACTCACTGCCTGACCCTTGGTGCACACTGTAGAGAGAAACGGACATAAAAAAGCTATGAGCGACTTATGATCAACACCACAACTGATTTATGTTCAGTTACAAAGCTATAGCTCCAGCTTAATTGTTGAGAACGTGATTTTTTAAGTCTTGCCACAGATTCCTGATTGGATCTAGATCTAGCCTTTACTGGCCCATTCCAACACATGAAAAAGCTTCAGTCTGAACCATTCATTGTCGCTATGACTGCATGTTTAGAGTCATTGTCCTGCTGAAAGACAAATCTCTGTCCTAGAGAGAACTCAGCCTCCAACAGGTTCTCCTCTAGTATTGCCCTTTATTTAGCTTCATTTATCTTCTCCTCAACGCTGACTATCTTCTCTGTCTCTTCTGATAAGAAATTCCTACAGCATGATGCTGCCACCACTATGTTTTACTGTGGGGAAGGTCTGTTCAGGGTGACGTTTCATGTTTTCTGCCACACAGTGTTTTGCATTTCGACCAAAAAGTTACGTTTTGATCTCCTCTGACCAGGGCACCTTCTTCTACATGTTTGCTGTGCCTCCTACATGCAGGTTTTGATATGGACAACATGAGCAGCTGGCCCCCTCCTGTGTTGCATAGGTGCACGCTGTTTGCTGCTGACATAAGAAGGAACAGCCTACCTGACTGTGCTGCACAGCATTCCCCTCCACCCCAGATCTGAGCGATTTCCTGGCTTTGATTGGTTTGAAGGAGGCATGGCTTCAGTCACACTTAGCCCACAAAACCTGTGATGTCCTCTTCGCCTCAGGGAGGCATTCGTGTAAGAACTGCCACTGCCTACATGGCTAGTGGCAAAGTAGAAAAAGGACGTTTTATGGCTTTCTCTCAACAGTGGCTTTGTTCTTGTATTGTCTCTCCTATAAATGTTTACATGATGGCTTAAGCAGTGCTCCTTTACAGTAGATGTTTAAAGCTTGGGATATTGTTTTTTAACCTGATATTTGTCCACATGTTTTTCGCTGACCTGTCTGCTGTGTTCCTTGATCTTCATGATGCCGTTTGCTCTCTAACCTCACAGAACAGCTGGATTTATTCTGACATTAAATTACACACTAGAAGACTATGTACCAATTAGGTACCTTCTGAGTGCATTTTTGTTAGGGGTAATAAAAGGGGTGAACAGAAATGCTCGCCATACTATTTAAATTATAATAAAAAAAATCATGAATCATTTTTCTTCCACTTCACACTTATGCACTATTTTTTGCAGATCTATCACATAAAACTCCAACAAAATACATTGAAGTTTATGGCAGCTGAATAATAAATGCTCTTCTAAAGAACTTTCTATACAATCAACCTATCAACACAAATAAACACAAACTGACTTCTCTTTTTTGGGTTTAAAGATACTATTTCAAAATCGCAAGTCAGAATCATGACAATGTCCAGTTTTTTAAATAATCAAGTATCTCATAAATTTCTGTTGCAAACAGCATGACAAACTGGATGTTTGACTTCAAGCTGAGAACGAGATCTGCTGGCCTCAGTCCAGGGTTCTCAGAGCTGGCGTGGGAAAGGAGCACGGCTGGTCAAAAAGCGTACATTAGGCCACTGACACTGTGTGCTTGTGTGTGTCTGGGTGACTCCCCGAGGAAGTTTAGGCAAAACGCTGAATGTAGCGGAGAACTGCGTTACATGTGCTGATCAACAGGCTAGTCACGTTGGCAGGGAGAGCAGATCATGGTCATTTCTGCATGCTGACAGAAAGCTCCTTTTATCTGTACAAATTTCAGCCAGCTGATTTCTGCAAACACTTGGAGCAGAGGAGAGGAGCAGCGCGAAGAAAAAACACAATCGGAAACTAAAATCACTTTAAATAAATGTATTAAACAAGAACATGCAGCAAGAAATCTGTTGGTTCCTACGACAATTTAAAAAAACCCTTTTTCTTTAAAAGAGACTTATTGGTGACATTAGCCTTTTAAAACATGTTCATATCAATGTTTTGAAAATGCTTGTTTCTAGTTTGTAACAGGACAGAGAAAGCCTTTAAAAGCTCAGCTTGTTTCCTACAAAACTGACCTCATTCCAAGTCAGGTTAGATTCAAGAACACCTCTATACACAATTTTTTAGGAGGTTTCAAAAGAAATGAAAAATTCAACCGGACCACTAAAAAAATTGCATATATGAATTGTGAATATGTCCCTTGCTAACAACTAATTAGGTTTTTTTAAACAGATACGGTGAGAAGGATTTGGGAATATTAATGTTAATAAAATTTTTCATTCATTTTCATATGCTATTGATTATCCCAGGGGTCTGCATCCTGCAGTCCCGGAGCCACGTGTAGCTTTTTAGCCCCTCTTCATAACTTTGGTCAAAAGTCAGAAAATGGAAAAATGAGGTACGATGATGAAAGAAGAATGCATTAATTAAAATTAAGATGTTAAGCTCTATTTGAGGTGATTCCTTAAACTGATATAAGCAGTTCTTATATAAAACATACAGGTATGAAAAAGGTTTCTTGGGTTTTCAAGCTAAATCTACATACAATTTCCAAAACAAAATGGCCTGATAGCAAAAGGAAGCCTTTCATTGTTAAGGATTTTCTTCTTGTCAAAATTTATGCGTTTTTCTCTTTATGGTTATTTTTTTTAAATAGATTCAAGAAAATATTTTGCCTCTCCTCTTGATGTTTTTCTTTGCCCTAAAACTTTTAATTATGTATGAAAATTAGGTTCCCTAAATTAACCAGAAAACAGGTGGTAAATTTTTTATGCTTCCAGACAAACTCTTTAGCAGCAGCGAGGGCAAAAAATAACTCTTTGGGTTGCCACGGTTGTTGACCTCTGGGCTATACTATAAAACATGATTTGATTTAATTAATGTAGACATGGCTTGTCACATAAATTGCTGCTGTTTTGTTATCAAACTAAGTATACTAAACCTTCTAAAAAAGCTCTTTTTCTCGATCACGCGTGCAGCGATTATGTTGCAGGGCTTTGCTGCTTAGAGCGGCTAATGATACGTTCCTGTCAGCGGAGAGAATAGCCATGACACTTCAGATCCTCGCCTGCACACAGATGCACACAAACAGTGTCATTAGATCGTAATAGAGGCCACCTGGTCCCCTGTCCACTGGGTTTGGGTTTGTGGCACCAGATGTGTGCAAACCTCATCAGGCCATCAGTGGCTTTACTTAATTTGATAAAAGACATCTTAATACCCCTTAATGCTCCTGCTCTGCACACACACTACACACAAAGAGAGAGGTGCATGTATATGACCAGAAATAGGTGTATAAGAGATTGTATACAGCCTGCTAGCTATGCCCGACAAACATTTAGTCATTTATATTTACTCAATCAGCAGATGTGGACTTAAGAATGAGTGACAACATTTAACTTTCTAAAAATGCTTAACTTGAATGCAAATATAGTATAGAAAATGTCAGAATATCACAGTATCATAGCAGCTTCAATTTAACATAGAACTCTAAGATAGGACAATACATATAGGACATTATGTCTACTAAATTATACTATATTTTTTTGTAGACTTAGAATGTGAAATAATTTTTTCCCAGGTGCTTTTCTGATTCAGTCTTCTATGTTGGATAAATAAATCCTGAAATGTTCTGACTGAATCCCCTGTGTTTTATACCACATTTTTACATCCTTGTACATCTTTTTCTAGCCCTCTTAAAATGCTTAAATGTGACAAAAAAAAAAAAAGTTGGTAATATGTTTTAGGAAGTGGCGGTTTTTGATATGGGCCATATGGGCAGTTGCCCAGGGCGTCATTAGAAAAGAAGTGGGGGGTCGGGGGAAACATAAACATAGACAAATAGCAGTCAGATTAACAAGAATGAGTCTTTGTCAAGTTTTTTGCCCCATTCCTTCAATTCAGTTCTCATATATGTTTAATTATGATTTGCCTTTCTTTTTGCTAATCTAATATACAAAGAGACTCAATCAAAGAAAGTAATGACTATAATCCTACACCTTCCTGTTATGGTACATGAAAAATAACCTCTCTGCTGATCTGCTCCAAAACCAAGGCTTTGCTTGGTTTTCTACCTTTAATCTTCAGCTTTTAAAGGGATCTGGAAAATCCCAAATAAGTGACTTTATAACACAAGTTTAGGGAATTCCCAAGCTTAAAAAAACGTCTAACCAAATGGGAATTTTAATTTGAACGTGCTTCACTTACAGTTGTGATGGCTCTTGGTGACGCTGTCTGAGTCCAGGGCGTGGTAGAACTCGTAGACTGATCGACCCAGCAGGTCCTCAGGGGTGTACCCTATTAACTCTGTCACCCTGCAACACACACATACACACACACACACAAATTTAAGAATATTATTATTGCCACATTTTAATTCTAATCTTACATGCAAAAGGCATCATACGTGATTTAAAAAAATCAAAAAGAGCGGTGGACTATTATCAAAAAAGAAAAAAAAAATCATTCACATTCTTTGCCTCCGGTCACTCAAGCTGCTTGTGAGAACGGTTTATCTCTTTCCGTCACTCTCATCACGAGTTCATCTCATTAATGAGGACTTTGCCAACAGCTTGGTGTTGCCCTAGGAAAAATCTAATTCTTTCACTTCTTTCTAGCTCTTTTTAAAAAACCTGTATACAAGGCTTGGAAGAAAAATATAGGATTACAATGATAATGTTTAAGGTGCAAACTGATACATATAGAGTGCCTCCTTGCCTGGGTATTAATATTAAATGTAAATAAATGTTTTTCACATTTTTGCAAGTTAAAACAACAAACTACAATGTACTTTATTGGGATTTTATATGATAGACCAACACAAATAAGTGTATAATTGGGAAGAGGAAGGAACACATGGATTTCACAAATTTTCTCAAGCAAAAACAGTATTTATATTGTGTCCCCATTACTCTGATAGCCTTACATAAAAGTGCAGGTGAAAATAGATGCAAAAGGTTATCTGTGGTGGAAACGTAACATTGCAGATCACCCGGGAGTCCAGTCTGAAACTTGGTGGTGGAAGTATCATGCTTTGTCTACATTGACAGGGAAGTTGGGCAGAGTTGTAGGGAAGATGGATGAACTAGTGGCTACAAAAGACTTGGGGCAGAGGTTCATCTTCCAGCAGGACAACTGTAAGCATACACCCAAACTACAATGGAAGATCAAAGGATATTTGGGTGATATAATGGTCCAGTTAAAGTCTAGGGTTAAATACAAATGAGAATCTGGAAAATTGCTGTTCACAGATCCTCCTCATTCAAATAGGCTAATCTTGAGCAATTTTACAATGAATAATTGAGAAAAATGTCAGCGTCTAGATATGTAAAGCGTGTTGAGACATACGCCAAAAAGTTGTAAATGCTGTAAAGGTGTAAAGGGTGGGTCAACTAAGCACCGAGTAGTGCACCGTGTCAAGTAGGCTTTTTATATTTTCTTTTTTCTTTTGAAACTGCACATCTTGTCCCATTCACTTTACAATTATGCATGACTTTGTGTTAGTCTATTTCATAAAACCCCAATTGAATACACTGAAGGTTATAGCTGTAACATGCTAAAATATAAATACTTGCCAAAATATAAATACTTGCCAAGTATTGCCAAATGCTCAAAGTAGATCCTAAACAAAATCAAATCGAGATCAAATATTGTACATGATTATTATTCTGTAAAAAAAACAAAACACCAGAGACTCGTGTTTGCTGTTATTGTGATGACGTGCGTGAGCACCCTGTTTTAGAGTTTCTGATTCTTTTTCATTATTCATATACATCTGCCCGGTTTGACATGGGCTGCATACAGCCAGTCTGTCCATTCTGTCTCATGTTTATGCACATGTTTTAGAGGCTGTGGTAAGACTTGAAAATTGCTGTTCAGAAATGTTCTCCAGCTCTGACTAAACTTGAGCTATTCTGCAAAGAAGAACTAGCCAAAATCTCAGTTCCCAGATGTACACAGCTGGTAGAAAGATCCCCCAACCACAGTGAAAGGTGGCAAAAGGTACAACGTATTGACCTGAGGGGGGTTGAATACATATGCAAACAACAATTTTCACTTATTAGTTGTGAAAAACAAAAACCCCAGTACAATACATTGACATTTGTTGGTAGTAATGTGAGAAAATGTGGAAAAGGGCAAGGTCAGGAAAAACCTTCCAATGCAAACATAAAATACATTTTCAGTTCTTTTTTTTTTAATTATCAGACTTTTGTTAGCTGTTTGGGTAAATTTAAAGTCTGCTGTAAATCAAAGCATCATGTCAAAGTTCAGTGGTGGAAGAGGCTCTTCCCAAAATAAGAAGTGTCAGCAGGAAATGATCCTCTGAACCAAGGCTAATAATCGCGAACAATAAAAAAATGAAAACTAAGATAAATGCAAAGAAAAAAACAGACAGTTCAAAGAAAGAAGCTCAAATAAAATTCCTGTTTAAATGCTTTATTTTAACTTTTTCTATGTGGTCAAATTCTGAGAAGCAGGATTTAACTGTTCTCAGTCTTACAATTTTATCAGTTCTTGGATTTTTGAACTTTTAATCCCAATTTATGACTGGTTTTGGATTACTCTCCCACCCCTTTTAATTAAAGTTAAAGTTACAGATTTACATTATTTGATCTAAATTAAGGTCTAGTCCACACAAAGACGAAAACGCTGGATCCGTGTGAACGCAACACCTAAATGACAAAATCCCTTTGCGGATACACCTGAGCTCATCTCCGTGTGGTCGGGGCTTAGCTTTATTTATTTGTCGCTTCAGTTATCATGTTATCAGACCTGAATAATTCTCAAATGTACCATTTTAACATGATGCGGCACAGCTCTCTCTGCCTCCCATCGTTTCCTCAGTTTCTTTTATGCACAACTGAAACCAGAATTCCCAAAGTTCCTCTGGAATGACAAACGAAGAGGAATTTTGTAAGGCAAGTCTGATCTAAATGAAGATGGAAACCTGTTGAGAAGGATCTTTCATATAGATCTACTATGGGTTCAGGGGGTTTAGTAATGAGGACCTTCAGCCTGGGATTATATAACGCTGACAGCTGCAGGCCTCAGAGAAGAGAAAAGGAAAGGAGAGAGAGCAAAGGCAGAAATGTGAAATGAATGACTGGACTGGCTCATCTTTAGGACGGGGCCAAACTTGGCAAAAAAGAAGAGATCATTTATAGAGAAGAGTGGAATTTCTTTTTAAATTCTTATTACAACGTCTTATTATCTAATTGATGAGATTTATTCTGTGGGATAAAAATTCACAACATTCACCCTGAGCTGGTTTTGATTTAGGCTTTATTTGCTTTAAACAGAAAACCTTCTCTCCATTTTGAGCAGCCATCAGCTTGGCTCACCCTTCTCCTTGCTTCTCCAAACTGATGTCTGGAGCTTTTGACCAAAATCATAAGTTAACTCACGTTCCCAAACCTCAAAGCTCTAAACACTTTAATCCAAAGTGTGAGGAACATGTGGGCTAAACTGGGGAGGTTGTAAATTAAACCAGCAACTACCTGATTGAAGACAAAAGCTCTTACATATTTGAGCCATCATTTTGGATTTATGAACATATATACAAGATGCACCAAGAAATCAGAGGGTGACCCAAATCGGACAGTTTCTTAGATTGACCTGCCTGACCAGTGACTGGCAGGTGAGAAGCTAAAAAATCTAGTCTTTTTTCCAACCAGTGAACTCAACACACTAAATGCTACCAACTCACACAAACAACAGCACTCTTCAGAGTTAGCTATTTTCAGTCAAAGCAAGGGGCTTAAAATAAAATCAGTGGAAGCGCAGAGATGTATGATGCTATTTAAAAATAAACTGGATTCTCTTCAACATGTCTGTGACTATTTTGGGCTACGAAAGAGTAAGAGAGAGCAAGACTTCAGCAGATAACAGCAAGGCTGTACATTTTTAACCTTTTGAGTTTTAGAGTGACAGGAACTGAAGGCTGTTTAAAAAATAGTAAAATCCTGTGGGTATAACCTGAAGATGTACTCCAGATATAACAAGATGGATATTCGATAAACTGTCCATCAGACCGATCTGCTCATTTATGACGGCATGGTAGCATTCTGTCGTTTAATGAATCAAATATAATATAAATAGGACTAAAACTTTCTCTTTAGTGTCAGGCTAAATTCTTTTCAACCACGTATGAGAATGGCATGAATACAAACATGACATTTTTCAGGTTTTCCCAAGAAAAGTAAAAACATTTTTAAGTCGTAAAACTATCTACAGATACGCTGAGAGAGCAAGTTTGCTTTCCAAAATTAATTTCTTATTACAGCATGTTTTATAATGTTAGCTTGCTGTGACCTTTAGTGTTCGAAGTCGAATCTACCTAGATTTTATTTTTGAGATAATTTAGAGCTCTGTTTATTTTTGAACCTGAAGATTATCCAATGTAGGAATTCATGGGGAAAAATCTTCTACCTTCAGATGTAAACCCTGATAGGGCTCAGTTGTGAAAAAAAAGAAAACCTCTGTTAAAGTCTGTTAAAAAGCGTGAAAGCTGTGCAAACAGAGGATTTTGGACTTGTTGCTGCTTGTTGAAACCTTGTTCTTTCCCATTCTTTTCCTCCGCTCTTCTCACCACCTCTCCTTTTTTGTTCTCCCTTCAGCGGCCGCTCATACTGCCAGAACTGAGCTAAAGAAACTCTCTGT
Organism: Crenichthys baileyi; assembly: GCA_036173005.1. Taxonomy (NCBI): domain Eukaryota; kingdom Metazoa; phylum Chordata; class Actinopteri; order Cyprinodontiformes; family Goodeidae; genus Crenichthys; species Crenichthys baileyi. The sequence continues at coordinate 572,955 of JAHHUM010002021.1, forward strand.
CCCTTCTCTAATGAGTCCAAGTCCTTGCAGGGACTGCAGACTGACACACCTTCAGGACACGCATTTGCTTAATTGGAGAAAATAGTGGAGGAGCTATTAAACTGGACTTAAAAGGTAAAAAATAAAAATAAAAAATAAAAAATGAACGCAGCTCCTTGTTTTTTCACATACGTTTGTGTAGCTCCCAGTTCTGCAAAGAAACTGTAAATAAATCCGTTTTTGGGCTTTAATATTGCTGCTGTGCAACTAATGAACATATAAATCAGCAGCAACAAACAAAAATCAGCTCTAATTACATGTGATTTTCCAGGATTGTCGACAGTTATCCATGGGCTAAAACCTGTTGATAGGCTCCGACAACATCTTCTTAGAGTATTAATGTTTCATGCTTGGCTTAGAGTTCATGGTGTTGTTCCTGCCAAGTCAAACTGATCAGTCAACACACCGTAATCACTCAGAAAGTGGACCTTCTTTGTGTGAGTGCTGCTTTAATGGTCCTGTTTTAATTGGCAGAAGTCCAGCGTGCGAAACCCTGTTGAACTCCTTTGAACTCTGACAGAAGTTCTGTAAGGAGTTCAGCAGTTATTTATTTTCTGTTATTATTCTCTGTTAAGTCTGTTTGTGTGGGGGTTTTGTTTTGTATCATATTTATTTTTGAATCATTATAAATGAAAATTACTTTAAAATATAACATAAACAGCAGTTTATTGAAAGATTGACCACAATTTTGTAATTCAATGAAAGAAGGTAAGAAAAATGATTTTAGGAGTGCAAAAAGTTGCGGAATTACTAATTTTGTGAAAACAAAACTACAAGTGTGTTTTTGGGTCACATGAGGACAAAACAATGGTACCAACAGCTTATGTTACATAAAACCCGGAATACCTTGGTGTGAGGTTATTAGGCCAGTGACTGGTATCATGGAGGGCCATGGTTTCAAAAAGGTATGGTCAGTAAAATTCCAAACTATTTTTTAAAGATGCCAATGAAAGTGCCTGGATCATGCAGTAGCGAAGTATCACCCTTCCCCCACCTGTTGTTGTGCAGTTGGTTACAAAGACAGACAAATTCAGCTGTTTGGGAACATTTCTTGTCGCGAAAAACTAAGAAAAACTACAGTTATCAAGCGGAGAGCAGCATGTCTGTTAAGCAATGGACTGCAAGCTGGTAACCGGAGCAGCAATTAAGTGACCAGCTAATATTAGCTGGTGATATTTGTGTTGATCTGTAAAGAGCAGAACAGCAAACAGGGATAATACTCACAAATACGCACAAAAAGAGTGTTTATATAATTAACTTAGCTTTATTATTATTATATTATTATATATTATACTTTAATAAAACTACTACTTACATTTTTCTGCTATTACCGTAACTGTGAACTTGTGGTATTATAACTCAAAGTCAGCAGATTTATCATACCATGACCATTTTACTCCAGCCTAGCGGGGGTGTATAAACATATTCAGGGATGCTGTATCCAGGAAGAACCTAAAGCATGAAGGATCCGGGGGCATATTCATATTTCGGGCCTCTGCTAGATTACATTCCCATGCCACACAAGTGGCTCTATCCTGCCACAACCCCCATTAGGCAATTAATTTTAACTTGTTTCTCCCTGCCACTCTGTTAGCTCTGATTAATCTCAACTGATTAGTTCAAAGTCCTGCTTTTAGTCCCATCTTTCTCCACTTAGTGCTGTTCGGGGTCGGGGCAGGCAGCGGAACAATACAGCCAGGACAGTTTGCTGGTCAATTGCTCTTGAAAAACAAATAAGTAGCTGCCAACTGGATGTGCCAACTTGGCCACCATGCAGGTATTATACAAGCACTTTTTGATGATGATGATGTTATGTTGCATGTTTTGATGACAAACATGCAACCATGGCAAAAACTAAGCACGTCCTTGCTGCTTCCATGGGACTGAAGATGGAAAGTAGCAGTCAAATGCTGTTAGTTAAATGCCTTTGATTAAATGATCATTAGTAAGTGTGGGGAGTGCTAAAAGCAGGTGGTTTGCAAGCTTGCTGATCTTGAACTACTGGTGTATTTAAATAAAACACAAATGATGAGATATACCAGTAATGGACTAACAGAAGCATCTATTGGTGCCCATCCATGTGGGAACGGATATAAGACCGTTTTCCGAAAATCTGCAGTTCATCATTCTGCAGAGAAAAACTTTCACAAGTAGAAAGCATTTAAGACAGTTGCCAGTCTTCCCAGGAGTGGATGTCCCGGCAAATCTCTAAGGTCACATCTTGCAATTCTCCGAGGAAAAAAAAACAAAGAGCCACAAGTTGGACTCTCTGGGCCTCAGTCAGCATGTTAAATGTTGCAGTTCATGTAAGGACAACTCGAAAAAGACTGAACAAATATAGCTTGTCGGGAATGGTTGCTAGGAGAAATGTTCTCTCTAAAAAAATATGGAAGCACAACATAGGTTTGCAAGACTTCTGGGACAACGTCTTTTGGACTGATTAGACCAGAGTCCAAATGCTTTATTTTCATCATGGCCAAAAACAGCATACCAGCCAAACAGCTCATATTAACTGTTAAGCACAGTGGTGGAGGGATGATGATCCGGGCTTGTTTTGCAGTCACAGGACCTGGACACCTTTGCGGTCCTTGACCTGACCATGAACTCTTCTGTATAACAAAATATACACTGTAACTGGCCCCACACACGTAAAGGGGCACACATTAGATAATTTTTTCCCTCTAGGATTAAACATTAATAATATTTGTATTGCAGATGTATATGCAAGTGACCAGCTGCATTCTTTTAACCTGTCATTGAAAAAGGAGAATCATTAATCAAGATAGTCCTGAAAGCTTTTCTGCCCTGTTTGATTTTAATTTTGATGAAAATGATGTTTCTGCACTTGTTAAAACTTTTGACATTCATTGTAAAACTATTTTAGATACAGTAGCTCGTTTTAGGCTAAACATAGTTAGACGTTCAAAAGTTTGTCCTTGAGTAACTGAAGCTATAAAAAAAAACTTAAGAGATTGTCGCAAAATCGAAGGCGTCCAAACTCAAGTTTGGATGTCAATTTTCTCACTAAATGACATGTTAAAAACGGCTCCAACTGAGTGTTTTGCAAACCTTATAGCTTCTAAAAAGAAAAACCATAAAGCACTGTTTGATATAATTAAGAACATTGTGGCTCCTGATGTTCCCCAGATTCCAGTCACTACTAAGGCTGACTGCAATCAGTTTTTGACATTCTTTTCAAACAATGCTGCCGACTTAAGAATGAGCATTTTTCCTTCACACTTGCCTTATCAAGAATATACTGTGGGCCCCGTCCTTTTTACCTGGTCCATTTTTGATCCTGTTACTTTGCAGGACATTACTTTGCTTGGTCGTATGAAACCGACTACAAGCCCTTTTGATGTCCTCCCCGCTAGTTTATTCATTCTGTGTTTTATTCTATTAATTAATTAATTAGTTAATTTGAGGTTTCATTTTAAACTTCTTTTTTTAATTTTTAGGGCTCTGCAAGGTCAGGCCCCTCAATATATCTTAGATATGCTCAAGACCCAGTCTTCTGCCAGAGCTCTGAGGTCTGCTGATCAGGGTCTATTGTTAGTCCCACGAACAAGGTTTAAGACCCATGGGGATTGGGTGTTCCAGGCCGTCGCACCTCGAATTTAGAATGTTTGTACAGACAAGCTTTGAATTAATGTGTTTATATTTGCCTTGCTTTTCTTATGTGTTTTGTGAAGCACTGTGATTTTATCTGTGAAAGGTGCTATACAAATAAAATTTGATTTACTTTACTTACAAAAGAATTGATGTTAATAAAACAATAAAGGTGTTAAAAAGTAAAAAGAATATAAAAGAAGAAAATAAACAACTACAAGCATATAAGATCTCCTGCGAGTTAGAGAGCTTTTATATAATGAACTAAAGTATACTATACAATATATAATAAACTAAACACCAAAAACACTTTAGCAGTGCACTTTACCACTGTATAAGGCTTCATGTTCTGGCTTCAGCTCAGAAAAACAGACTCGATGAGCGGCGTAGCACTATAGCTGTTCTCCTTACTTGTCGTCACAGTAGGTGAACTTCATGTCCATGCTGTGTCGGCTCAGGAACGTCCTGCTGTCCAGTGGTGCGTCGATGTTGGACGGGTGCGGGATGGGTTCGCACATCAGGATCGCGCAGGTGAGCGGAGGCTCCTGATATCCACAAAGAACCCGTGACGGGCAGCCGTCGTACATTTTCAGGTGGCCAGTGCAGTGCAGCACCTGGAGAGAGATGGAGGTGGTCATCTGAATGGAAATCACATCTGTGCAGGCATGCCTTATACATCAAGTCTTGAACTAATACATTGATCAACCAAATCTTCTTCACTTTGTCCTTTAACTTATCTGAATGCCCAAATAATGTCACTGAATGGAAAAAATTTATTTTAACATGAAAAAAACTTACACTTTGTTTGACCCTGTAACTATTTACCATGTGAGTATGTGCATATTTTGCCTCCTGGAGGCCTTTACAATGAAATCTGATGAATCCATTTGAATGCCAGTCTCACCATCACATGTGTAGGCCTTCCTTACCTTCCAGCTTGCTGACTTGAGGTTGACAGTGCGTCCTCTGTTGGTCACAGTGCATTTCATCCTCATGAAGAAGTCTCGCTCTGTGCTCAGGTCTTTGCCTTTTTTACGGAAGCTCCCTGAAAAACAGAATATCCTCATGTAGCCCATCATGCAGCAGTTCTCTAAAATCCATATTTCATGAATCGTTTGAGGTGGACTCAATTGAAGGATAACAGATTTCACAGAATCTCGTCCTGTGTGATGGCCACTACAATCCAACACCTAGGCTTTTAAAATTTAATGTGAATGCTTCATTTGTTTCCCAGTTTCTAGAAAACTCTTTCCTATCTTCCCAAAAAACTTAGAAAAAGTAGAATTTTATGCGAGTTTTCATGTACCTTCTCAGGATTTTATGTGATACACCAACAGGAAGTAGTGCAAAATAATGAAGGAATAAAAAAAGGAATACATGGTTGCTAAACATTCTTTTAAACTACAATCTAAAAAGTGTGGCATGCATTTGTATTCGGCCCTTATTTACTCCAAAACCTCTAAATAAATTCTACTACAACCAATAGAGTCCCCCTGTGAGTGTTTAAAAGGGTTTGAATACTTCTGCAAGGCACTGTAGTAATAATGATAAAAGTAACGGAGGATCAGAAATGATTGAGATTTGTAAAGAAATCTTTGCCCATTCTTCCTGAACACCAGATTCCAGCTGCTCCAGTCTGGTTTTCTGCTACTTTTTAGTTTATTTTAGTTTAGAAGTTTCTTCTTCTAAACAGCCCTAGTTTTAGAGAAATGTCAGAGGAGACAGACTGAAATTAGCTAAATGTTGGTGTAATCTGACTCTGTGCCCAAAATCTCAGTCTTGGGTCTTTCCAGACTTCAAATATGTCTTCCTTCTTGTATTAGAAAAAGTGCTGGACTATGGTGAAAGTTGATCATTTCCCAAAGTACTTTGAACCTGTGGAGCTACGCTGATCACACTCATGGTGATTTATTAGACAGCCTGAGGGATAAAAGGTCATGTGGTATCAGTTTCTAGGTCTAGCCGTTACGAACTAAGATTTCCTCAGAATTCCTGGATCTGTTTATAATATTATGGTCTACACAAATTAAAATACATCTGTTCTTGGCAATTAATTGCCTGCATTACTCACCCTTCCATGTGGAACTTGGCGGTTATTTTTGCCCCCATAAGCAACAGTGACTGTTGCCAATTGCCAGACTATTGGCTGAACACAACTTTATCAACCATGTTTTTGATTATAAGCTGTAAATATAAGTTGTATCTTCTGGCAACAGCAGCTGTGACTCACCATATGGCAAATTAAACTATTTTTATAATGGGACTTTTGAGGGTCACTTTATTTTGTGCCCCACCTTTTTCCCTTGGACATGGAAACAAAGGGACACCACAGAAACATTATGTTTCAACTGATTTCATTTTATGTTATTAATAACTATGGTCCTCATACAGATATACACAGTATATGTGTTTATCATCACTTAACTGCTCGTTTTAGTGATTAAATGCTATCTTTTCTCTTTTTCTCTTATTCACGTACAGATTTTATTTGATATTAAAAAAAGAGACTTTTCCCCCTGTCCCATATATGCGAAATGGTGGATTTAATTTCTGAGTACAAGTCTGAGTCTGTTTTTAGCAAATAACTTCCACTTCTGTAAATAAATACTTTGATCCTTGTCTTGTTGAAAACTCTACATTTTATGCCAGTCTTCCTTCTTTTAGCATGAGCTGGCATATCTTAGAATAAACCGCATCTAGCTTTGACTCGACGCAGGACCTGCTTAAATATCCTGCTTTAGGACTGCATGATGTAGCTTACATAAAAAACAAAAGGCGTCTCATTCAAAGATAGAAAAAGAAAGCATTAGTTTTTCCACAATAAAAGCTGCCCATTTGGATTTGCGCACAGAATTTACACTTCCTGGTCGAGGACATTTAAAGGGCCAGATGTTGCCCACAGGCCATAATATGATTTAGTAAATGTTTTTATGCAATTTATTTGTTTGTCCCCTTTACCATTTAATAAGCTCCAACTCATATAAAATTTTTTATCTTTATGCTTTCAAAATATATTACATCCGTTCGATAAAACCCTGAAAATGGTTCTCTTTTAGCCTAAACATTTGTTTTATTTTAGAAAAGTTCCAACTGTTTTTGAATTGTTTTTTCTAACCCTCATTCTAAGCAAAGAGTGTCTTGTAAATGTAGCGTGCATCCTGCTACTTGGAAGCAAACTCTTAAAAAATTCAACACTCCCGTTATCTGCCTTCCCTTGTGTGAAATGGAAAACAGCCCAGAGGACATGGACTTAGGTTGAGCTGTTACATCACAAGGTCAGGGTTCAACTGTGGAGCTGCAGCCACATAACCAAGTGTTGTATGGTGTAATTCACTAACGCTACAATCATGAGTGTGTTTCCATCGTTATACCGTACAAAGTTTAAAAAGCTTTGCTAAGATGAGACGAAGCAGTTAAGTAAACTAATCACGGAAGAGGACTAAAAACCGAACAGTATTGTTCTGCCTTAGGGCTGATAAGTTATCACACACATTCTAGTATGAAACACAATCCGTTTCATGAGATTATGGATCATTTAGCAAAGTAACACAATGTATCAGTCCTCATCATTACCAGATATTACCCTATTCCCTTGTATGAATCTTCCCCACTCTACCATGATGCTACAACTTCTTATTCTCTTTGTTGCAGTACATGTTAAGCACACAGAAACCTACGCACTTACTGTTCCTCTCTGCAGTATGTGACCCCTGACCTTATGTCCTTATTCCTTTTCTGGACATTTACCCATTAAATATACAGGATAATGCAACATCCTGTACTACTGTGAGGTGTTCTGTACTCCACACAAGAGCTCAGCACAGTAGATTTAAAGGCTGCAATTTATTTTTTAATGTTCTTGTGTTGAGGCTACACATCAGAGCTGCAAAATATAAATGGAAATGGACCAAGGAACGGAGCAGATAGGTCAGATTTAAAGTTGTGGAGAAGTTTAAAGGTGGGTTAGGTTATAAAACGATATCCTGGGCTTTGAACATCTCACACAGCGTTGTTCAATTCATTATCCAATAAAGAAACAGTATGGGACAACTGCAAACCTACCAACAGACGGTTGTTGTCTAAACTGAGGCTGGGAAGGGAGAGGATTATTTCAGAGAAAATGTTGAAATGCCTTCCTAATTTCCCTCCACTCTACAATTTGTGTTGGTCTACAAAATGGGTTTGTGGCTATAATGTGACAAAATCTGAAGACCTCAATAGGTGTGAATTCTTTTGAGTAGCACTGTATGAATCACACCAAATATTGATTTGATTTAGATTTCTCTTTTGTTCACTCACTGCATTTTGCTGATTAATGAAAATAAATAATTAGCACTTCCATTTTTGAAAGCATTCTTTGTTTACAGCATTTTTTCATACATGCCTAAAACTTTTGCAAAGTACTACATATACAGGGGTTGGACAATGAAACTGAAACACCTGTCATTTTAGTGTGGGAGGTTTCATGGCTAAATTGGACCAGCCTGGTAGCCAGTCTTCATTGATTGCACATTGCTGCAGTAAGAGCAGAGTGTGAAGGTTCAATTAGCAGGGTAAGAGCACAGTTTTGCTCAAAATATTGAAATGCACACAACATTATGGGTAACATACTAGAGTTCAAAAGAGGACAAATTGTTGGTGCACGTCTTGCTGGCGCATCTGTGACCAAGACAGCAAGTCTTTGTGATGTATCAAGAGCCACGGTATCCAGGGTAATATCAGCATACCACCAAGAAGGACGAACCACATCCAACAGGATTAACTGTGGACGCAAGAGGAAGCTGTCTGAAAGGGATGTTCGGGTGCTAACCCGGATTGTATTCAAAATACATAAAACCACGGCTGCCCAAATCACGGCAGAATTAAATGTGCACCTCAACTCTCCTGTTTCCACCAGAACTGTCTGTCGGGAGCTCCACAGGGTAAATATACACGGCCGGGCTGCTATAGCCAAACCTTTGGTCAGTCATGCCAATACCAAATGTCGGTTTCAATGGTGCAAGGAGCGCAAATCTTGGGCTGTGGACAATGTGAAACATGTATTGTTCTCTGATGAGTCCACCTTTACTGTTTTCCCCACATCCGGGAGAATTACGGTGTGGAGAAGCCCCAAAGAAGCGTACCACCCAGACTGTTGCATGCCCAGAGTGAAGCATGGGGGTGGATCAGTGATGGTTTGGGCTGCCAAATCATGGCATTCCCTTGGCCCAATACTTGTGCTAGATGGGCGCGTCACTGCCAAGGACTACCGAACCATTCTTGAGGACCATGTGCATCCAATGGTTCAAACATTTTATCCTGAAGGCGGTGCCGTGTATCAGGATGACAATACACCAATATACACAGCAAGACTGGTGAAAGATTGGTTTGATGAACATGAAAGTGAAGTTGAACATCTCCCATGGCCTGCACAGTCACCAGATCTAAATATTATTGAGCCACTTTGGGGTGTTTTGGAGGAGCGAGTCAGGAAACGTTTTCCTCCATCAGTATCACGTAGTGACCTGGCCACTATCCTGCAAGAAGAATGGCTTAAAATCCCTCTGACCACTGTGCAGGACTTGTATATGTCATTCCCAAGATGAATTGACGCCGTATTGGCCGCAAAAGGAGGCGCTACACCATACTAATAAATTATTGTGGTCTAAAACCAGGTGTTTCAGTTTCATTGTCCAACCCCTGTATATGTATTGTTGCTTTCAGCTCTGTTTTAGAGTCAACAGCGATGAGCAAGTTTTAGAAATGTGCAGCTCAGTCTCAGCTCATTATGCATGGATTTGTGTCTTCTTGTGGAGCAGAAATAAAAGGTCTACGGGCATCTGAAGGAAGATTTTAAGAATGAAAGGCTGCACACAATGGCCACAAAAAAAGAGATGTACTGCTTAGTAAAGCAAGATTTGCGATGAGTTCCCCTGAGAAGGCTCAAATGATAAGGATGACTGCGGGTACAATATTGCTCAAGACCAATGTGAAACAGAGGACCATACATGATTTTCATGATACTCTGGACTTTCCCCTAGCTCCACCAACCAGCCAGCATTGATTAGCAATTTAACATTCAGCTAACATTCACTAGTCTTTCACTTAAAGATTCTTTCCATAGGCATTGATTTAAATGTTAAATCGGTTCTGCATCTTTATCCATTTTATCACATATCGACATCTTTGCATTTTAATATTGCTTAGTTGAACTTTTATAAAGCAGAACTCTTAAAAAAAGGAAAAAAAAATATTTTCCCCAAAAAATTCCAAAATTGTACAAACTAGTTATTTTGCTTTAGTTTTTAAGTCTTCCAGATGTAATCAAAGCCCCACAAAAAGGCAAGTATACCTAGTCAAATGCACAGTGATCCTTGCATACAGTTAGCAAGATTTAAAACTGCTACAAACAAGTGGAAATAATGCAGGTCCCCCATCCCATATTTTCCTATTCACCAACACAGCATAAATAAAGCAATGTCTGTTGGCTGTTGTCTGCTCAATCATTAACTCTGCTGTGTGCTCATTTTGCCCTGGTTTCCAGCTCATAGAGCAGACTCCTTCATTCATTGGGTTTTTCATAGGTTTCCCAATCGTTGCAGTGAAAATGTGCTTATCCATATTTACACTGTTTCAGTTTTCCATGATTTAAAACGGTAATTCAAAGAACACAGCTGCTGTAATACTCTTCCAACTTGCCATCTATGTCGGCGTGTTGAAAAACGTGTTACGTGTGTCTAAATCTAAAGGAAACAAGGACATCTTGTGCAACATTAAGTCCTGTGTTGTCTTTGAACAATGTATATCGCTTTTGATGTGTTTCCATGGTGAATAGTGCATGTATACTGGGGACAATGGAGTGGAATTTACAATATCCAAACACGTCAGGAATGAGTATATGACCTTTATGTTTGGCAACTCACTGTCTGGGAATGACACTTCAATGATATATCAGCGCCCCAAAAAGGGTAGAATAATTATTAGCCAAATTAATTAGAAATAAGGTTAGGCTGTCAGTTTCCAGCAACCAGTCTACAGTGGTGAGTGACATATGTCCAGAGCATAGTGTGATTAGATAAAATTACTGGGTCGTTGCAGGGATATGATCCGCAGTTGCGTCAAATTTGTAGCTGTGGGACATATGTGTGGTGTACAAGGTCATCATGTGGCAGAATATTTTTACATGTCAGAAAAATCTGTGGCAGCCTGGCTTATCTGGTGATCAAATTGTCTATGCTAGCGTGTCAGATGTGTAATATGGTAATGTGGCAGCGTATCTTCCTGTGGTCTGTTTTCTTATGTCTTATGCCAAAAGGCTGATACGTAATAAAGTAACATGGGTAAAACAGCCAAATTATCAGAAGAAGTTAAATGTATATACGATGTTTAATCATCCTTCCTAAAGATCTTTATTACTTTGACATAGCAAATCACCTCAGGTTAAAAAAAAGGTCAACTCTGACCAATAATATCTCCTAATGTAGTTTGCCTTGCAAATAACTAAGTATATTTCTACTCTGTGAAGAAACATCAGGCTTGAGTGATTAGAACTGTGAGACTAAAATCAAACAGAATCTGGGTGAGATTATTCATTAAAAATGTATTGTAGTTGTAATGTGGGTTGGTAAGGCTGTGTGCTTACCTGCTGACTTCAGGCTGAGGTTTTCTCTGATCTCCTCATGATCACATGGGTGGGTAAAGTCAAAGATGCTGTGACCTGTGAGCTCCACCTAACAAAAAAAAACATAATGAAAACATAGAATCAGACATGAACAGAGTTCCCATGCTCTGGGGGGCCTTTGTATGTCTGCAGTTCAGATCTCCTTCATGTCTGTCTCTCCGGGGTGGCAGGTCTGTGGCTCCTCACACTTGTTATTGCATATTTTTATGGAGATTCAGGTGTTAACAGATACACAGATGTCATATATTGAGACGCAGTTACCACCAAATATGTCTTGCATTCATTAGTACATTAGCACTTTTTGATAACATTGCTGTTGTTATATACGTTTCATTGCAATTAAAATAATCCCAAAGCAGTTTCTAATAAAGTTTCTTTTATAACTATCAAGCGAAGCATCATAGCATTAGCCATAATGCTCCACTTGTGAAAGTAAATCTGTTGAGCTTCTTCTTAGCACTTGGGCAACAATGCTGAGTGCTACTCTGCTGGACAGGACATGGTAAAAAAAAAAAGTTCTCAATGTTGAAAGATTGAATAAACAGAATCTGATGTTTGTCCAATAAAAAAAAAAGAAAAGAAAAAGAATCAGACTCGGACAACATCAGATAACATCATGTCTTGTCTTTTAAATGTCCAATAACCGTTATGGCACGAAGTAGCAGCCAACTTATTAAAGAGTCAGATTGAAACATAAAGGAAACATGCTAGCATTAGCCTATCACTTCAGCTAAACTGTTCTGCTTAAAAACGTCATCAACTGGAGCAAAATGTGAACAAATTAAAGAGCTACACGTGTCTTGTCAGGTATATCTTTAGAAACTATTATAACTAATTATAAAATATTTTGTGTTTTTGGTTACACATCAGAACATTATAGTAGCTTTCTTAATATAGTTGAGCTCGTGTGGGACCAGCATTTTAAGGCCCCAAATCTCCAGTTGGGACGAAATATATGTTGGAGTCAAGAAATGACAGATACTACAGCATCATTGGTGAGATACTAATGAGAAAGTGCTAATGTGCCCAATGCTAATGGGCCACATAGTGTGTTACTTTACTGTACTTTAAAAGTTACTGAGTTTGCAAGGAAATACCTAATACCTACTGACATCGTCCACTATCAAGAATGGGACTTTCAGAAATAAAAGTAGACGTGGCAGAGTAACTGAAATAATAGTTTACATGTGTTTTGTGTACCTAACAAGACTGTTAAGTTCCACCAAAGGGGTACTTTTCTAGAAAATATAATTTTGTCATTTCACTAAAGTACACCTTTTTAGATTTTTCTTTTCAATAAGGTTTTTGACTGTTATTTTAATGAAGGTTAGATATTCATACAGGTTAGCTAAGGTTAAAGGATGCTACTTAGCATAAAGCAGGAATGTCACTTAACTAGCTTACTACAACGTCCCACTGAATAGTAACCATAAAAGCCTAATAAAGCTTCTTGGTAAAATAGTTACTTTATGCCAGGATAAGACACGAAAACCCTATAACTAGCATTCCTAAACTTTTATACCAGTAGTCATTTAGTGCGGTTTTATTAGCAAACAACTCAATACTAATTTACTAGCAGTCATGCAAAAAGGGATGGAGGCAATGCAGTAGTTTAAGGTACATGGATGTACTCCTCAGATGTTTATTATTACTAAATGTGCAGCCATCCTGTCGTTGGGCTAACAAGCACAATAGATGAGCATAAAAATGCTGCTTTTCTCGTTAGTTGGCAATAGCGCTTTATTTTGTGCATGAGCATGATGAACAACAAAGAAAAGTGTGTCACCTCCACAAGGACAGCTTGTTTTAGCCAAAACAGAAATACATCACTTCAGATGCTCTGCAATCACACAACAAACTTCCTTTCTTGGATGATCCACTTTTGAAGTCGGTGCCAGAGAAAACAAAAGAAAAGCTGATTGTGTTTAGAGACTGTCTGAAACTGTCTTGTCTTCAGAATACGCAGAGCTGTCCTCAGAGGGATTTCACACAAACACAACAAGGTTATGTGACAGGTCACATCATCAGCCTGAGTTAATGTTTTCCACTCCATGATTATTTGTTTTAAAGATAGAAAGAGGGGATATAGTAATACTAGTACAGGAATTTAGTTTATTGAATGCAGAATAGAATCAAAATTAATTTTTTATCTCTTACTTTGCTCAGCTATGCATGGCTGAATATGAAAAGCTCAAAACACAGTCCCATTAACCGCAAACACATCAAAATCTTCGTTCAAAAAATACTTTTAAACAGAAAAAAAAAAAAAATATATATATATATTTATACAAAACCCCAAGACACATATTTACAAGTCCTGGAAGACATTTTAGGCAAAAATGTCATAAAGGTTTTCTGTGTTTTCATTTTTGTCTTCTTCATTATTTGTATTATAGGGCTTACTGACTATTATTCTGAATGTATTTTTAAATAATCAGCATGAAGCCCCAGTCTAAACCCTAAAACTAATCCTTGATGTGGGTGTACTGATTGATTTTATGTCACTTCCACCTATAGTGTATGCTAGTGAACGGTGCAGCTGTGTTTTGCATGTCCAAATAAAGAAAAAAAGCCTCACCTATTTTGCTGTTCATTGATGGCAAATCTGCATTATTGAAAACTTTTTCAATAAATGCAGTTAAAACATAAAAGCAGCTTTCTTTATTATAATAACATCAATAAAACTAACCCCTTATTGAAGAGGCATAAGGTTGTCCTGCAGAAACGTAACTTTGATGTAGTTTTGGAACCTTAAATTAGTTGAATCGGGATTGGGGACAAAGAAATCCTGAGTGGGATTTTCCTAGTTTTGTCTTTTTTTATTAGATATTGTTTCATTTCTGTTTTAGATGTATTTTACTTTTGTTTTATGTCACAGCCACCAAAATTAAACATTCATCTCTGAGCTTGGACAAGGCTACCTCCCTCCAATCATCTGCTTTGCTTCTACAAGACCCTGAAAGATGTCCTTTTGAAAGGTAATTGGTCAGTGTTTGTGTTTCTGAATATTCATACTAATGTCATAATTAAAGCCTATAAAATCACAAATCTATCAAAAAACATTGATCTTCGTGTTATCACAATAATTTGATCATGAAAGTGATTAAGACTTATTTCAGCATGAAGCACTGCTCCTCAACTTCAGTACATAAAGTGTAAAACTGGAGTGATTTACATTATACAACAATTGCCTTAGATCAGGGGTTCCCAAAAATGGGGGTCACTAGACTCCATTGGGGGGTCTCCACATGATATTCTGAATCACCATGAGGTGTATGGAGGACCAAAAGGGACATAATTACATAAATATATCATGAAATAAATGGCAAAGTCCCATCAAGAAAATAACAAAAACTGCACAATGAAATAAATGTACAATTTATTTATGTAATACATTATTGAATAATTAAATGTATCATTAAATTATGAAATGCACAATTAAATAATGTTCCATAAAAAATTAAATACAACTTTTAAATGATGAAACTAAATTGATTTAATGTCATTAAAAAATACATTTAATTATTTCAAAAATTAAATGTATTTTTAGGGGGCCGGCCAGGTCTACAGTAGGGGGGTCGCCAGTCCCTGGCAGTGTTATGTTGGCCGTCACAGGCTAAAATGTTTGGGAAGACCAAAAGTAACAATCCCAACTATAGTATCACTTTTCTGGGGCTTGCGAACATCAAATAGATTCTATTGTTATTCCTACTGGGTGACTCATTCTTTTCATATCTTTCTTTGGTATCTGATAAACAATGCGATGTTGCCATCCCTGCTTCCAGATGGAAACAAAAAAATTTAAGATATGCACTTTGCAGCCTGTATTAGCAAACTGATTGGTTTCTCAGTAAAATGTTTGTATAGTGTAATAAAAATTCTTTATTCCTTCTTCCTTCTCATATATTGTTTTGGCCTAAAAGAACGTGAACCAGCTGTGACACCCCCACAGGAGTGACGCCATCTTTTGAACATTTTGTGCCCTTTTTCTTTTTTTAGCCTGCTGTTCCCTTGGAGTGCTTGTGTACCTGCGTTAGGCCCATGAATTTGTTGATGTTCTCAGACAGGAAGATAATGTCGCCGTCTGCTGTTACCACGGTGATGAAGCCCTCCAGAGACTTCAGGTACAGATTGTCCATGAGTCCATCCTCTCCGCCGTCGCAGCTGCCACAGCCTGGGAGGAGAGGCGAATATTTCAGTCACTTGTTGCTGATGTTAAAACTTATATCAGTGTAAATCTCTACAATAGGCTTGTTTTCCTTTTGCAACAGATTATATGCAAACTGCACAAGCATTTATAATCAGCTGCCTGATTTCAGTGCACAACTCACACATTATGCAATTATGTTCAAATATACTCAGCCTATTATCCAAACATTTACACAGAGAGACTCCGGTCTGTCCTCGAGGTCTTGTTTCAAAGAAAAGCTCAGCTCAGAGGGGACCCTGTGTGTGAGTGTTTGTGTGTGTGTGTGCCCGGACAGCAGCTTTAAACTGAACAAAGCCCAGTAGTCGGTTGGGGAGGAGGGTGGGAAGCTTGCAGTTCCTCATCTGTGCTTCCCTGAGATAAGAGGACAGCAGTTCTCAATACTCCCGGTGAGGCCTGGGGATTGAGTTTGGATCCAGGCCCGGTCAGTGTAAACTCCCTTAGGAGTGTGAGGCTTTCTCATGGGCCCCAAAGCACAGCGGAGTTCTTTGGGACCCTGATACGAAGAATAAGTGCCACCTTTGGCCTACATACTCTACTTAGCCATGATTACCATTCATGTTGGCTGAGTCGCATTTCTCTCCTCTGTTGTTCTCCGGTTGTGTAACCGACCTCGTTTAAAAATAATGGCGTGCAGAACATAGCCCGACACGCAGCTGCAGGACTGATAATTTCCCCTCTTCCTTGACATTTCCAATGCTGCTTTTTGCAGAAAACAGTGGCAGGACAGGGATTCGGTCTCAGACTGCAACAAGAGGCAGAATTTGACTCAAACACGAAAAAAGAAAACATAAAAAGACATACTTGAGGGTGTGTGGCTCCCAACAAAAGCATCAAGAAACCTTGATAACATCATCTGTGAGCTCATGTTATGTGACTGAGGTGTTTTCTGACAGCAGCTTGCTCCGACTCTACATGTATAGCACGCTCCGCCGTGTGTTGAACCGCATGCGCGGGGTGTGCACGCCAGCTCGTTTGGCGCCACGGTGGTCGGGTGTTATGGCTAGTGCGGATAATGCCAGCACCAGCTGAACGATGGGCAGAGCTCTCTGCTTCCTCTCCAGTATCTTGCCCCTGCATCACGGAGCAATCAGAGCGGCCCGATAACGTTATCTGCCGTGCGTCGCAGGGATCTCCCTGTTCTTCCCTGCCCTCTCGCCGGCTTCTTTCCTACCCTCATTACCTTTACTCCTCCTCTTCCTCCTCCTGCACGCTCCCTCTCTGTCTCGTCTTTTCTCATGTTCACCTGCTGTCTGCCCTCCTCTTTCTCCTCCTCTGCATCGTTCCTTCAGAAACCCCTTTCAATGTGGTGATTTCACTTGAACTTCAGGAAAACTGCTTCTTAATTTAAGCTACATGAAGCTTCACTCAGCACCCTTATGTTCGGCTGCCAGCAGATGCTACAAAAGGAGGTATCTTAAAATCTTGGAAAATAAAACTGAAACCACCATTGAATAGCTTCTCCTTTTTTGCATAGTTGTATTCTTTTTGAGCTAATTTAACTGTACTAAATACCTATTCTGTTGTAGCCTCTTCTTGGCGCATGAAGATCAGCACACATCTGCCTTATTTGAAACACATACCCTCTTGTCTTTCCCGTTTAAAAGAGTGGTGAAGAGAAATGGACCTCTGTGTCACTTTGTATTTATATAGGAAGTCGTGGATTCATTATTGAGAGGCTACAGAGCTCTGATCAACTCAAAAGAGTAAAAGTATAAATGCAAAAATGCTTCAGTCAGACTTGTTTTATGCTAATTACATTATGTCAAATTAGCTACTTGTCAATGAATAAATACATTTTTTTCAGAGGGATATTATAATAAAAACATTAACTATCACATTATTTTAGGATTTTTACTAGACATTCCTTGAACAACTGCTCTTAAACTCAATATTACTGTCGTTTTGCAGTCCGTGAAAGCACCTTACCCAGGTGCTACCAGGATGCGGTAACTACAACACTCTTCAGTATGGAAGTTATAAAGGCAGGAAGAGGTCTTGAGAATGGTTATTTACATTACCAGTGAGGCTAGTGGAGTGGCTTAGCGGCAGACTGTGCGACCCATCTTGGGAGGCCTTAGTCCTCAACACAGATGTCCAGGGTTCGAATCCTGACCCAGCAATACCTTTCCTGCATATCTTCCTCCTCTCTCCACACCATGTCAACACTGACCACTTAGAAATAAAGGGCACTAGTGCCACAAAATAAAAAAATAGGTTAAAACTTTGAATTGTACTGGTTCTTTTAGTCCTTCTCCATTCTGTACTTTTGCAGTTTTGGTTGCCTGTTTTGCCTGTTTTTCGACAATTGGTTAGGGTTGGACGAGGGGGGAATGAAATGTTGTTAAAGCAAAGTTGTTCGGTTTTATGGAAAATAATGGGTTTGGCAGTCTTTTCTTAAATCTATGTAGTAAAGATCTACATTCTCTAAGAAATACGCAGGGAGACTGCTGCTTACAGCTAGTTATGCTAATGGTGCTAATTGTGCTAACTGCCAATCAAAGAGGTTAAAGGCAATCAACTCCTTAATCATGTTGTCTTTGCTTTAAAATAATGCTATAGTTTTAGAACAACTACTCTCTCACACAGAGTGATGTCGCCTCTGCTTCTAACATTAATAAACTACGACCACTTCATAAAAAATATTCTGTAAGCTGTTGATCATAGTTCTTCAAGTGAAATCTAAATTTGTATCAGCTGGTCAGAGCTGTGCAAAAACCAGAGATTGGATCAGCGCATTTCTAGGTTTTACACAAGTTTATCACAGGCCCAATAAAACAAAAATTCAACGTTGGGCTGGATTCTTTGGTTGGGAAAAAATGAACGCAAGAAAGAATTTTTGTTTCTGTGCACATTCATTTGATTGTTTCTATTTCAATTCTTGATTTTTTTTATTACTTACATTTTCAAAAATGATTTACCCTTCTTGGTGACATATAAGGTCATTTCAGCAGCTCTAAAACTGCAGAACTGTGAAATTATTGCCTTGATAAATGAAGGTGAACAAATCAAAATGTCAGAGGCAGCGATCGTTGTTTGTTAAGGAAGCATTCACTGTGTGCATGACTGTATCATCCGCACACAATGCAAAGCAGTCCATTACAATATAAACAGAACATCAAAAGATACACATGAGCAGTGTGACGGCGGATTAAAATGGCAGTGAAGATTTACAGAGAACATTAAGCTTTCGAATTAATCAAAATGATTTCCTGTTTCTCTGACATGTTGTTTTTAGAATCAATTGTTGAGCTGGTAGTAATTGTTTAGAGTTACACAAGATTGGCATCATTAAGTACAGGAAAGAACTTATCTATAAAAAGGCATCTGTATTATGTAAATTATAAATTATCGCTCTAAATATATCAGTCTGTGGAGTAATTAGGTTGTATATTGGTGGTAGTATTTCAACCCTGAGAGAAGATTGTTATTATTCGCGAATGTTTGGTTAGAAAAGCTGTTCATGTTGTCGAATAAGGCTGCTGCAGTAACGGTTTTCTTTGAAGAATTACAACAGTTTCAGTCATTTCACATGGAAATATACATAAAATAGCTTGAAAAAACATATTAACAATAAATAATCCAAAATTTAAACAGAGAGTTGGCATAACCTTGTAAAAGGATTCATACTGTATAAACCTTTTCGCATTGCGTCACATTAAAATATCAGACTAAATGTATGTTACTGGGATCCAATGTGATAAAATAACACAAATTAGCTAATATTTGAAAAGTGGAGATAAATGACGGATAACTTTCACTTTTCTTCCAAGTAAAATTCTAGAAAATGTGATGACATTTATATTCTGCTCCCTGATTTAATACTTTATAGAAGCAGCCCTCATTAACATGATAACCCTGAATATAGCATCATCCATCCTGCCATCAATGCTGACCCGTCAGTACTGATGGCAAAAGATTCTCCCTCCTGCACTTTGGACCTCTGCAGCTCTTCCAGAGTTACCATGGGTCTCATGGCTGCGTCTTTGGTAGGTTTTCAGTGAACTATACTGTTTTTAATTTTCAGATGCTAGATTGAACAGAGTTCTGTGACAGGTTCAAAGCCTGGGATATCCTTGTATAACCTACATGTGCTTTAAACTCCACAACTTTCCCTGTCCTGTCTGCTGTGTTCCTTGATCTTCTTGATGCTGTTTGTTCTCTAATGGCCTCTAATAAACCTTTGAGGCCAGAAACAGAACAGCTGCATTCTTACTCAGATTAAATTACACACAGGAGGACTCGCTTTACTGATTAGATGACTTTTGAACACATTCAGTTGTGCTGGATTGTATTTAAAGGGTCTGAAAACAAATGGACACCACATTTTTTTGATTTTTCTGCGCTGTTCTGTCACCAAATAAAACACATCCATGTTTCAGGTTAAAACAAAATGTAAATACATTGAAGAAGCATAAATAGTTTTTGAAGGAACAGTAAAAACTGCTGTTAACATGTCAGACTTGAAATTTTAGAATCTAAAAGACTAAATGCGCACTCTATTTCAGTAACTCTGTATATAACTTGACTTTACTGAAACCAAATAACATCTCTCGTTGCCTTTACAGATGCCAAATATCAAAGGGTCCCCCAGGCTGACCACATTCTTGTTTCATTTTATTTTTTTCATTCAATATGCATATATATTTTGTTATATACTAAATCAAAAGGAAACCCCTTCATTAATAAGTAACTGAATTTAGATAGAAACCTAAATAGATATAGGGAAAACCAACTGTGGCATTTTATTTATTTTTTCAAACTTAGTTTTTCTTTCTCATATCCAAATGACGAAATTATAGCTTTCAGATTTAGCTCAAGCAGAACCTCGATCTAGTCTGAAACTACATATGCTAACCAGCTTAACATTTAAAAGAAACAAGTTCTTAAAAATCAAACCAAGATTTGACTTTAAATGAACAACTTAGACTTTTTATTTCCTACATACGTTGCAGACCGAAGCCTTGCCTCACCTTTGCGATTAACTGAACACACAAAGGATTTTGTAACTTGTTTACATAAAAAATAAACATTTTTTTTTACCCCAAACAGTCGTGACATTGACCAGTGACGTTGCAGTTGTTTAATTTGGTTTCCCTTAGATCTCATTTTGAGACACCAAAGCAGAAGAACAATAAGTCTGCTGCTTTTGTTGAATTTCCTCAGGTTCTAATTTTACTAAGACAAAGGAAGGAGGAGGAGTCTTCCAGCCTCAGTGGACAATGAGCCACATACCAACACTTCCACTCAAACTAGATGTCGCAGAACCTGCAGCAGGGGGTGTGCTCTCTATTTGCGTTTTTTATCTTTCTGCACCTTGCACCTGTTTGTGTAAATAAGTGTGTATGTGGTCATTTTTGTGTTCATACTTGTTGCGAGCAGCTTGCGTGTGCGCAGAAAGCTGATGGCCAGCCTCATGATGGAGGCCTTGTCCAGGTGAGAGCTGACGCTGAGTGGCAAGGGCAGCTGTTGGGCCAGTTCGTAGAACACCTCCGTCTCTTTGCTGCGTCGACAGCGCGCCGCATCCCGGGACTTCTCTTTACGCCGCTCCGAACTGCTCCTGTACCACAAAAACACACAGGAAACAAACAAACAAAAAACGATGAGTCTGTGACAACAGCTTCAATGTTTCTGGCTTTCCTGGGATTTAAATTTCTGCTTGCTTCATTTATAAAGCTGCTTTTAGTTGAGGGTTATATACCTCTGATTTCTTTAAATCATTTAACAACAATTGAGCCTGAATTCCCACACTGTTTGGGGTATTTCCCATTTCTAATTGGACACTGCTGCTGTCAAATATCAGTGTAAAGAAGCCATCTCATAAATTCCTGTGTGATTCAAACGCAACACACAAAATGTAGCCTTCATAGAGCTTATACTGCAGCCTCAGTCACACGGCCCCTCTTACATATCCCCAAGTAAGCACGCAACATGGAGTGATTTAACCTTGTGGATCCATGAGGTTATCATTTAGAATTTCTGTTGTCTATTAGTCAGTTCTTTGCAATCAGCAGTATTCTTGTTGTCAGGTTGCTTTTACTTTTCAAGCAACACTTTTCGTTTTGTTATTCAGGCATTCAGGGACAATTTCCACGCTGCCGTTGAGCCAGCATTGACGTTCTAGCCTGACGGTCCTCGGAGGTCATCTTGACATGCACATCCACTCCTCCCACCTTAGATCAGTTGTTCTGCTGCAGGGGATCTCCCCATCTCAGCAGGAGGAGGAAGTCATTTCAGCTCCATGGTCGGGCACGTTCGCCAGGTTTTAAGGGAAAGAATAGTTTTGCGCATCAGGGAAAGACAGAATGGGAGAGTCAGAAATCGACTGCAAGAGTTTTATGTTAGGACTTTTCATTTTCTCATGACATTTAAAGCATTTTACTGTCATCTACTAGTGGTAAAAAATAAAGTAAGAATTCACGAGACCGTAGCTTTAAAAAAAAGGAGGGTAGATGTCATGTTTGTGGCCCTGTTTGTTTGTTCGTTTTGATTCTGATTGAGAAACACATACTGGGTCAAAATTTGAACCTTGGAAATAGGAGGAGAGATAGATGTACCCAGCAACAAGGGTACCGAGCAGATGTTCCACTTGAGTTGAAATTAGCTTAAATAGAAGCCGTTTTGTCTTTGAAAACGCGAGTTTGAAAATGGACAGCCACTTGAAGACACAGAGCCAAGTGATTATTTTCATTTCCTTTGATTAATTCTTGCTCAAAGACATGTCACCGGGTTAAAAATAGGCGTTCTGTGTTATGAAATCTGTTCCCAGTTTAAAATGAAAAGTCAACCCCCACACCCCACATTAGAAGATTTTGGCCTTTGTCACATGTTCACATTCCTGTTGCAACATATCAGCCCATTTTATGCAACCTATAATGCATGCATCCGTTAATGTGAAGCGCAACAGTGCTCAGGAAAAAGGCCCGAGCAGCAAAGCGAGCGGTGGAGAATGCGGGCTCATAACTGATGGCAAACATGACGTTACCATGCTGGGTTTACCCCTCTTCATCTTTTCCAGACAAGCAGCAACCTGCTGCAGCACATTTATGTAATAGGACAGGTTACCAACAGGACACGTGGAAATGGACAGAGACCCTCCATGCAAGTTAGTTTGATCACATACAGCAGATGGTGGAGTCCATATGCTCGCTTAGAGAGGAAAGAAAGCTAAACGTTCAACTTCTTCTGTCATTTAGTTAAGAGCCTGAAGATAAATCAAACTGTTTTATCACTGTGCATAAGGTGGTAAACAGTATTAAGGCCTACCAAAAAAAAGGCTTTCCATCATACATTTCCTAGGTTAATGAGAGGTTAGAACCAGAGATTTCTGTGGCCGTACAGAGTTTAGAGTATTGCAGCACTGCCGGCCACATTTTACTACACACTGCCAGTCAGCTGACTGAAAGAACTCTCTCTTGCTTACAAAAAGGTATGATATTGTCCACAATAGCCAGTGTTATAACTGGAAGCTAGAACTGGAAGCCAACTTCAGCTTCGTCGCTTCCTTCTGGGTCAAAAGAGCCTCTGCAGCCTAAGCAAACTGATGAGTCACGTGATCAAGTGAGCATAATTTGATTGGCTACAAGCCCCTCGGCTCTTCTTCTTGGATTTTTTTGGTGGTTGGCATCAAACGTTAAGATGCATTATCAGTCGCTTGACTCAATCGAGTGCTGATTGGTTTGGCTTGAGTCACCAGAAGGTCAACACATTTGCTGGCTAATTTTTGCAGACAAATTTTCACAGTTGTTTTTTTTCCATTGAATTTCTGCAGTTTAATTTTTGCAGGTGAAATTTTTGCTGGCGAATTTTAAGTGCAAAAAAGAAAAAATGACATACATATTTGCTCAGGATGAAAAATTCTGTGTTATAAATTCAATGTCTAAAAAATGTCTGACTGTAATGACACTATTTTACTTCCATAAATTCCCCTCCTCAAATCTCCACAGAGAAAGGTTTTACCAGTTTACATACCGCATTTAAAAGACAAATGTGTTGTGTTTAAACACAAACCAAAAACTGGGTGGAAAACATTTCCCTGAACAAAGAGCTTTTTCACCTCTGATCTGCCTGCAGGCTCTCTGCCGAAGATAACTTTAACAAACCACAACAGAAGAGCTGCAGCCCCGCTGAACTCCACACATCCGCCCTGAGCAGTGACACGATGCACTTTATCAAACCTGATCACATGCAGGGGCTCAAAAAAACAAACAAAACAAAAACACTGAAGGACAGAAAAAGTAAACATTTTGGCAGTAAAACATGAATAACGATGTGCAAAGAATCAAACAGAACCACTGAAAACTCTGGGTTTCATTTTTCTCACCCACAAAGATAAGCAGATTTTTCCTAAATTGAGTAAAAGATGATGAAAAAAAAAGAGCCAGGTAAAGTTAGAACTAAAAAACAGTCGAACTGTTAAACCTGTCATCTTTTAATTCTCCTGCTGCACCCACATTTACTCCATCAACACAGGCACTGGAAAATGTCAAACCAACATCAGCTGTGTGCGTGTGGAACAACAATCCCTGGCCCAAAAATATTTGGGATGAGAAATCCAGTTGGAAACTGCAGTTTAATTTACCACAGAAAATAAATGTCTTCATTCTGGCCAAATATCACCGCCATTTCTCTGAATGTTCCTTAGCTTCATAAAAACACAAATTCTAGCCAAAACAAGCATTTGAAAATCAACTGATTTTATACTTTAATGATCTTCATCAGTTTCCTTACTCTTCTTCACAGCTCAAACAGAGAAAACAAAACAGTCCAAACAACTAATCACCAAACCCCTTGTACAAATCAACGACACGACTTTTTCTTGAAGTAAACATTCTCATTCTTTCAATGCTGACGGCAGCAGCAAGCTGTTTTTAATGAAAATCTTTTAGGTTCTGAAATCTGTTTTGAGTAGAACAACGAAGCTAAAAACAATTACTACAAAAGAAAGGAACAGGAAAGCATTTCTGAGCATTTTGTTCAGCAACAAATCCAGTTGAAATTTCTTTTTAATTAACAGCACAGGTTAATTTAAAACAACATAATATTAAAATTTAGCCAACAGCTGTCAACATGCGATTTTTCTCTGGTCAAGGACGTGTAAGCTATTATTATAAGCTCCAGAATAGGTGACTACTTTAAGCCTGACACCCAGCAATATTTTTGTTTGAGACTCTTCTTCTGAAGTAAAAAAGGAAAACGTTCTTGTTCTTGCTGTGTTGTATTGACAGAGTTAGCTAAAGACTAGGGTGACCAGACGTCACCGTTTTAGACTACCTGTCCCCAGCTAAAGCTGTCCCCGGAAATGCCTAGCATTTTGCGAATGACAAAAAACATGTTGAGTGTAGAATGTTATTACGGTAACCGGGGGTAGAAAGTGTGAGTGAGCATGTTGTGTTCAACAAAAGCTGTTATGGTAGCTGGTCGTGCTGCTGTTAACATTACAGAGTAGAACAGCTGAGCGCGCCGCCTTGGACTGGACTGTCCTTGTCAGGATGAAGGTTTGGTTCGCAGTAGGAAACGTTACCAGTGTGTTCAACGTTAGCTGTACCCTGGTACAATATTATAAGGCTTGGATGTGTTTTGTTTTACTAAAGGTGAGATCCAAAATGCAAATAAACAAGGCTTTTATGAACAAACAGAACAACATAAGGCAAGACAAAAGCACATGGAGTAGCTCCAAAACTGAGTGGGTGAGTTAGGATTCTCCTAATTTCTCATCTAAAAATTACCAACTTCTAAAGGGTTTCTGAAATAAAAATCTTATTTTATTTGTTAAATTGTAATTATTCAGTGTATTATATGTTCTAATATTTTTGAAGGGGATTGTGATTATATTATGTCTCTGTTTTAGAGTAGTGAAAGACAGATACAAGAGCAGAGAGGAAAATAGAAAGACAGACAAAAGGAGTGAAAGAGCAGAGAAAATTGGATATGTTAAAGAGAGAGGAGGGAGATAGAGTGACAGAAAGAAGAGTAAAGCTAAGAGGGGGGAAAGAAAGAGCGTTCGACATTAGACCATTTCATTCGTCTAATCTCTGTGCTGGAAATGTCCCTGGAGTTGATTTCAGAAATCTGGTCACCTTACTATAGACGGGTAGTTGAGCTGGCCGACAATACCTTGCAATAGAAGCCTACAGCTGTTTTGGGTTCTGTGGCTGCTTTTTTGGTACTCAGTTACAGAGTTAGGGACAAGATGACAACAATTTATAAGCACTGAAAAAATACAGCTGGTGGTCAACCTTTAGCTGCTAATGACGGTAAGGTTCATAGCTGCTTCCCAGCTTTCTATCGCTGCTAAGCTAAAGGACTACTTCACAATATTAAGTCTGGACTACATTTGATTATCTCTGATTAAAAATGTAAAGTGGTACACAGTTTGAGATTCATGAAACCTTTATTCTATTTGCAAAAGCTCAAAAAGCGTTATAGGACAACCACAATATATGGACCTGGACTGGAATATTCTACACTACTTACAGACACAGTTTGGGGTTTTTGAAACATCTACTGCTTATTTAATAAGGTCATGTCTTGTGTGCTAAATGTGTCTTTACATCCTTAACAGCAGGTGTGATGCACAGTCCTGCAAAACATAAATTAAAAAAGGATAAATGCTATGGTTTTAAACTTTTAATCACAAGTTGGAAGGATTTTTGAGAACTTTTTGTTTTCAAAGTCTCAAAGCATCTGCAGCTAGCTTAAATCACTTGGTATAAGTGAAGATGGGACACTAGACCTCTGTGGTTTCTGTTATAGGATGCTCACTGAAAAACTACTCATTGTGTACTTAAGGCCCTTTTTAAGGTGACTCTGAGGTGTCATTAAGCATCCCGTTCTGCCCCTTTGTACATATATATACATGTCACATTCAATAAATTAGAATATCATTTAAAAGATTTATTTAATTTTAATTTATTTAATTTTAATATAAATTAAGATTAGAATATTACAACAGACCAATAAAAACATTTTAATACAGAAATATGGGCTTAATGAAAAGTATGCTTAATCCCTGCTTACAGGTTGTTATTTTAGTTAGTATGGTGCATTTACTGCTCAGGAAAAGATCAGATGTTTGACTTTCCAATTTGTGTGTTATCAGTCAGGGCATATAGATCATCCAATTCTATTTAAAAGCAATTTTCTCTGTGGATCTCTAGATTGTGTGTTCATTTTGTTTAATATTTCTAGTTATTTCTAAGATTTTTAATCTTTTGCATTCAGTCTATCCCTCTGTAGCTTAAACCATGCAACATTTTCCAGTTTAGGGACAAATAAATAATTGCTGTAATCGAAATTCTTTCAGTTATTACTCACATTTAGAGCGCAGGTTTAATACTAATGCCCTGAAATAAGAGAAGCCTGAAAACATCTAGGCAGTGATCTGTGTTACAGCAAAGCAAACAAACGAAAATAAAAAAAAAAGTAAAAATTTGTGTTATTTCCATACAGAAAACACTTTATGTAATAAACAAACACATGATATGACCATCAGGATATGGTCGTCGTCATGCTAATATCTGCCTCAGATAATAAAATACAATATTACCTTACGGGCTATGATCTAGATCTTTCATAAAAATGCACAAACTGCACAGTCACACATCCAAACACAGATTACAGAGATGATAACATACAATTAGCAGGAAAGGGAGAGCACAGAAGCGCCATTATCTTATCAGATGCAGCATATGTCCCATCGTCTGCCCGTCTTTGAGGTTTAAACTCATTAACCCCGACTGACAATCACCCAAATCCCCATTACTGATGAGACAGCACAGCAGATAGGCCGCGGCTACCACATCAGGTCAGCTGAAAGGGTTAATTTCAACCAGCCCCTGGTGTGTGTGGTTCCACTCTTTGATTGTCTGGGACCATTGTTGCCCCCTCTCCCCCCCACCCCGAGTCCCTGCATTCTATTTCAGGACATGAAACAATGAAAGTCGCACAGCTTCACCGGGCCACAGAGCCTTCTGATGCACCCACTGAACCGGTCCGCATCCACCCCGCAAACACAAAGCAGAGGTCAAAGGTGACACTAATGGTCACGCACTCAGGTGAAGTTCAAAAAGTAGCTGTTTGCTCTCTTTTTTTTCTCTCCTCACTTTGATGTTACCGCCTCTGCTCCCAGTCCTATATTCCTTTTTACTTCTGACATGCAGCATTATTTTTCATGTTACTGATTTAACGAAACAAAGCATCCAGATCTTCATGTCCTTAAGTGACAGGAAATCAATTTCTATAATAAAAGCATAACGGAGTTTAACCTTCGTGTCAGGTGGAGAGTCTTCCTGAAAATGTTTGCTCACATTTCTGACAAATCTTGTGTCACATTTAATCCTGTTAAGACGACTGTGACTCAACCTTGGTGTTTCAAAAGTTCAATAGAAGCAAATATGACAGCAATGATGAGCCTTTACCAACTAAATCTATATTCTCCCAGGTTTGATGGGGATTTGCACAAACGAAACTAGCAGCATCAGCACTGGCCACTCAGATGTGCTGATCCAGGGCAGCGAGAGTCAAAAGAAATTTTCCTGTTCAAACCTGCGTTGGTTTTCCTGGACTGTGCGTTTTTCTGTCGTATTGTGATGCAGTTAGTTATGTCTGAAAGCAAAAGTTATGTGCAAATAAACATCGACGTTCAGCGTCAGTGTTTGGATTGAAGCTGCCGCTCGATGCAAAGCCAAATTTTAGCAAGACACCTCAGTCTGGCTGCAGAGGGGAACGAGTTCATGTCACCCAACCACGTGGAAGTTTTTTCTGTGCCAATACTGCAGCAGTCAGACACTCAACTCGACTCAAGAAAAACTGGTTAAGTCTCAAACAGCAACTAAAACCATGCTAATTTGTGAAGGCTGGACCTTTTTTTTTCTTTCTTTACCCAGCTGTAGAATCTTTTAACAGTAACGACTGAATTGGTTAAAAGTTTAAATAAAAACAAAGATATTCCTTGGAAATATAATTCCGTTCACACTAGTGGTCCAGAATACAAAATATTCACAATTTCTAACAAAACCTATTTACAGTATCTAGATGGTGTAAAGGACCATAACATAATAATAAAAAAAACATCGTTTTTTTTGAGAACATCAGCAATGTGCTGATGTTTGATGTTTTAAAAGTAACTTTAAACTTGCCAGGTAAAAGTTGCCATTTTAAACTCATGTTATTAAAAAAAAAAACGGTAGCTTGTAGAAAAATTCAACTTTTATTTATGGTGTAAAATGTATCCAGGTGCACAACTCTCCAAACCTAAATCCGAGTTCTGATTTGCAGCTCGTTGTTTGTGAGCGAGTGAACACATTTTTGTTGAAATTTGCTGCAGCAAAATGAAACCGTATACTCTTCTCAGACAGAATTCTGACATGATTTGTAATCCCAAAGGACTTAAAGAACGTATCGTTGAAAAAAAATAGTTAAAAAGTGATTCTGTTTATCTCAGTCTTATTTGCTAATTGAAACAAAGCTATTATTACAATGACCTTTTTCAGTAAATTTTAAAAACAATTCACCCACAAATAAAACCATACATGTATATACTGCAAACGATTGAATGTATATAACTCTGGAAGTGAATCTTGGAACATCAATCTGTTTCTGGTATCGAAGGTTTTTAACGGAAATGGCTAAAGGATCTTTTAATGACGCACAGAAAGTGACAGGAGTTTTGTTCTGGTTGTATGCTGCATCGAACAACGCTTCAGTGCCGCTCTCCCACTTGCCACTGTTCCACTTCAATCCTGAGTTATAGAAAAGAATAATTCTACTGTCTAGATATATTGCTATATTGATATATTACCCATGCATACCCATGGGTACTATTAAAGTAATGCTGTTTTAAATCTAATGCTGCAAGCTGTAAGCAGCATGTCTGTTAAGGAGCAGACAGCAGGCTCGTTCTATGAGCAGACAGACCCGCTAATTAAATAACTAACATTATTTTGTTATACCTGTAAAGAGATGAACAACAGAAAAAATATATTCCACACAATAAGTACACTTACTTCTTAAAAATCTAGCAAATGTTCGTTCTGTCAAGATCAAAATAACAATGAACTGATACCATTTTAACTATAATAATCAATGTTATTTTTTTCTGCACCAATGACCTTAGGACTAATAGTTGTTTTTCTGCTTTAAACAAAAGACATTTAATCATGTCATGCATTTTTTTTTTGTTAATATGGCGATGCTGTTTTTTTTTTTTTTTTTTTGCGTGGCATTTTTTTACAAAAGGTTTTTGTGCTGTGAGAATATCTTATTCACCCAGTTGGTCGCTGTAGATGGCCTCTCACACAAAGTTTGGCTCTACTGGAGGCTTCTTCATGTTAGAAGAGTTGTTACTTTCCAATGCCGCCAAGTGCCTGCTCAGGAGAAGGGGTTGCTGCAGAGTTAATGACCCAGTGCAGTTTGCACAAGATTGTTATGAGTTTAATTAGCTAAAATTTGGACCTAATTATTTCTGCATAACTCCAAATGAATTGGACCTCTTTGTAAAGTGCTTATTGTGTTTTGGAGATATTCAAATTAAGTAAATGGAACATGCATCATCATGCCTAAATGTATTTTAAGTATGTATTTTGAGCGCCATAAATAGGCTGATCATTCAAAAATAGCACCAATAAGATTTGGTCTCTTATGCAACCACAGCAGCTTGGTGACAGAGCATTTCAACTGTAGCCAATTAGAGCTCTGTGGGCAGCAAACATTAGCCTGTCACAACTGTCTTGTGATCTCAGCTGCTACCGGTACGGATTCTTCACCTCTGACCCCGCCGTTTGGCTACAAACTAATCCATAAAGACATAATGTCAAATATGGCACGACCCAACATACCACAAGTTGCTGCCACAGCAGCCTGACACACACAACATGTAATCAGAACACTGAAAACACTTAGAGAGGTCAACTTTGAAGAGTGGTGACTAATGTGCCTTCACTCGAAAGATTCCTAAAAGGGGATGGCAAAATAACATCAGGGAAAAAAAGGCAAACCCCGTGCCCTCAACTTATCAACCTCAGTAGTCTTTGAAATCAAAACATCGCACGAATTGCAGCTCTGACTACTCTCCTTGCCAGACAATGATGTAAAAGGGCTGATAACATTCTTTGTTCTGCCTCGATTCGCCGGCACATCTCCATGCTGCTTTTAGACCTGTGAGAATAGCAACCCGAGTTGGGCGATGCGGGCGGCCGCCGATTGTCATTATCCTGGACTCACGCAAGCATCAGTGAGGAGCTTTAAATGGATATTTTGGGGTCGACATGTTTGGACCATTTAGGTTTGGGCTTAAACACATGCCTTGTTGATGCAGCTCTTGCAAGAGCGCCATCATGGATAATCTCATAATAAAATCAGGTAGAAGTACCTTGTTGTTTAAAAAAAAAAGGACGCACAAAACGGCAGTGAAGCAGGGAGAAAACACATACCTGGCATACTGAAACCTCAGTGAGAGAAGTAGAGCTGTCACTCTAAACCACAGTGGGTCACATGACAACATAACACACACAAGACAAGAGCACACACACCTCAACCTGACCGCACTGAATGCAAAGCTCCAGCAGAGCGAACTGTGCTGAATACTTACAACTATTCAAACAAACTCTATTCCCTTCTGCAGATCACTTGGATCAACTGGGATTCCACTTTCAGCAAAAAAATGATCCAGATTTAACCTTAAATGCAGCATTTGTCTGAAGTCTTCCAACTTAGTTCCAAAAGCTTTCATAAAACCAATTATCAAATATATGCTAACACTCATATTTAAAGCTTCCTCATACCTTCTGCAACTCACTCTGAATCTGGATCTAGTCTTGTAGCCATGTCCTGGCTTATTCTTGTGTTGGCATTGATCTAAATGTCTTTGGTTCTCCTTATCCAGAGGCTTCTTGGGAATTGATCCCTAGCTCTCAAAGAACTGGAACTGGAAGGGTTTAAAGAAGTCTATACTTTCAGTGTTCTAAGCTTGGAGTTGACCTGTTCGGGTTACACCTCGAGTCTTGCCCTTTAATAATTGGAGATAGGCACCAGCCGATTGGTGCCTCTTCATGGAATAAGCGAATATCGATAATAGATGGATGAAAGATCACAAAGTCACTCTTGCCATTAGCATGCTCTACCGCTACACCACACAATGCCCCAGACAAATAGTTTTTCGATACAGTCAGAAGAAGGATTAATCAGAGATGATAACTTTGTACCAGTCTTGTGCTGTCCATCCTTTCTGCAGAATTTCTGTCTGTCCTTGATGTTTTTTCTTGGATACAGGTCAGTTCTTTGCTGCTCATCACATCGCAAGGCTGTTGTCAAAAAGTCATTAGGTCACTGAGCCTACAAATGCACCTGCCTGCTGCCAATGTTGTTCAAGCTCTACATTGGTGGTAATGAAGTTCTGTAAGACATTTCTGACAATCCTGGATGTTCTGAACTAGGGCTGAAACAATTAATCGAATTAATCATGAATAATCGATTATTGAACTATTCGTCAACTAATTCAGTAATCGAATAATCGTTAATTAGAGTACACAGACCCTAAAACATCCATTTTGCTGAAAGAACAACCCTCTCAGAGCTGTAATTAGGCCAAAATTTTACAAAAAATATATACATTTTGGATTTAAGATGAAAGACCTTTGTCTGTAAAAATGCTCTATCCAGAACTCCTCAAGTGGCATAGCTTTAGCTTCACCTGGTTCAAATTCTGTAAGAAATCTCCTATTGGGCACCTTTTGATATCCGATTATTAATTGAGTTATCAAAAAAATTGTCAACAGATTAATCAATTAGCAAAATAAATGTAAGTTGCAGCCCTATTCTAAACCACTGTCCACTGCATATCAATCACTTACTTTAAATTCTTGAAGATCCAGAAATCTGTTTGGTCATGTTGAAATATTTTGATGCAAACTATTGATAGTTTGGAACCAGAATGGGATGGACCCATTGCTAACATATAAAGACAATGAGTTCAACCAGATCTGTCTCTTATAGCGTTCAGTCGGCTAATTAGATTGACAATTGATTTCAACTTTATTCTTTCACAGTTTCAACTATGCGTATGATATGCCTGCCAGTAAACCTCTTATACAAGAGGTAATTCATATATTGCGTTCAAGTTATGGTCAGGATTTTCGGGAGTTTCCTGAATGTTTTTACTGTTACTGGTTAGTGCTATAATGTTTTTATCATTTTATTACCCTCAAAAAATGGTGTTTCAATTTACACGGTTCAGCAGATAATAAAATCCAGACTCTTAAACCTTAAAGGACATTTTAAATATCAGCTGACCAGACAGCTCTATATTACTAACAGCTAAGAAAACTCTTATGGCTAATGGATTACAATATGATTAAAGACAGATGTTCTTGGAGAGTTTATTTTTTGACAGTGTGTCATTTTTGTGGTTTATCCTTACTGAAATTAAGATTTCACAATTTTCTAGTAGGAGAAAAACATTTAATAAGTAACATTATCTTAATAACAGTGCTGTGTAAAGGTATTTTGCCTTTTTAAAATTAACTGTGATTAACTACAGTTTTTTGGAAAGCTGAGTTCAATTTCACCAGCCACACCCTGGCATGTAGAATCGAGAAATCACTTAAATAAACCCCACAAACAGAGAAAATATGGAACAATGGTAAATCTTCCCAGGAGTGGTCGGCCTAACAAAAGTACCCTGAGAGAGCATCATCAACTCATTCTGGAGGGTCACAAAAGAACTTAGAGCAACATCTAAAGCACTGCAGGTCTCACAGCCCTTAGTTAAGGTCAGTAATCATGATTTAACAGTAAGAAAGAGACAGGGCAAAAACCACAGGACAGTTCTAAGATAAAAACCACCACTGACCAAATAAACACCAAGACCTTGCCAAAAAATGTCCTGATGATACCGAAGACTTCTGGGAAAATATTCCATGGACATAGGAGACAAAATTGGAACTTTCTTGTAGGTGTGGATGCAGGTAAATTTGTTGTAAAACTAACTGCATATAGTTACCCCAGTCAGAAAAACATCAATTTACATGTACTTAGGTAAGGTTATCTTTGTCTAACATTAAAATCAGTTTGATG
The DNA here is from genome assembly GCA_036173005.1 of Crenichthys baileyi. Classification (NCBI taxonomy): domain Eukaryota; kingdom Metazoa; phylum Chordata; class Actinopteri; order Cyprinodontiformes; family Goodeidae; genus Crenichthys; species Crenichthys baileyi. The sequence goes on from JAHHUM010002021.1 coordinate 606,542, forward strand.
CTCTGACAAAGAAGCAAAAACAGTAGAAATCTGTAAGGGAGCTGGTAGTTTTCCACAGCACTGCATATCAGATGCACATCTACCCACTCAGGTTTGAACTAATTTCTAACCATCATTACGTGATGTTAACATCTGTTACTCGGGCCTAATAACCAGTAATCAACAAATATCATCAGGTCAAACCCGACTGGATCGACCCAGCTGAGCCAGATGTGTTTTTGAAAAAAACCTAAAGCTCAAGTTGGAGGAAAGGTAAACCTTGACAGTTGCTGTTCTTCACACCCTGCTTCATTTTCCTTTCACACCCCGCAGCTTTTTCAATCACTTCTCACACAAAGCATGTGTGTGATTAACTTGTCTGTCAGCGGCAACAGGAGCCCGAGGTGATGCATGTGCGCATTACCTGTCATGCAATGTCACTGACCCAAAACAAAGGACATCTCATAATCTCACTCAAACCTTTTGGAAAAACAAAGTGCAAACGAATATAGAAAAAAGGCAGAAGTAATATTTCTGTTTGTGTCTCTGCTGGCAGTAATGGGACAGTTAATGCAAGGTTTTCCCCCTGCAGCGCTCTGCGTAGTGCTTCATCTGTTTAGATCTGCATGCTAACATGAGTCAATGTGTTGTTCGCAATTCTCCCAGGCATCCTTTCACGTGAGCTAATGTAAGAAAACTGCGCTCATGTACTTATAAGTGTCAACTCCAAAGTGACACACAGAAATAAGACAAAAGGAATTAGGAGCTGATGTAATTTACAGGTGCACACTTCTAGTAGGCTCTCCAGCGTTTAATGGCTTCAAGAGACAATCAACAGTTAGCATTATGTAATGCTGATTTAATTTATACAACAATTACATCATCACATTCATTTTAAACTGCTTTCTTTCATCATTGGAATAAAGTTGTCTGCTTTAAATGTATTAAAGACTAGAGATAGAAAAAAATGCTGTAAAAAAGTGCTGCTTTGAATCATGAAACAACTTTTCTCTTGTTTGTTTAGCCTTTTTAGTGTTCTCATTCTGCATTTTATCTGCAGCAGATGCCTACAGCGGCACTTTAGAAGAGTCCTTATGCATCCATGACCTGTGTTTTTTTTTACCAGATAAAAAATGATAATAAATCAGTGAATTGTGGCACATGAGAAGACAAAATGCTTAAAAACAGAAAAACTCGTTTTATATTAAATAACCAAAAAACTGCAACTATCAGCTTTTGTATGGATCATTTTATTTTTTTATGTATTTTGACCATAAACTTATAAGGCTGAAAAAATCTGGAAATTTCTCACTTTTATTTCAATGGCTTCGCCACAATCTCACTTTCAAGACGGACCTGTTCACACAATCAGTGACACTAACAGAACACAAATGAGATGATGAGTACCCATTTAGTGCTCGTAACTAAGCACAATGATTAAATACCAGGCTTAAAAAGATCTATTATGGTCAACTCCTTGCTTTCTCCCCGTTTATGTTCTAGCACCTCCGTTCTTCCTCCATGTCTCATTACTGTCCTCTGAGCCCAGTGACTCTTCTTCAAAGGATACAGAACCGTAATAGTTACACCAGAGTCCAGACACAAAAGGACACAACAAAATTTGACATCCTTGATTTAATATTAGCTGCTCTTGTAGGTAACCGTCTATGCACTAAAACTTTGTTTGGTATCCTGCAAATAATCTCGTCACAATGCTTTGTCAAGGACACGCGTATGAAACCTATTGTGCCTGAACTTAACTGCAACACAATACATTTCTGCTCTACCAGGCAGCAAACAGGCCCGTTAGGTCAGAAAATGAATTCAGAAAGCCAATTCAACAGCCAAGTTTTCCTCTCGTCACAAATTTTTTCTCTGTTCAGTATTCTCATCAGCAAAACAGGTTATAACCTCTGAAGCCCAAGTGATTTTAGTAATAACAAGGCAAAAGGAGTTTATAGAAACAGGTCCTGAAACCAGAGCAGGTGTGTGTGTGTGTGTATGTGTGTGTGCGCCCCGAGCCACCAGGCTGCATGGAACATTTGCACTTTGACTCTGTAACTAAAAAAGTTTTCATTGCTTAGTTAATGCTTCCATCATTCTCACCGAGGACAGATGGACAGATTTCATTGACACCAACTGAAACTTGAACGTCTGACCACACCCTTGTTCTGCTCTTAAAGGAATAGTGAACTTTTTTTGGAAGATTGGTATCGATTCTTGGAAGGAGTGTGAACTCGCGAGCTTTGCGAAGTCAAACGTACGTTTCAAAACAACCGTCGTGGCTGGTTTTATTGAATACAAGCAGCTTTAAATATTCGGCCAGATAAGAGGGAGTTAGAAGATATTTGAGTATACTTTGAAACTGATCAAAAGTTGGTATTTAGCTGTTTTTTTCCAGAAATCCAAAAATTATAGTTTTTTTTAATGGTGAAAAACCTGTTACTTTAGGATATAAAGGTGGTTTAAGGTGTAAAAAGACCAACAGCTTGCCCACACCCATAACACACACAAACGCACACAGTTTTCCTTGCTTACAGTGGGCCTTCCTGAAGTTGTGGCGCCTGGCCGAACACAAACACAGAGCAACAATACAGTACTGGCTAATCTGTGATCCTGAGGAACATGGAGTTCTGGAAACATAGCCAAACACACACACACACACACTAACAAACAGCTATCCCAGACAGGGGCCCCGACTGGCTCAATCAGGGGAAGAACGATGCAGGAGATTGCTGATGATTTTGATAGTCCATGAAAGAGGCACAAACATTCACACACACATACATATAAATACACACACCAACACACACATTGCGGCACAAACAAACAAACACGCCCACAACACTCTGATGGTTGGGATAGACTGGCTGATTGAGAGAGGCACAGAGGGGGCGCAGAAAAAGAGTCAGAGAGAGACCACAGGTGGCGAGCTAAGAGGACCCTGCTGCAGAATATCAAACAAGCAGCACGGGCAAAGTCTAACTGAAATATAATAATGATGCACAAAGACGTAAAGGCATGCAAGTTCATGCAGATTGCACAAAAGTTAAAAGGTAAGCAAAAACATCTTAGCCTGCATCGTCACAGTTATTTAAAGCCTAAATGTTTGGGCGATCTGTTTCATATTTGTGCTGTGTTTGCGTTGGAACCTTTCACTAGTCAACGAAATGTCTAAGAATTGCAATAAATACTGGCTAAATCATACAGATAAGGCATAGTTTAGGCTGGATGGGGCTAACCTATTGCTTGGTAAAAGAAAATCTTTTTTACTTCTTACTACTTCTTATGGACTGTACGGTGGTACAATTGATAGCACAGTTGCCTTTCAGCAAGAAGGTCCTAGGTTCTAATCCTGGCCTGGACTTTGAATGTTCTGCCCATGCATGGGTACTCTGGCCTTCTTCCCACAGTCCAAAAACATAAATGTCAGGTTAAATGGTCTCACTATATGATGGATAGGTTTTGTTTTCAGTCCATTTATCACTTATCACTATTTCCTCTAAATATTAATGTACTGTATTTGTCAACTTTTCTAAGTCCTTGGTGAAAAGTGCTGAAAGTGTCTCCTTTTTAAAATATTGCATCCTTTTATTTGTTGAAATAGGATTCCTGGAACCTTGTTAAAGAAAAACGTCTGTTACCTTTGGGTAGAGACAATAAACCATATCTATCAGACTAAACAGCTACTGCTGTTAGAGAACTGAACTGTAATAGCTGACCTTTGAATGTCCAATATGTCATTGGATTGCAATATTCCTATGCACTTTAATTTAAAGAGACTTCCCTGTATTCAAGACACAAACCGCTTAAATTATAAGTGGTTCAAGAAGAAAACTTGAATTTAATGTGCAAATATTCAAAAATGTACTCACTGCAATATCTTTTTTGAACCTTTTTCGAACCAGCGTCAAGTCTTTGTTATTTGTTCTTTTGTTCTTTCTAAGATTTCCGAGATCAAAGGGACCATTTTTCCACATATCGCACTACTCTGAGGGATATTTCTGATTACGGCTCACCTTTTCTACTTCATTGCTTAACCTTGTCAAGCATATTACCTTTGTAAACTGACTGTAATTGTATTGTGCATCTGGCAAAAACTTTTTATCTGTATAGCAGCCTTCTTATTAAGGTGTAAATGTTCACACCTCATTAAAGCATTTGGGTTGACTTCTATTGCTTCTAGAAACAATTTTGACCTTTGGCCTTTGTTTTTCTGGCAGGAACAGAGCTAATCTGAAGGCACTTAAAGTTACACCAAAGGTTCTCCTGTCTTTCAGCTCTTCTCAGCTCTGTTCTCAGACTGCTGAATGTACGGCTAAAGGAGAAAGCTCTTAAAATACGTGAGGGACAAAAACTTCTTTTCGGAACAGAAAAACTGACTAAGAATGAAAACGGTTGGGAAAAAAAACCATGAAACCTGGATTTTGCTGGAAAATTTGTTCCCTACATTCTGAGCCTGTCATTTATAAAGTCATTTTTTTAAGTAGTTGACAGCTCCCTCTTGACCTTAGAAAGTGACATTTTTTGTTGAATACTTTGCTTAACTGATTCATGGCTGGTAGCAGGAAACGGAGCCTCAAGGGGCCACACCAAGTTTACAGAGGATTACAGACAATTACTTCTGTGTACTCTCAAAACTCAAAACATCGACTCAAAACATCGAAGAGTGTGGAAATGTAGAGGGTTTATTATATTTTAATTTTGCATGAAAAGCCCTCAAACACAGCCCTCTTATGTATAAAATGTAGAAACTAGAGCAACAAAATGACAGACTGTTATGTGACCTGATTTTTGATGTCCGGACTTTGTAAAGCGTTTTACTGCTGATCTCGACTGCAACAGATTCCAACAGGCGTTTTTTGTCTAGCCTTTCCACTGTGGACGATATTTGTTTATATAAAGGAGGAAAGGCGACGTCAATCCATGCGTGACAGATCAGTCACTGTAAAAAAAGGGTCTATCTAAACTGAGATTTCCTAATCCAGCAAGTCCCTTAACAAAACTCAAGATGGCCTGGCTGTAATAAGTTCAGCCATCCTGTTATCTGCCAATTGTCTCTCTCTTTCTCACTCTCTCGCAGCCTGAATTATCTGCAGAAATGTATCAAAATGCCATAGAAAATAAGGTTTCCTCTTTAATAGCTTGTTAAACATCCTTGTGCTTTTTACCTAATTTTGAAATACCTTTCTGATCATTAAAATACTTAACTTTGAGTCTTCTTCGCTTGACAAGATCTCCTACCCTGGAGGTTGTTGCTGTGGGTGTGCAATGACCTACTTTTAACTGTTGATTCTGGTGAATCAGCCGTTTTAATTCCTCTTGATCTTACTGCTGCTTTTGACACAGTAGATCATGACATTTTAATATCACAGCTGGAGCAATCTGTTGGTATTACAGGCACAGCCATAGAATGTTTAAGTCCTACTCATCCAATAGAAGTTTCTCTGTCCAGTTGGGACAGTTTTCGTCCTCCGTTGCTGCTTCTCTTAAATATAGGGTACCTCAAGGCTAGATATTTGATCCTGTTTTATTCTTGTTGTACCTGCTTCCTCTGGGGTCCATTCTCCAGAAATATGTTGTGTCTTCTTATCTTCCACTAAAATCCAGTGAATCCTAGTCAGCATAGAGGCTGTTGAAGTGTTAGGCAGATGTGAGAGCATGGATGGAGCTGAACTTTATTTAAATGATAAAAAGGTGCCGTAGTCCAGTCTAGCTTTCATGATCCATGGTTTATTTGTAAAGTCAATGATTATCTGCCCTATGATGCCCTTGAGAGGGCTATTTATGCTTTATTACTTCTAGAGTGGACTGCTAACGGGGACAAGACGACATGGTCATATCACCCAGGTTATGTATTCCTCCAATGTGTGCCTGTTTCTTTTAGGTTTGTTTTTAAGATTTCACTTTTAGTTTTTAAATGTCTAAATTGACTTGCACCTCTATATCTCAATGAGCATTTACATCCACACATCCCCAGCAGATCTCTACGATCTCAAGACCAAAAGCTCTTATTTGTTCCCAAGACTCAGCTCGTGACCAGAGGAGGCAGAAACTTTTTAGTCGCAGCTCCTAGGCTCTGGAACAGTCTCTGACTTTCTGCTGGAACTTTGGATGATCTTAAATCTCTTTTAAAGACTCATCTTTTTAAACTGGCTTTTAATTCCGAAGAGCATGACCATTTTTCCAGTCCGTTTCTTCTATACCCTTTATTGCTGATTTTATTGCTTATACTGTCAACTTTGTATTTGATTGCATATTGCCTTTTTATTATTTTGTTATGTACAGTGGTTTGGTTGCCCTTTGGTTTGTAAAGCACTTTATAAATAAATAAATGGCGACGATGTCAATACAGCCTGTAGCACTAATGCATGGTGCGTTCAATGGACAAAAAAGAAAAAAAAAACTGACTTGTGAGTTTCCAGCCGACCAGTTACAGGCCAGGACCAATCAAGTCGGAAAAATGTTGATTCCCAGCCAACCTCGACTTATCTTTAGCTAAATCTGTTTTTTTTTTTTGGTAAATGTTGGATTAGCTCATTCCATCTAACAATTAAGAGGAGGATTTACTGCAGAAATGCACCTGAAAAACTGATGTCTTTTCATGGGAAATAGCACTAAGGTTATGATTACTCAAGGTACAGGAACGGATGAAGGAAAACAATACAGTTTGAGTTAAAATTACACCTTTGTTCAGGTTGAAGGGGCTTTATTTTTAAAAAGGAGGCAATTATTTTAAAAAAACACAGTGGATATGCAGCTTGTTGGAAATCCTCTAGACAATATTTTTCAAATAATCTCTTAACTACATAACTACAAAGCCTAAACTTGTTTTTCTTTATCTGACGTTGAACCCGGACGGCAAACCAGTGACAGGAAAGTCTGAGGCTACATGGATCTGGGCCAGATGAGACACAGTGGATGCTGGAACTGGGCCTGTTTCGGTAGCAGAGGAAAAGGAAGAAGGGGAGCTGGCGGCGGGAAGAAGAGAATGTCAAGGAGACAGAGTTATGAAGGAGGCCTGGAGAGTGTTCGGGTCGGAGAGAGGAAGGGAGGCAGCAATAACAACAAAGAGAGGAGGGCAAACAACACATCTGGGAGTCAAGGATGGATATGTGACAATGAGCAAAATGACAGATGAAGAAAAAAGACGGAAAGGTTAAAGAGGGTGGGAAGTGTGGGCAGGTGAGAAAAAGGGAGATAAAAATTACAGAAGAAGAGGCAGAGAGGTTTCTCAGACCACTTTCTCTCCTCCCCTGCTGGTTTACCCTGTCTGAGTGCGAGGCCTGGGGAACTAAACAGAAAGCTAAACTCTGGCCCCAGGAGCCTGAAGGTTGACCAACCTTACAAATATAATCCGTACTTTGATTTTTGCTATATAAACCCTTCCTGGTTTTCACACACAACAAAAATAAATAGAACTGTGAAAATTGAGATTTGTAGGTACACCTTTAACTTTTGGTTTTGGTGTAATTCCACAACGTATTGGCTGTAGGGGGCTCAATACAAAAACTTCCCAAACCGTCCAGATCTTTATTTTGTGAAGAAAATGTTGGAATGTTGGAATAAATCTTATGATTTTTATTGTTTTTCTCTATGCTGATTGTTTTTTCCATTATTTATATTGATTTGATTCTTTTCTATGGGTCGGTTTTATGTCTAGCTGTGTATTGGCTCCTAAAGCTCTCAACAGCCCTTTGACTGAAAGGGTTTTATAAATAAATACATTTTTATTATTATTATTATCATCATTATTATGCACTACTTTTTAAGTTACTGAGAGTGAGAGTCAGTGGAATTATTTCTATTATACTTTATTATTATACTATATTCAAAATGTTTTTGACCCTCAAACACAGACCCAGAGGACAGGCGACAGCAGGAGAACCGGCTGGCTTGAACTTACGTGAAAACCATCAGCCGTCCAGCCTGACTCTTTCCTCTGACCTTTTCTCCAGTTTGTTTCTATTGTCCTGCATTTCTGTCTTCGTCTTCCTCTCACTTGTTTATACCAAGACAAACACTAAAGAAGGACTTAAAATCTGAACAAAAGCAAACATTTTAAACCAGACAGTCAATATGAATCATAATGTGGCTGCTGATTGAGTAATCCAAAATTAATCTAACAAATATCCCCTGCAAAAACGCAAATGTATGGTGTAATAATACTATAATATACTTTAACAGGAGCCAATAAAGACAGTCCAGAGGTGATGTTTGCGGTAAAGTTCACCTCTGGACTGGGAGGAGTGAAGGTGGCTCTGGTAAACCATAAGACCAAACCCAAATGGGAAAATTCCAAATCCATCACAACTTCCAAACAAAGAGATGAGCCATGAGGAAGAGACGCAGCATTTACCGAACGCTTCTTCTGTTGTGAACTTCCTTCCGTGAAACCAAGGTCAGCTTTATGTTCAGGAAAACCTACAGCCAGGCTCTTAACAAAAGCAAACTCATGTCAGCAGTAAAAACACTGATAAAGGAGTCATCTGAGCGGGATTCTGGCTGACAGTATATGAATTGACAAAAAAACTTGAGAGAACTATCCAATCTTCCAGGATTGAAAGTAAATGCAACTAGAGAATGTAAAAAAAAAGTATGTCAAGGGATAAAACATCTTAAAATTTTTATACAAGATAAACTTTCAAAGGGGGATTTAAAGAGAATATCCATCCCTCTTGAGACAGACACACCAGATTATTCTCAGAAAAAAAAAAATCATCATGTAAGAAAATTATGTCATAAATTTCTGCGAAATAACAGTCATTTCAATCTGCAACTGTCTTGTTCCTTTCTTTCTCTGTATACATTGAAAAAAAAACCTTCTTCCAGGGATTTTAGTCGAAATGCTGTAAAATTAATTCCTCCACATCAGTAGGTGGCAACAAAGTCAGGATTAACAACATAAACATTCTAAAGGTCCTAAATCCGTGCTAGGCAAAAAAACTGAAACGTTCTTCCAATAACAATTGCACCCCTTGTTGTCATCAACAGCTCCATTTTTGTTTTGTCCATTTTTTTGTTTTAAAAATATATGTTTTTTTGTCACCAAAAGTGCAAATGTGGCAGAAAATATTAGTTTTGCAAAAGATAAACGATATGTCTGTCCAAAGTTTTTTTCACACATTTTCTGCCCTTGTCCCTGACCATGTGTTATGCACTGTCTTTAAAAATGAGCAAAATGAAAAAGTTGAGGACCAGAAGAAGTTTCAGGCCTAAAAAACACTGTAAACTGCGAAATGAACAGTTTCTAAAGGTTGCATGTTTAAGAAACAAGAAAGAAAACTTAGCAAAGACCTGACACTGGATCTGATGGATGCATCATCTTTCAGCTGATTATCTACAGATCCTGCTATAGTGTGTTTGGCATTTTTTTCATAGATTTGACTAAAGAAATGGGAACAAATTGCCTCTTTACGACAGGCTGCTGGTAACACAGGGCCTGATGATTCAGTGATCGTTGAAAAACAACAAAAATGGAGATCCATGGTTTTAATAAAAATATTCTAATACATCCCTTCTACCGCTGTTCTCATTAAGTATTGAGTAGGGTCTCATCTTGTGAGCTGGATGCATTGTAAAAAACCCTGGTAAATACACAAATTCAGTGGCAAACAGTAAAAAAATTACTTCCTAAAAACTGCACAACTCTTGGCAATCAGCAGCTTTATCCTGCCTAAAGCCCACCACTGAAATACCTCCTTACACTTCATTCAGAGAGCCCATCAGCGGGATGGTTCAGCTAAAGAGACAGTAAATCCCCTCGGATCTCCTCTTTCACTGTCTGGCATTCACTTTCCATGTCATTTCTGCATTCCTCCGTCCTACAGAGGGCTGCTGTGCTATAAGTGATGTTTTGGTAGTGTCGAGGGACCGGATCTGACTGGCAGTGGTTGAAGTGCACAAAAGAAGCCAGATCGCCTCTATGCCAACCGGGCCTTGGGTTCACAGCAGTGATGTGAAACGCTGAGTCGACAGGCTTGTAGTGCCGTCACAGCGTAGTGCCGTCAGTCTTTCAATTGATTGATTCAACTTTATCGCCTTGGCACAGATGAGGCAACTGAGCACGGCGCAGAAATGCAACAATCTGACGCACTGATTAGACTTCTTAGGGCCCAATCAATACTTTAAAGTGATCTTTCAGCAGCTAACACAATCCGACAAGGGAATGAGACGTAATTTTTTGCAGAAAATGCAGCACAATGCAGAGAAATATGTGGCTGGTTCTTAACAGGAGAAGCGCTTTTCTTCACTAAAATACTCCAGATTTATCCCTATTTTGACATTCCCTGCATGCTGTACACATTTCCTCACATTATGATAATATACTGTATCATGCACTTATCTGCTGTTTCAGAATCAGTTTGTGCACACAGACAAAGGATTTGACTTCTGTTTCAGTGTCCTCTTAATGAAAACATTTTAAGTATAAATATATATGAAGGAAAATAAATAAGTTATTTATATATACATAAGTGTTTTTCTATTGTTGTACAGTCAGGTATATCAGTGGTCAGTTCCAGATCTCCTGATTGCAAAAGTGCTGAGATGTCTTTGGAAGAGACAGAAAACACAGTCGTATGGATCACCCAGCGTTCAGCCATGAAACCAATACCTCCCCGGCAGCTGACCCGGTCTCCGACCTTTGCACATTGTTTACCATTGTATCACATGTTGGGAAATGAAATTGTGTGTGTGTGTGTAAGGGTGGCTGAGGGGGTGGGGGTTTTGGGGGTGCACGGGGGGGGGTGGGGGGGGGGTGGGGGGGGGGGTTTGGGTGGTGGTGGCATGACAGCATGGACGCCGTGCAGAGCTCGGTATACTGTTGCTTAGACAGGTTAGAAACAAACATCTGTTCTCTTTCTCTTTAAATCTATAGAACTTCACTGAGAGACTAAATGGATCAGCTAAGATAATAATTAATATGGTACAAAATTTTATTGTCAGCATTTAGTCAGTTATAAAAACTGTTATAATGAGGGATATAACTATCCCCCACTATAACAATATGCCAGAGACTAATTCCACTTTTAGATCCGATGCCTGGCGCTTAGAGAAATTAATGTCAAGCATTTCAGATTTAAGCTTAATTGGCCTTAATTGACCAGTTATTGATATCAAGATATGTCCTTATGGTTTTTAATTAACTAAAATTTTCCATCAAACCATTACTACAGTCTAAAGTACTTTAGTAAGAGTAGATTAACTCAGCGCTGCCACTCCCCCACCTGAACAGTTCTGGTCAGCTGGTTGAAAGACACAGCTTTCCCTCACCTACAAGAAAAACTAATTCTGATTTTTTTCCAGTTGAGTAAAACCCAGTGTGGAGTCCTTGTGTGGAAACTAAAGTAGTACCATGAATCGCTTTTGTTCAGGTTCAGTGTTGGCAAGCTACAAGCAGCATGTGTGTTAGGCAGCTGACTGGAGGCTAGCAACCGGAGCAAAAAGCCAGATAGCTGACCAGCTAATAACAGCTTGTTCAACTTGAGTTATAAAAAGAGCAGAGCAACAAAAACATTCTGTACAAAAAGTCAGGGGCATGGCATGAAACACTTGGGCTAGTTTGTGTACTTCTACCTTCGCCATATGTACCAGGAGTAGGGGTAGGGGAAACGCTGCAGGTGCTTCCTCAGATTAGAAGTATTCCTGCCGCTGGTCTTGCACATTGCGTTACAAATATTGCAGCAAGCATTATCCGCATCGCATTTTGAAAAGTGGAGCCATACTTTCCAGCACGTTCTATCAGCTATGCTTTGTTGACATTCCAGCGACTACTGACATCATTACACTCTTGTGCGTGCAATGCTATGTTCATGTCCAGCATGGAAAATCACCCACTCTTCCACAACATTACTATAACAATAATAAAGGTTATATGATGTTAGGAAATGTTAGCAACATTACGACCAATTGTTGCATTTGAATTAAAGTAGATATATAATGGTATACTCATTTTATTCTTACTCGAGGCTATCACACCCTGGGACTCACATGCCAGACAATATGTTGTTTGGATCTGAGGATTTAGTTTCAGACTTCCTTGTTTATGATAAAGACTTCAACAGTTAAGCCTAATTTGAAAATCTTGGTTACTTTTCTCTGGAAATCTCACCAAGCTTCTCTCTGAACTTTCTTTTGAAATCATTTTAGGTATTTTACAATGAAAAAACTTCATTTCATGGTTGTAATTGCTAGATTTGCCCAATAAATAAGATTATTTTGCTTTACATGCAAGATTTGTAATTTTTTTTTAGGGATAAATAAATTAGAAAATGATAAATTAATTAGAAAATGATAAAGTAAATAAAAACAAAAAGTGCAATATCGAGCCTGATAAAGTTCTGATGCATGCGTTGAACTCCTGGTTTACACAACCTGGAGATAAATACCCGCAATAACTATGTTGCTCAAAAAAATCTATTTCCACACTGGAAAAGATTTGAATTAACCAAATAAGTGCGTTCGTATGCGTTCATATAATCAGCAGACACATCAGACAGCTGGAATCCTAAGAGGAATTGTTAAAGTTTGCTTTGTTCTAAAGGGGATCATAAACTAAAGGCATAAAACAGAAAGTTAAAACAGAAAGTAAGGCAGACTGGGGAAATGATTAATCTCTTCCCCTTTTTCTCTTTGTTTACTTTCTGGACCACTGTTGCTGTAGAATCAGCATTCCAGTTTGCAAATCAGAGATTTTTACAACCCTAACAACAGCAGACACTCCAGTGACTTCATTCCATCACATCTTTGAATAAATCCCAATCTGAGGGACATCAGCTCGTCCGTGTTTGTCGGCCAGCCGTCGTGAATCGCACAACTTATCAGAGCAATTATGACTTCCAGGCAGCAGCCATGACAAAGAGCTACTGTGCGACACAAACACAAACACTCACATCAACGAAAAGAGGGGACAAAAACCACAAAACCCTCACACACACCAAAGTCTCACAACTCCCTCCATAAAATGGCCGAAAGGAAATGCTTGTCTCTGAATCCTCGGGTCATTTTTTTTAATCTCTTTAATTTTTTTTTAAAGCATTTATGGATCCTGGGGTACTTATGTCAGCAGCCTAAATTCTTGCTCTGTTCATGTTTAGGACCAGCAGAGAGCCACAGGCGTTGGACTGGACAGACAGGCCGGCGTCAGGCAAACAGCAGCTGATTGAAATCATTTTCTTCCCTAAGACGTGTGTAAATAAATCAACAAATATTCAAATTCAGTTTTCCCTTCATGCTTAACTTAAACCATCTGACTGGATGATAGTTTTCCACAGGTTGGATGTTGATTGTCTCCTTTGACAGATGTGGTTTATTTGGGCTGTATACGCTGGGACAGGCTCAAACCAGCAGAGACATTATGCAAGACCAGCTCTGCGGCCTCCTTACTGCAACTCCTATCACTACTACTACTACTGGTGAGCAATTAAAAACCAGGATCTGCACACAACACAGTCAGATCAAAATAAAAAAAGGTCTTTAAAAGGTCAGTTTTTATGGCAGCTATCCCAGCAGAAGACGCTCCTGTTTAAGAAACTGGTTCCAGGACATAACATAAAACATTAACATGCCATAAAGCTCCATGAATGTTGCCAATTAAGCTGCAAAACATGCAGCGGGTCCAAAGCGTCATGGAACCAGATGTAATCATCTTCCACTGACAGTGGAGATACCTAAAGTTCTGGAAATTTCCTGAGCTGGCTGGCCTGATATCTGCTGCGATCACTGAGCGCTGATTGTCCAACACACACACACACACACACACACACACACACACACAACACACACACACACACACACACACACACACAGCCTGGGTATCTTCTCAAATAAGGTCAAGGGTCACAAATGGAGATTTTGAACACCCCATGTGGTCATTTTGTAGAAGACATCACAATTTTAATGATTCAAAATGTGCATTTTATGCACTATAAAACAGTTTTTTTCTTTTGATTTGGGCAATCTTTAAATTCAAAGGGCAATTATTTACTTGGAGAAGCCAGATATGTCACAAATGTGCTACAAATTTGCTTTTAGCCAATAAAGAATTGTGTCTTTAGAGTTGTGTTTTTTTAAGAAAAGCACATCAATCAGCGAACAGAGCATAAAAAACTTAATAAAACAATTGAATGATGCTTTTATTTAGAGATGCACAGGCTTTTTCAGGCTGATACTAAACATATAAAAATTAAAAGAAGAAGAAAAGAATTGCAAGATTATCTCTATATGGCATTAAAGCATACTTTTATTTAAATTAATTAACTGAAATTACAGGCTGTTGGGTTGGTTGGGGGTGGGGGGTGTCTGACTTGTCACTATTTGACCTGAACAAAGGTAAAATGGTAAATTCTCATCAATGTTTGGATTATAAGCAGGTTACTTAATGCAGAAAATAAAAGGAATTTTTCCCATTTGTGCATCAATGCATAAAGCCCTAAAGCTTTTATGACCTTTATTCAACTTTAAAAAGTAAATCAGAGTACATGCTGTTTGGGGACTCAGATTTTTCAATATTTGACCAGCCAACCACCGACCAGAACTGATCAGGTTCAGAGTATCAGCTGATTGAGTGGCCCATCTCTAGTTTTAACTGCATGCTGTCAAAACATAAATCAGCCTTATTTTGCATGATAATAATCTTTTCTCACTGTTACAAACAAATGCCATAGACTTACCTTGCATAAACCCTAAATGTGATTTAACAGACTTCCAGAGATTCAATCTGATTTCTTACCTCTTTTTCTCCTTATCAGCCGTCATGTTTTCAGTTAATCTCAGTTGCAGTGTTCTAACTCCGACCGTCTGAGTTAAGTCCAACTTTTGAGTCAACAGAAGTTTGTTTTTTGTAAAAACGCAAAACAAAAACAAAAAAATAATAAAATATTAATAATAAGTGCCGGTTTTAGACCCAAGTGCGCAGGTCAGAAGGAGCCCTGTGCCGGATCTTGCCATGAAGCAGAGAACCGCTCGGTTTAGTCCGTGAATCCAGGCTGGGGGGAGATGGAGGGGGTTCGGGGCCGTACAGTCTCAGAACACTGCCGAGGATCGTACAGCCTCTCACCCGCAGAGGGAAGCGATTCACACAGGCAGGACGTGAGCTGAGCTACCGTCGCTTTTGTCGACAAAAATACGCCCGCAGGTCCGCTTGTCAAAACTTTTCCTCGCCTTCTGATACCAGGAGTCCCTCAACAGGCTGCTCGGTCTCTGACCTGAGTGTCAGCTGGCACGGTGACAGCGGTCCCGGGGCGCTGATTGGCTCGCACAGCCGCCGGGAGCCACCCCCTCTCGGCTGATCTTGTCCGCCCTCCCCGGTGAGCTCGGAGCTCCTACCTGTTTGTCCGTGCAGCAGGTGTCTGGGGCCCCATTCATTCACCATCCTGTGGCCCACTATTATATCAAAATCAGCTGTTTAAAGGAAGAATACTCTTGGATTCGACAATAATTTAAAAAAAGTAAATAAAAGGTTTAATTTTACAGTAGGGGAGGACAATTTAGAACCGAATGGTAACCCCGGACACCCCTCATCACCAGGACCCCTGAGCCCAGCCGCATGTGTTAAATATTTATTTATTCCCCTGAAGTCCAACTTGATAGCAGACTCGCATTTTAAAGGAACATTCCTCTACGTTTCATGGTGCAAGATCCTGGAAAGGTCTATGGTGGATCCCAGTCAATATTACATGTCGATTTGAAAAATTCATCCTATAAAATTTGTTAAATTGTACCTTAGAGCAGGTAGAAAAACAATAGATCATTGAAACATATGTGGTGTGTTAATTTGTAACAAATATTTTGAATATTGTAAACTAAAGAAATATTGCACTTTTCAATATTTTGTAAGGAAAAGAGTTGTGCCCCAATTTCCCCAGAATGTATCCTAAATCTATTGAAACAGTTGCGCATTAAGTGTACAATCAGCCAGCAGAAAGTCTGGGTTACCTTCTAACAAGCTTCCATATAGTAAAAACACCTCTTATTGCGTCCATTTGCAAAGACATTCAAAATCTTAAATCAAAAATGTAGAGTTAAAGTCAGCATGCCGTGTTAGTTCTTAGGTTGTAGGGTACAGATTGGCATTTCTTCTACAACATTTTGACAAACTATAGATTTTAAAGCTCATCTTCTGGCTATGTAAGTGTTGCACTTAATGTTGGTGGTGGTAGGTAGGGGACTTTTTTATTATGGTCTTGCGGGACATATGATCTGAGTACTGCATCATATAAAGTCCTCTGTGACCAAAACATTCCCCGCTGAGACCGCTGAGACCCCATTGGCTCTTATCTTAAAGAGGTAATCAAGTATTGTCAATGTCTTAATCAGGTCAGAGGCTAAACGGGAGGCGGTAACATCAACCTTACTGGCGAGCCAGATTGTGTTGAAAAGATACTCAACAGGTCATAGCTGCTGATGATTAATTAATCAGTATCTGAACTGAAAGAGGGTGTGTTTACTTTGAATGTGAATTCACATGCTATCTCAGGCAGTTAAGTGAAGATTAATCTTCAGCAGAGTTAAACTTTTGTAAGACACAGTTAGGCCCAAAGTAGGCAGCCTAATGAAGCAGTCCTGGTCACACTGGTTGTTGAACTACTGCCTTAAAAGCGGGTCTGACTACATTTTTCAGAAGCAAAGAACGAGATAAACTACCTCTGACAGTTGTACTGATTAACAAGATAACTGAAACTGCAAGATACAGAATTGATAAAGAACACAATGTCGTTTCAACATCATGATATTTAATTCATTTCAAAAATTAAAATACACCTTCATATCCTTTAAAAATACAGTACATTTGGCACAAAGCGCAACTGAAAAAAACAACCCCAAAACACAATATAAAATAACATGACGGGCATGGAAACAACAAAATAAAACCACAGGTTTGACTACAGAATGTACTGTCAAATCTTCACAAATACAGGAACTGCAAAAAACCCCAGAATATATGCAAACAGTAACGCTCTGTATATGAAGAAGACTGATTTTAACACCTGACATGGTTTTCACTGTTGGTTACCGCTGTGAAAAAAATCAGCGCATGGAAGCTTGTTACACGAAGGATGTTTTTGTTGGAAACAGCATTCGGTCCAGAAGACCTCTGGGACACAACGTTCTTTGTTGGGGCGTAGTGGGACAAACAACTTGACATTTTAAGATTTCCAACAAAACAAAGCTGCAAAGGGAGACATGAAAAGGGGGAGATGTAGAGGAGGAGAAAAAGAGAAGTTGAAAATGATGGACAGAAGAAATGTGACTATGATTCACTTCTGTCTGCTCGGCTTTCTGTAAAGTTTGCGTTTAAAGTCAGTTTAAAAGTGCTGCATCAAACATCTGCTCCATATTCTACCGCTACAATGGGCTTCATGCTTACTGCTACATGTATGTTCTTACCTGTTAGGTATAGTATAATAGCAGGTCACGTAACAAGTCTCCCAAACTGTAATGTTTACATGTTGAGATAAATGTATTTTGCTCGACAGGTTCTTTGGACAGCCATTCATCCAGCCAGCCCAGCGCGATGTAACAGTCCATATCCTGCTTGTTTAAACAATACTGCTATCAATTTTTACATGCACCATTTAAAAAGTCATTATCTTTCTTTACACTGTGAATCAGTGTGCAGTTTTTTTTAGAAATGCTTCCTTGTCACTTTAAAATGTTTTCTGATTGGCCAAATGTGGATCCAGTTTATTCCTCGTTAAAATATCAAATTAGCTACTGAAGCACATTATTAAATGTCTTTTCACAGTGATTTTATAAAGTTTTATAAGTGATCTGTTTTACTGTGCCTTGCAAAAGTTTTCATCCTTTTCCAAATTTTGAATATCTAAACAATTTAACGTAATTTATTGGGATTTTATGTGATAGACCATCACAGAGAAGTAACTAACTGTAGTAGAAAAACAATGATAAATGGTTTTCAGAATTGTTTAAAATCAAAAATCTGAAAAGTGTAGCTTGCATTTGTATTTACTTTACTCTAATACCCTTATATACAACCCAATACAACCAATTGTCCTTAGAAGCCACCTGATTAGTACACAGTATTCACCCTACTGTAATGAAGGGTGGATACTAAAAGTGCTCTCAGAAGCTGCTCTGATCAGATTGGAAACGGCACCACCAGCAGGATGCAAGGGAAGGATGAGGGAAGCAGGGTTAGGTTATAAAACATTATGCCAACAATAACCTAAGCTTTGAACATCTCATCGAGCACTGTTTTATCCATCATCTGAAAATGGAAAGACATGGCTGTTCATGGACACCATTAATCAGACAAGCAGCCAACTCTGGAGGAGCTGCAGAGACCCACAGCTCAGGTGAGAGAATCTGTCAACAGCCCAACTATTAGTCATGCACTTCACAAATCTGTCCTTTCCTGAAGAGTGGACAGAAGAAGGTTATTGTTGAAAGAAATCCTGTTAGCGGTTTGACTGATGAAGGCCACAAGCCGAAACGCTTTAATGGTGGAGGCAGGATCATGGTGTGGGGATGCTTTTCTTCAGCAGGGACAAGGAAGCTGGTCAGAGTTCATGAGAATATGGATTTTGCTGAAAAACAATAAACTAGATGCTGCAAAAGTTTGCTGGAAGGAGGGTGACATTCAAGCAGGACGTCTGGCCACAATTTTTGGACACCTAACATTAGAACAAGGCGTGCCAGGGTCTCTTTCATTCCTGCTGCCACTGGTGAGTTTCATCTACCTGGCTAGGACTGCACTACCCAGACTAGACTACTTCTCAGGTCCCTGTACTGAAATGCACTTTGATGTTCATGACCTTGGAGAAGTAAGCACTTACATATCGTATGTGCAATGTTTACAGTTCACCATGCACTAAAATGTATCAACAGCATCTGAGAGTAGTAGTTTTTAATATTGGTGTAACCCTCCTGAAATCTGTTGTGCCATATGGTTAATTATGTTGTGTTTTTTGTGTCCATGAAAGCTGCTAATCTAAGTTTCTTTGGGAAAACAATAAAATTGAACTTGACAATGACTCTAATGACATAAAGCCAAAACTACAATGGGATAGTTTAAATCAAGCATGTTGTGTGTTAGGATGGCCCAGTCAAAGCCAGGACCTAAATCCAATTGAAAATCTGTGGTATGATGCAAAAATGGATGTTCACATTTACTCTGAGCAGAAGCTACTTTGCAAAGAGGAATGGGCATAAGGTTCAGTCTGTAGATATGACCCACAAGGCTTGTTGCTGTAATTACAGTGAAAGGTGGTTCCACAAAACTATTGGCTCAGGGGATCTGAATACAAATGCACAAAACGATTTCCATGAAAAAAAATCATGAAAACCTTGTATCCTTTTGTGTCCAATTTATGCACTGTGTTGTTTGTCCATCACGTAAAATCTCCAAAAAAATACAATGAAGTTTGTGGTTTAAAAAAAAGTAATGACATAAAGTAGGCACTCCAAAGGCTGTACAGTGTCCTCGTCTTTTAGGCAGACCAGTGATTTCCTTTTTTACTTGGGTCTGTAAATAACACTCTAGTGCTGAGCCAAACCAGCCCACCTGTTTTAACCCCAAACCTTCAAGATCTTTACTGCTTTAAACCTGGAATTTCATCCGAACTGTCTGCTTCTTTTAAAACAACTTCCAGGGAAGCATTTGGATGTTGCACACCAGATGTGTTGCTATTGTAGCAGCAGCATTTCTTTTAAATAAATTTATGTCCACAGTAGTCAGTTACACAATGTTACATGTCAGTAAACTACAAAATTTGCTTTGTTTTTATGCTTCAATTCTTCCAGTAGTGGCGGTCCCAAATGTTCTGCATCACACGCACAAAGATCAAGCCCCAGTAGTGGGTATTAATTGCTGGTGAAATCATGATAAGTGCAAAAACAAAATTGCATTGAAATGCTATCTCCAATGATTCCGACTGAAATATGACGACTATGTTGAAATATGTGGAGTCCTTCTCACTTCTCTGCCTCATTAGAAGCTGAAAGTATATCTGTGTAAGGGCTTGAAAGGAAGGCATAGGAATGAAAGGAAGGAATACAAGAAAACGAGTACATTTACCTAAAAGAAAAATCTCCTGTGGAGTATTGCACATGGAGTTTTAGATCTTTTCTGACCGGTAACATAAAGCAAAGCCTCTGAAGGAACTTCTGAGGTGGGTGTGAAGGGTCTCTGAAGATGAGGGTGTCACTGAAGTCTATCAGATGAACTCTACAGACAGCAACATGGAGACGATCCAGTAAAAACTGAACAGCAATGAAAACAAAGATGCTTTAAATAAAACATAAAGACACAACGATAGCTCTCTGCATATGTAAACACACACACACACAGCAGAGCAATTACATTCAGCTTCACATGTTATTCATTCACGTGAGCCCACATGCTCTCCTCTGAGTAGTGTCCACCAAGGAATTTCGGTTTGGTTTGTGGTGCCCCGCAGTATAGGTCCAGTAGATTAACTGCTTACAGTCACTGCTAAAAAAAAAAAGGTGTCCTATGGAAACCGTGGTCTTAAAAGGTTTAAAGGAGCTGACCTGATGCCTGGACTTCAAACCAGAATCAGCACACTCATCAAATCCTTTGGTTATCTGGCTAAACAGTTCAGCAAGTTATCATCACTTTGATAAGAGATCCAAAATCTTCTGGAATGGCTTCACCTACTTCCAAGGTGCATAAAGAGGAACAAAGTCCTGGAGAGGTGAAGACTCACAACTGAAATACTGAGGAATCAGCTTTATGAACAGACCAACACATTTTGGCTTGTGGCCTTAATCATTACAGGGTCTATTTTCAAATGTTGTTGGAGTCTTCACCTCACCACCACCTTGATAAGCAAATGAAGATTTTTTGGTTAAAGTTTGCCCATGTAACAACGGATGAACCTTCTAGACATGTTATTATTAAAGTAAAACAGCCTTATTGGGTATATACTGTATAATCAACAGTGAATACCAATGGTGTGCAGCTGTTTTACAGTTTGGACTTTATTCTTTTAAAAGCAACCCTGATTGTTTCAAATGCTTGATAGAGACATGTGAAAGCAAACATAGTTTGGCTAATATCAGCATGCATCAAGATTTATTTCAGATGTCATAAAGACCAGATATTTGCTATTTTTAAATGTATTTTAGAATCTAGATGTCTGTGTATTGCAGAAGTATTCATGCCGCTTGAACTTTTTCCATATTTTGTCAGGTTGCATCTGTAAACTCCACTGAATTTAAGTAGTCTTTTTGTGATAGAACAACCCAGAGTAGTGCATAAAACTCAGAAAGGTGTGGTGTCTATTGTATTCAGCCCCCTTCACTCTGATACCCCTAAATAAAATCCAGCGCAACAAATTGCCTTCAGAAACCTTTGTGGGACCTGATCCCAGAAGGTGCTTAGATGTTCAGATTAGATCAAAATGGATCTTGTAGGCCTACATCCAAATGTATGTGGGATGGAAAACTGATTGTCACCCTTAACACGGCACAAGCAGGGCGAAACATGTGAAGGAAGAGGGAAGCTATTCAGAGTTGATGGATTACTGTTAAAGGTAATATGGGAACCAAAACCCGTTTGGTGCTTTAAAAACTTTAAAAGGGGCGGGGTTCACCTTCCGCAGGACAAAATCCTAAAATACGCCGAATAGCATTGGATGATTTTGATAAAAGGATTTTTGAGTTAAAATTTTCCCGTCAAGTCAAAACCCAAATTTAATTGGATCTGTGGGGAAGGTTTGAGTTTACGTTGGTCCCCATCTAAAAATAAGGACCTGAGTTTCTTGCAAAAAGAATGGGCAAACATTTGAGTCTCTAGATGTGCGAAGCTGTTAGAGACGCACCCTAAAAGACGTGTAGCTGTTACTGCAGCAAAAGGTGGTTCTACACAGTATTGGCTCAGTGGGGCTGAAATGCGTATTTGTCAAAATGTTTGTTATCCATGTTTAATTTCCCTTCCACTTTTCAATTATGCACTACTTTATGCTGCTCTACTACATGAAATAAAAATGATAAAATAACATTAAAAAAAACTGTTAAAGTTGATGACAAACTGTGAAAAGGTCCAAGTGCTATGAAAACGTTTGAATGGCATTGTATGTAACTGGATTTTGATGAACAGTCTGAGGTTGCAGGAGTCTGAGGACTTCAATTGTTCAATGATTTTTGGCAGAAAACAAAGTATTTAATGATACACAAGAACGAGCTTTGGGATCGTCGGAAAAAACTTTCCCCTTGCTTTAAAAATGGTCCGAACTTTTGCTTCTCTGAGCTCTCCCCCCCAAAAGTTATGAAGTAAGCTAGCTTCCCAGTTTGAGTTGCAATGCCAGTGCACTTCGCTAAGTAAAGCACAAGTAGCTTTATAAACCTGAAGATCTCCAATAATCCTGTTTCGTAGCACAGGCAGTGGCTCAGATTGGCTCCTTACCAAAGGAAAAAAAAATCAACATCTTAAAGGGCCTCTTCAAGAGCTCAGTATGTCTGATTATTTGACTCAATGGACGCTCCCAGTGTTATGCTACTTCAGGTCAGTTAGCCAGCAGCCCATGGTACCACTTAGGGCTTAATTAAGACCTGGAACACCAGTTTTCTGCTTTATCTCTGTTTATGTTGCAAATAAAATTAATGGACTTAAATTAAATCTTAACAACACAAACATTGTTGCTGTGGTGCCTCCTTCTTACATTTATCTTTCTGCTTTGACTAAGAAAGCAAGAGATAACCTCCAAAACTTCTTGTTCTGCCTTTCCTTATCTTATTTCACCAGGAATAAAGCACTTTTTACCTTTAAATACAATCACTCGTTCATAGTTTTTGCCATTCACAGACGGGGAAGAAACACGCAGATACAGGATACATCACATTATGTGAAGGAATGAGCGTCTCTTTCAAGATGCATGCACGCTGGTACACACATTACCAGGCTAACCTGCACTCACATGCTGCTGAAGCATACAGTTACAGTTCGTATGTACAAGTGGACAAACAAAAGCACACAATCCATACTGAGACACACAAATGGTCTGGTATATTTCCTGGAGGAAATATACCAGACTGGAGGAGACTGTGTTTCTTTAAATGCTTTTTCCCGGGTGTGGGGCATTCATTTCTATATGTTTGTGCCTCAGGGAGCGGATCTAAGCTGGGGCGTCATCTCCAAAGTAGGAGAATCCTTTAAACTCATCTTGGTTGATCTGCTTGATGATGGTATCGTCCACGGGAGTCAGAACAGGTTCTTCACGTGTAAAGTCCTGGTCAAAGTTATTGACGTCCCTTTTGGTTTTCTGTAAGAAGCAGAACAATTGATAAGGTGCTGCTAGGTTGGATTTCAGCCTTTGTACTTGGGGGGGGTTCTGCAGCTATGTCAGCACTTCTAACCAAGTAAAATGAAGATAAACAGTATTGTCATTTCTAAAAGAGTCTTTTTTTGCTCCATCAGTGACAAAGTATGAAAAGGGAATCATTTTCCCCCGATGAACTTTTCAAGAGAGGTTAAAAAGGGGGTTTGACCTCCCTTGGTCCAAAAAGAGCCCGTCAATCTCTTTGAAGAAAGGATGGAGCTTAATGGCCTCCTCTGAACCTTGGGCCACCACGCAGCCCAGGCGCTTGTTAGGACTCTTCGTCATGAACTGACAAACAAAAGGAGACAGACAGGATCATTTTTATAATAGACTTTAAGTGATATTTTGGCGGCAAGGTCACAACCTACAACTATTAAAAATGTTTTTCTGCAGTCAGACTAGAAGAACTGCACTGGTTAAATAGCTAAAATAAGAAAAATCTAACTTTCTACATTTTGTAAAGAAAAAAAAATATTTTTTCAAATTAATTTGAATTAATTTGATAAATTAAACCTGCAGCTGAAATAACTGACATTGATCAGCTGCCTATGTTTCCAAAGACTAAACAGATCAGTGCTCTATAACATAAAAAGTAATTACCACAGCTAATAAAAAAAAGGAATTCTGAAGACCACTCTTTATTTTAAACCGTTTATAGGTAAGGGCTCTAGTGTTTGTTTTTTTCCTCCAGGCTTTGGTTGGAAACCAACACTGTGCTTACTGGATCCATGTGACTTACCCTATACCCTGCTGATGGTGTTACATTACCTAATTTATTCAATTCAAACAAAAATATGCCTTATCCTGGCAATTTGATAGAGCAAAACCTACTTTGTTTAAATAAAAGCACCAGGATTCCTATCAGCATATCTGTGTTTCACAGATCTTCATCAATCCACAGCATTATAAACAGGGTTTAATTCATAGAGTACAGGAAGTTAATGTCTTAAAACACTTTATTTTGACACCTTGATTTTAATTAGGAGCAAAGACACTTCTATCATTACAAATCTATTTAGTTTATGTTTGACCTATGAAAATAGGTAATTTTCTGTTCTCAAGTTTTTGTCAAAAGTCTTCGCTCACCCATCCAGATAATTGAAATCAGGTGTTCCAATAACTTCTGTGGCCACAGGTGGTTAAATTCAAGCATGTAGGCATGCTGACTGTTTCTACTTGTTTCTATTTGTGAAAGACTGGGTGGCTGTCAGGAGCTTAGTGAATTCAAGCGTGGTAATGTCATAGGATGTCATCTGAGCAACAGGTTCAGTGGTGAAATTTCTTTGCTCCAACAATATTCCACCATCTACTGCCAGTAGTATTATAAGAAAGTGAAAGCGATTGGCAACAACATCAACTCGGCCACAAAGTGGCCACATAAACTGTGCGGGGGCAGTGGGTGCTGACGTGCATAGCACACAGAGAATGCCAACTTTTTTCAGAGTCAATCGCTACGCACCTCCAAACTTCATTTGGCCTTCAGATTAGCTCAGCATAGTACATAGAGACTTTCATAGAATGGGTTTCCATGGCCGATCAGCTGCATCCAAGCCATACATCACCAGATGCAATGCAGAGCATCGAATGCAGTGGTGTAAAGCACGCCGGCACTTGATTCTAGAGCAGCGGAGGCACATTCTCTGGCACTGTCCATCTGGCACTGTCCATCTGGCAATCTGATGGACGAGTCAGGGTTTGGCGGTTGCCAGGAGAAAAGTACTAGTCTGATTGTACTGTGCCATGTGCAAAGTTTGGTGGAAGGGGGATTATGCTGTAGGATTGTTTTGTTGGAACGGTTTGAAGATGGCCCCTCCCTTTTCCAACATGACTGTATCCCAGTGCACAAAGCAAGCTCCAGAAAGACATGGCTGAGAGAGTTCGTTGTGGAGCTTGACTGGCCTGCACAGATTCCTGACCTCAACACGATAGACCACCTTTTATATTAATTAGAGCAGAGACTGAGAGCCAGGCCTTCTCGTCCAACATCAGTCTATGACTTCACAAATGTTCTTCTGGTGGAATGGTCAACAATTCCCATAAACACGCTCCTAAACCTTGTGGACAACCTTCCCAGAAGAGTTGAAGCTCTTATAGCTGCAAAGTGTGGACCTGCATATTACTGAACCCTTTGGAATAAGAACGGGATGTCACTTAAGGTCATATGCGAGTCAAGGCAGGTGAGCGAATACTTTTGGCAGTATAGTGTAAGTTGGTGTATTAAAAAATTATGGTCTAAATATGAGGAAATGAAGTACATTTTACAAATCTTCACAGCCTATCATGCATTTGAAGAATGTGTTATGATGCATCCTGTTTCTGTCGCACTTGTGCATTGGGACAACAATGGTGTGGTGGATGCTCCTACAAAAGGACTGGAGAGGGGGGGAATTCTATTTATTAAAGTTAACCTTAGTTATTTATTTATGTCACTTTAATATTCACTTATTATTTGTGCTACGTTATAGATAATTTGCTTATTTGTCTTATGTGTTGCTTTGCTCATTAGCTTTTTTTGTAACTTTATTTCTTTGCCATGTGTACCTCTCTCATGTGGCAAGTTTAGGTTACTCCACCCCTATTTAAGCAGCCTTTGTTCTTTGTCTGGAGGTCAGTTTGTTTGAGTTGAGCATGAGATTAAGTGATGTTAATATAGTGTCAACGCTGCAACATTTCGGTAGTTTTTCCATCAATTCTATCACAGAGAAACATATGTGTGGTACATATGGTGTCTTGATGCTGTCATGCTCAAACCGAATTTTTTTTGTCTAAAAAGAATTAGGATGTTCTGCCTACATTCGAGAATGGCTTCCTACCAGATCACGGCAACCTCTCTTGCTCCAGGAAAGTAAAAATTTGGCTAGCTAGAATATATATATATATATTTATAAAAGGTCTTTTTTTTTGCTTTGGATGGAGATGAGGATAACCTTTGATGAGATATGGAGGATGGTGAAAGCTTCTTATGGAGGAGGGACTGAATGGCCAACTACTGACGGGGCTAGAACACACGCAACGTGTTGCAATGTGTTCTTGGCTAACGGCGTTAGCCAGCTTCATGAAACAGCTAGACCACTTTTTTCTCCTGCCAATGTTTGTCTCTTAAATAACGGGATGGAAGATTTACAGCTGCAAGAACACAAGCACCATTTGCACTAGGACATAAGAGACTGCTGTGTTTTTGTTTCTGATCGTAACCATAGCGGCTTTTCCTGATGCAGCTGGATTTACTCGTGGGCTGGCAGCTAACATCCTATCAATGCACTGATAAAAGTAGTGGAAACAACCACCTTCCATCAGCCTGTACAACAGTTGGTTATCATGGAGATGGACCGCAGACTGGTGAATTGATAATGTTGCTGAACAAGGAGTTACATTGACTCCTTTCGTAACTCCCCATGCTGCTTGAGCACCAAGAGATGTAGCAGGTGCAGCTCCTCTCCCAAGCTTCATTTTATCTCCTAACCCAACAAGCAAATCAATATTGAAAAGATATAGAAAAGACAACGTTGCCTTTGCTCTTAACAAGTTGAAACAATGGTTTACAGATTTACAGACAGGTAAAAGGTCTGAAAAACGACATATGTTGACGTCTAAATGCGTTTGATCCTGGCTGGAGCCGGTAATGAGCTAACCAAGCTTGACCTTCAAAATTCAGAATTTGTATGGGACGTACTGGATAAAAAGTCCAATTGTAAACATGTTTTGCTAGGCTAGGTAAAGACAAGCACTAGCCAACCTTAAATAAACATAAAGATGCATAGAGGAAATATCTGAAGGAAGACTCTTCCACTATATTTTCCAAACATAAGAACTGCAATTTAATTTCATAGTGTATTTTAATATATATAAAATCAAAAAGCAGAATGTGTTACTTGTGTATTTGAATGCGTCTAGTGTATGTGTATAGTTTCTGTATAGTGTATTAATACTGTTGACCTGAGCTGCCTCCTTGGGCTCTTATGAAAAAGACATTTCAGATATCAAGAGTTTTCTATGTCCTGATCTCATTAAAGGTTATATTGTTTAAAAACATAATTAGCATCACAGATTCTCAGTCATCAATTAAGTTTTGGAATAAATAGCTTCTATGTTAATGAAAGAGGAATGACGTTTTTAGACCCATGTATTAGTTTTGTTTGTGCTTTTCCACACCTCATTATTCGGTTCAGCACATTAATGTGTTTTTGGATGTGTTGAGGACATCGGGCACTTCTGTTTGTTCCACCTGATTACACCAACTAATAGCCTATAAATTGCCAGTCACCAAAAGTTCCCAAAATAGACAACAAACGTCCACAGGCTGTGTGGACAGAACATGAGCTGTAAATAAAAATAAAAGCAACCATTTCCACAAAATCAGAGGATGACGTTCATTTGCAGTTTGCCATGTGAGCTCTCACACTGGATGTATTTTTACACCCTGATCCAGGTACCATGAGGCCTCAGGAGCAACCTGCAGTGTTCAGGAGATGTAACTCAGCAGAATTAAAATAATAAAACTGAAATACTAATAATATTTGGATTAGTCATCAGCTAAAGTTGGTTTAATCACAGTCTGATCAATGTTCAAATCATGTTCATGTCTATGATGAAAAAGCAAGTAGTCTACAAAACTGTTGAAATCACTCACATGAAAGTAAAATCGATCTTGCGCTGCATCCTAGCATCACTTGGGGAAAAAGAGGATATTTGAGCTCCTACACTTTAGGCAAATACTAACCTCAGACTTGGAGGCAGCTACCACCTTTTTCTGGCTGACAGCCATGAGATGCAAAATATGGGTTATGCATTTATGCATCATTGTATGAATTAGCAATAAATAATTCATAAGATGTGGTCCTTGGCCTGCAGCTTCAATACTATTTTTGTAGCTAAAGGGCACTGTTGTCTCTTGTTTTTGATTCAAAGCTTCTGTTTTTTTTATCTCTGCCGAGTCCATCACATAGAACCGGCAGTCAGTCGCTTTGATTTAGTTTTTTTGGTTGATCTCTTGTTCGGTTCTTCACATCAGAATGAAGAGCATAGAATTAAATACATTTATTGGTACACGGCTTACAGATCAAAAAGTTCAAGGTGTATGACTACATTTGGAAAGCACTGTAGCCTTAACATCATCAACATGGTAAAAAGAATGCATGAGTAAACAGGTTTAGTTATAATTTGTTCTGACTGACTCTTTTGTTACTTAAAACATTTGCTGCAGGTAGTAATTCTACAGCGGCAACTGTAAATAGAAATGCATTCTTGCATTTATTTTTCTTGGTATTAGCAAATCCAAAGTCATTCCCACCATTTTGCTATAGAACCTGCTTTAAAAGAAATGATTGGAACATAACTGCACATTAACATCATATAGGGGCTCTGGTATAATTCACATGTTGTGTGACAGCAGTGGGAGATTTTCTCATGCACTTTGAACAAGAGCTGAGACGTCAACAAGCTGCTCGGTCATCACAGTGAGCTAAGAGGGTTTATCATGTGACCTGAAGTCCTTCAGCTGGGTGACACGTCCAATCAGAGTCCAGACTTCCGGTCAAGAGACTCTCCAACATAAACACACACTTTCCCACAAGGCTTTGCAGTGACAGTGTCCCAACAGACAAGGTAAATGAAGCGTTTGTGATGGAAACATAGAGCAAATTCACAGAACGATAAGCATTAGTGCACAGATGCACAGAATTTGACCAACACAAAGAGACAAAAAGTAACAGAAAGGGGAGTTATCTGAGGTTCTGCGTTCAGAGGAACAGGAAACATGGATCAACAGATGACAGTGAGAAAACGGCTGCATCCTTGCTCACATGGTGCGAAATTAGAGAAACAAACATGTCCCCAAGATTATTCTGAACCAGCTAGAGTCTATTAATCCATCACAGGCTGGTGCTATTTAAATATTTCATCACATCTTCAGAGAGCACAAACGAAGATGGATGAAGGCATGAACAACCAAAAGCCACGCAGCCAACAGTTCTGAGCCACATTACTGTGTAAACATCTGCTGCAATGATGCTTACCGGTTGTTGGGACCTCCTTTTAATACTTTCTGAATATCTCTGCAGGGAGGCAATTTGTTTTCTGTATGGATCCTTGTTTTCCATGCAACTCCTGGTCTTGGAAATGATGTAGATATTCATCCAGATAAACATAGCTCTGATTTCCTTTTTCCAGCACAAACATACTCTAACATGAAGTACTCATTTCTGGGTCACACAGGGTCTTCTCTAAAAACCATGAAGGTCCTGATGGTTCACCACTGCAATGTAGTATAATATTTTTACAAGGACAGCGCAGAATGAAGATTTCTGCAAGGTTGATTTTAAACACAGGGGAACATGGCAATTGCTCTCCACCCAGGGCGCCCTTCTGCTGTAAGACACAGAACCTTGCATTATGCTCAGTGACAAGTACTGATGGGAACTCCTGCTCCTTTTGGAGAACCGGTTCTTTTGGCTCCCAAATGAAATCATTTATTGCCCACAATGATGTAAATAACCACACTAAATGATTTATGAATTTCAAATACAGCCAGACCAAGATATTGAATCTCATTTTCAGTAAGAACTGACTTCATCTCAATTCACCAATTTTCTTTTTCTCAATTATATTTTGCAGCTTAATAAAGTACAGGCAAATAAAAGACCAGAAAAGATGTTAAGGGAAAAGGGCTGAACCAGAATGAGGAACTGGTTCTGAACTAACTTTGGAAGGCTTAATAAGTTTCAAGGCAACTCAGGGTGTAAAAACTAAAGAGTTAAAACGGAGGTGTCCCTTTGACTGACCGCTCTCAGGATGGACACGGCTTCCTTGCTGAGCCACACAGGGTAGAGAACATCATCATGGAGGATTGACTCGAATAGGTCGTCCTCGTTATCGGCTTCGAACGGTGGCTGTCCTGCCATCATCTCGTACATCAGCACCCCCAGAGCCCACCAGTCCACTGACGGACCGTAGTCCAGTTCCTGAAGGATCTGATCACAAGAAAAACAGAAATGTTTCAAAGATCTGCAACTTCTGTAAAGCACCAAACTGCTTCCGCTCCACTTGGAGATTTTGTAAACAATCAAGCTTTAAGCCTCAGTTAGATACAGGATGGCACATCATGAGTAAAACAAACAGGCAGACTTCGAATCGCTCATGGAAATTGTAAAGAATGATGTCAGCCTGTAGAGCTTAAGCTGAGGGATGACAAAGATTTTTTAATGTTTGCACATGAAGGGGCAAACATTGCTGCTAAAGCCAATCAGATCAGAGATGAGCTGGGTTCAAAAACACAGTGTGTTGTTTAAAGTAGCGTCAATAAATGAGGAATGTGATATTAGGGCATCTTTTTGCAGGGACGCTGAGATAGTGTTATTGAACGTTCTCTATGCATTGTATTCTTCTGCAAGGAAATCAGAACAAACTAGACAGCTAATGAAACGTTTCCTCAGTGGGTCATTCATAGAGTGACTTGGCTCCGAGCTAGCTTTCTAGTGGGTCTTTTACACAAACAGTAAAGAACTGACTCTAGCAACAGCCCTGGTTAAGGGAAAATACCCACCAGCGAAAACGTTTAGAGCATTTTAGGAGATCATCACCAGAAAATATTATATATTTTATCATTAAATCTTAAGACCCGAGAAAAATGTCCATGTATTTGGATTTTGTTCTGTTGGATCATTATCTTATATAAAGTTGAAGGTATGAGTAAGAGACAGAACAGAGTAGGTAAATGTTTTAAAATGACAAACAGGGTGTTCCCTTAGCTGATCAAAAGCTTAAGACCCTTTACCTAAAAAATGTGAAACACAACTAAATGTTTAAAAAAAAGGAGTAATGAGCATTCCCTTTGTTATGGTTAATCATGTCAAAAAATGTTTAGACATGCTTGATATGTTGTACAGGGTGGTCCAAAAGAGGTCCGTCTTTCTCCTGGACGAAGTCTGCTTTCAGACGGGTGCTGTGAACTACTGGGTTGCAACATCTCCACAGGACCAGCCTTGACTTGATGCCCATGCACAAGAGAAGCTCGATTGTTCCACTGAGGGAAAACGCTCATGAGGGTAGGGGTAGAAAAACATCTCCAGTGAGACGTCCTTGTCAAGCCAGTAATCCTGGAGGCCATCAGGACCGTTTTTAGGTAATTAGGATTTTTTTTTTTCTCATCAGAGATTAAAACTTTCAGTGTCCCATGTTTAATGCTGCCTTTGCAAAATCCAATGGAGCAGGTTTGTGGCCTGGGAACAGATGTTGCCTTTGAATCTAGTGCAGTAAGCATGCACTTCTGAGCCTAAACCTGTCATCTAACAGGCTTGTCTAAATAAAGCATGACGGGTATTACACTTGACTCGTGTGAGTGACTGAATGCTGTCGCTTTAACATACCGATGAACCCATTAAAAATCCCATGTGAGACTGGCTTCATTTAACATTTTCTTGGACTGTTTACCTCTGGTGCAATGTAGTCTGGCGTCCCACAGAAGGTGGTGGTAGTGACTCCGTTCAGGATTCCCTCCTTGCACATCCCAAAGTCTGCCAGTTTGCAGTGACCCTCTGCATCCAGAAGTATGTTGTCCAGCTTCAGGTCTCTGCAGAGCAAGGAAGGATGCGTGGATGAATGATTGCAACACATTTAAAGATTTTAAAGAAGACATTTACCACAAATGTATGTGTACATTTTTTTTAAATACAAGACAAATCTAATGTGATCTGATGTTATGGATGCTTCTGATGCAACACTAGTTATCTTAGGTGACAGACTGAACTTGCAAGGACAACTAACAACAAATCTCACACGGATTGAAAGAAGATGAACTCGCATAAGAGAAAGTTGGTCACTGAACGGGTGGAACGACATAAAGAGCAAAGAGAAAGAGACAGAAATGAAGTCTCAGAGATTAGAGCCATTGTGCTGACAAAAGACAGGGCTGGTCATGAATGCAGCCGCTCTCGACTTGATGGTTGATTGCTACAAAAATGTCAACATCTCCTCGATGCAGCCACTGCATCCATTCAACCAAAGGTGTCTTCAGAAACCGCAGCCGCCCGGACGAGCAGCAGAGGAGCCGCAGCGTGCGTGCTTCTTAAGTCCGGGACTTATGCAAGTGTTCTGTTATTATAAGCCCTAAAAATAAACGCTAAAGAAAACAAACAGCAGAAAAAAAAAACGCAGTTTTGAAATCATCATCGGGAGCTGCTGGGATTTGCAAGTGGAAAGTTTGTTCTTTTCTGTCCCATTATGTTCGGCTCGGAGGATTTCCCCTGGATTAGTGGTGAGAAAACATTTAGTGAGAAAATGTGTGAAACATTTGGATTATGTCAAACAGCATTCACCTTTTTTTTTATCATTGTCTGGATGTGAACTAAATCAATCCTGAAAAAAGTGAAAATCTGGAACAGAATATGCAGCACATCAGACAACAAACTAAAATCATCAAAATGTTCTTCATTCTTACCCCAAATCCAGTTTACATTTGTTCACACACTCACAGGCACGACATTTCAGTTATAGCAGGTGTCTGGATATCGTGCGAAGCCGCAGCAATCCCTGGTATGCTAATGTTCTTCGGGTACTAATGCCACAGCATACCGGATGACGTGGAGCTTGTCAGCTGGCTTTGAAACTGTTTTTTTAGGTTAAGCTGGGGTCAGTTAAAGTAGATGGTAAACATCACCAATAACAGACCTTTGGGATTTTCAAGGTTTAAAATGAGCTAACCTTTAGGCTGGTTTTGCTTGACAAACAAGAAAACAGCAACTTAGACCTTGCAAAAGTATTTACACCCCTTGACCTTTTTTCAACCAAACATCTCAATTTATTTTCCTACGACTTTATGTGATGGACCAAAACAAAGTAGCACATAAATGTGGACTGTGAGAAAAATTATACAGTATGTGTTTTTTTTTTGGGTATGTATCAGCTCTGCACATCTAGATACTAACATTTTTGCTGATTCTTCTTTCCAAAATTGATCAAGCTCAGTCAGATTGAATGGAGAAAATTAATAATTGGTGTCAGATTTGGGCCGTTATAACAAATGAATATGCTGTAATCTAAACCACTCCATTGTAGGTCTATTTGTACGTTTCGGGTCTCAAGTCTTTTACAGACCCCACCAGGATTGGGATTAATATGTAGCTCTATCTTCCAAACAACTATGACCAGCTTTCATATAACTTCCCCACAGCATGATGCTGCCACTACCAAGTTTTCACATTGGGAATGAATCTTCCAGGGTGCACAGTTAGTTTTTTTTGTGACACACAGAAGCCTTTACTGGACTTATAGTGAGACTGAATTACACTCGGGTGCACAGAATTTTATTTAGGGGTAACAGAGTAGAGAGGGTGAACACAAATGCATGGCACATTTTTCTGATTTTTATTTCCTAAAAGGTTTCAAAATGGTTAATCATTTAACTACTTTTTTCACTGCTTTGTGTTGGTCTATCACATAACATCCCAATAAAAATACATTGTAGTTTGGGGCTGCAGTGTGACAAAATGTGAAAAAGTTTAAGGTGTGTTGATATTTTTGCAACCTGTGTTCAGTTTTTACAATTTTACAAGTTTCAATGTTTCTGCAGGGCTCTTCCCTTTCATTTTCCTGGACTCAGGCTGAAATCCAAAACATCAGTAGTCAGTTGCTCTGCATTCATTGTACTGCGGCTCGTGACACCAAAAAGAGTGGTGCTTGTTTCGAGTCTCCCAGACGACAGATTAAAACATCCTCGGCCGCCTGCTCACATATCATGCCTCCAAGTGACTTTCAGAAGATTAAACACCTCAGCTGCCCCGAGCAGGAACATTACATATAAATTTAATGCATTGAAGATTGAATTTAAAATGGCGCTGGCGTTAATTGTTCTATTACACATCAGATCGCCGAGGGAAGATTTAATATTAAGTGGCTGCAGGTGTTCAGCAGTGCTAATGGAATGATATTTATTTCAGAGAAAATGTTTAGCAGGGGAACTAGAGCAGTGTCAACAGGAGCTAACAGTGTGATACATTCACAGAATGTGAAAAATATACTTAATGTTTAACTCCCCTTTAGTCTTTGTGGTATTTATTAATGAAAATACTTGTAAACGTTGATAAATGGAAAAATAAACAGGTAAGACTCAGTGTAATCTATACAATCAAAACAAGTTTCAGGCTTTAAGAAATAAAAGAACTATGAATTAGATATTTTAAATGTAAGCCTACAATAAACCTATGTTTGTACTAAATTGCATAAATCTAAAATGGTTTAAATCCAATTTAGTCCAGTTTAATAAAGTCCATTTCAGTCACTGACTCCACCCACATATGACACGACATATATTCAGATCCTGAAACATGCAGTCCAACTGTAACATGATTTTTGCTGTCAGCTGATCATGTTATGTCATTTAGTAAAATATTTTCTGTCTAAGCAAGCCCTGATTGCATCGAGTCATTGACTTTGATCCAATTCCTCTTCCTGAGCAAGCATGTCGCGACAGTGGAAATGAGTGGCTTCTTTTTAACAGGAAGAAAACCTCCAACAGGACCAGAGGGTCACTGTGAGAAGCCGTCTGATTCCAAACCTTGGGTAACAGCTCCCTCACCGCAGAGAATTTGTCAAGAGTTGCAAGAAAGTAATGAACAGATGACAGATGACAAAGCTGGGGTCCTTTAAGTATTCAGTAGGTGTGTGACGCAATCTAGTTATAGTACATACACTACAGTCAAAGTGAACTTCCATGATACGGTAAGTGTTAGCGAATATGAGAGAGACAGCAATTTTAGCTTGAAACCAGGTTGTATCTATGTTAAGTTAGAGGGAGGGAGAACTTCCTGCTTTGCTGCTTGTTATAATCGCAACCTCCACTGTCCCACCAGTTTTAAGTTATTTTTGTGGCAGCATTTTGTGGAAGTCATTATGGAGTGACAGACAAGATATGAAACCTGGCCAACCACTTGCTGCTAATGATGCCAAAGTTGCTTCAGAGCAGTGCTATAAAGGACGATTTCACAGATTTTATTGAGAGATAAGACGATGAGAAATAATTTGATCTTCTGTCATTCAAAATCTAAAACAGTTGGGCTAATAAAACTGGAACTGGATAATTCTACACTTAACAGTGAAGATTTATATGTAGATAGAAATTAGCAGGGGAAAAAAATCTAATTCAATGCAGTACATCGTAGCTCTTTGTGCTAAATGTTTTGTTCAAATTCTTGCAGATTAAAAATAAAATAGATGAAAATAGGTTCCTTAAAACATAGTTTTACACAAATCAAACTTTTATTCTGTGTTTAAACACTAACGCTAAAAATGTTTAATACTTTTCTGCCAGTAGGACACTCCCAAGAATTAGATAAGCATTGAACATCAATATATGGACTAGTCAAAACTGAATTGAGTTGTCATACATTGAATATGGGTTTAAAATAAAAATTGTAATATGAGCTTGTCTTGTGCTCATGAACTAAATATCATTTATTGTCTCATCTCGTAAGCTGGATATATCATTGCACACCGAGTATTAAGGAAAATAACAATCCAACAGGCCAATATAGAAGTAAAAACCATGTAAATGCAAAATATTGAGTCGTAGTTGTCCACAATGTATTTATAGAGGTTTGTCCATTTCTTAATTAGTAAATAATTCATTTTGCATATATGAAAAATATAATAATAATAATAATAATAAATAATAATAATAATAATAATAATAATAATAATAATAATATATAATAATTATAATATAATAATTGTTTGTGCAATAATTTAATATTTCCCTTTGGATGTAGGAGATCAAAAAGTAGTTGGAGAAATCCCAACCATTAAAAGGAACATTCTGCAGGTAAACTGAAGCTGCTGGGATTTGCAGGAAGTAAAACCCGCAAAAATACTCTTCTTAAAATACTCGTACTTGTCGTCTTCCGCTTCATCGACGACCGGGTCATGGGGGCAGCAGACTCAGTAGAGACACCCAGACGTCCCTCTCCCCAGAGACCTCCTCCAGCTCCTCTGGGGGGAGCCCCAGGTGTTCCCAGGCCAGCGGAGAGACATAGTCCCTCCTCCCGGTGGGACGTGCCTGGAACACCTCCCGAGGAAGGTGTCCAGGAGGCATCCAGTATAGATGCCCGAGCCACCTCAACTGGCTTCTCTCGATGTGGAGGAGCAGCGGCTCTACTCCGAGACCCTCCCGGATGGCCGAGCTCCTCACCCTATCTCTAAGGGAGTACCCGGCCACCCTACGGAGGAAGCTCATTTCAGCCACTTGTATCCGGGATCTCGTTCTTTCGGTCATGACCCAAAGTTCATGGCCATAGGTGAAGGTAGGAACGTAGACCGACCGGTAAATCGAGAGCTTCGCTTTTGGGCTCAGCTCTCTCTTCACTACAATGGACCGGCACAGCGCCCTCATTACTGCGGCAGCCGCACCGATCCGTCTGTCGATCTCCCACTCCATTCGCCCCTCACTCGTGAACAAGACCCCAGGACACTTGAACTCCTCCACTTGAGGCAGGAACTCCCCTCCAACCTGAAGAAGACAAGCCACCCTTTTCCGGTCGAGAACCATGGCCTCGGACTTGGAGGAGCTGATCTTCTGGTTCGCCTTGAAGCGATTCTGGCAAACTGTCTGGGGCCTTAGAAGTGGGAAGTAGTGCTTCGCCAACACTGTTTACAGTGTGGGTGGGGAGCTGCTGACCTCGACTGGGCGGTGGAAGGAGTACTTCGAGGATCTCCTCAATCCTGCCATCACACATTCACTGGTGGAAGAAGAGGCTGGGGACTCGGGGTTGGACTCTTTCATCACCCAGGCTGAAGCCACCGAGGTGGTTAAAAATCTCCACGGTGGCAGGGCTTTAGGGGTGGATGAGATCTGCCCTGAGTACCTCAAGTCTCTGGATGTTGTGGGGCTGTCATGGTTGACGCGCTTTCAACATTGCGTGGCGGTCGGGGACTGTGCCTCTGGACTGGCAGGCTGGGGTTGGTGGTTCCCCTTAATAAAAAGGGTGACCGGAGGATGTGTTCCAATTATAGGGGGATCACACTCCTAAGCCTCCCTGCTACGGCCTACGCTAGGGTATTGGAGAGGAGAGTCCAGCCGCTTGTAGAACCTCGGCTTCAGAAGGAGCAGTGTGGTTTTCGTCCCGGCTGTGGAACACTGGACCAACTCTACACCCTCTGCAGGGTTCTCGAGGGTTCATGGGAGTTTGCCCAACCTGCTTGTGGTGCCCTGTGCGGGGTGCTCCTGGAGTATGGAGTCGGGGGCCCTTTATTAGGGGCCATCCGGTCTCTGGACATGCGGAGCAGGAGTTTGATCTGCATTGCCGGCACTAAGTCGGACCTGTTCCTGGTGCATGTTGGACTCCGCCAGGGCTGCCCTTTGTAAACGGTCCTGTTCATAACTTTTATGGACAGGATTTCTAGCCGCAGCCAAGGACCGAAGGGGGTCTGGTTTGGGGACCAGTGGATATTTTTGACAAAGCACACCTCCTCCTATGAGAGCAACAAGAATTGACTTTATTATATCATATTATATTATATTATATTATATTATATTATATTATATTATATTATATTATATTATATTATATTATATTATATTATATTATATTATATTATATTATATTATATTATATTATATTATATTATATTATATTTCCCTTTCCCTGGTGTGCCGTCCTTACATTATCATTAGCTCCCATCTTAGCACACCTCCCTCCCACCCCTTTGCAAACTTCTTTCAGGCACCCCCGCAGGATGAAATTTTATGGAAATTCAGGCTCAGTGTGACACAGATCCTGTCGCCAGGGGAGATCCACCATTATATTTTTCTAAAGGAGCTTTAATAATGCTCAAGAGACTCTGTCAATAAACAGAAGCTGCTGTGAGGTGCAGACACACATACAGGAGGCAATCAAGCTCAATTGAGAGCATTTCCTGTGTTTCATGGTAACACAGAGTGATTTTTCCATTGCATCCTCATCGGCTGCCCCTGAGCCCTGTGACAGCTAACCCCCCGTCTTTTTTCAGCCCTCCTTCGCCTCTTCTGGGTGACTAAATGTTTCAAACACACATCTGCTCAGATACACAAACACAATATGTTGCCACTGGTATATTTATCTGTGTGGGATCAGGGCATGAGAGGCTCATCAGGGAGAGAGGATATTAAAACCAATAAACTGAAGGGTTTAGTACTAACATTTTAAAATGAATATTAGAAAAGACACACCATCATAAAGTTTACGTTGGACTCCAAATTTAATGAAAAAAAACTATGATGGATCTTGAACTAATGTAGCATTTTTATTATTCAGAGGCTTTTGGTTGTCAATGCAGAGAAGCAAGTTAAAGACTGCTTTAAGAAAGCAGAAGAACTGGATCTGACCCAAAGACTCTTAACTTCTAGAAAGAGAAGCATCAGAAATGAATTGTGTGGTGCAATAGGTCAGTGGTTCTCAAACTATTCATTTCACGTACAGAATGGTGATGGTGTCAGACAACTGAAGGTACACCTAAGAGAGGGATGTGCATCTTTATCTTGCTGTTTTTAACAGCAATGCTGTAAATGTACACAGTTCCTGTCAAATAACCCTGTTCTATGCTACACCATAATTAATCCTAGCTTCAACCTTGGGTTTACATCAGCAGCAATTCTGCTTCTGTGTTTTGTTTTAACAATGGCAAGTGAAGCAAAGGATCTTCACTTTACTGTTGTATCCACAAATCGAGCCAGGATGAACCTTTGAATGCAGAATTCAGTGTTTCAACACGACAGTTCTATCAAGCTCTCTTGATCACTGAAAGTTGATTCCTTCGGTATGTCAGAGGTGTTGATGTTGAATGGGTTTCTAATCCAGTTGTTCGGACATCACAGGGAAAACTTGAAACTGTTGCCTGTGAGAAACGAGGTGTGCAACAATGTTGTCCCTGACTGAACCTGAAGAGTCAGGCTGTGTTCATACATACCAGAGTATGTTGCCAAGGTGGCAATGCGCGTACCCTCTACACCACTATGTGATGTATTCAAATATTGGAGACCAAACCAATTCAAAGTTATTCTGTTGGTTTTTCTGACAAGCAGATTTTCTCTCCATAGAAACAAAGTCTAATAACATATTCCAGTTCCAGTTCTTAAATGTTGTTTTTCTTTTCGCAATACTTAAAACTGCTAGAAGGATGTGGCATGTATTTGTTTCATAATCTACTTTTGTGATGTCACCAAGAAGGCAAAGTGAAGAACAGATTGGAACTGTATACTCTAGACATGTTGGTAGGTCTTCAGATACTTTTAGCCAGAAGCCATCGACAGATGGACAGTGCCAGAGAGCATGTAGATAATGTTCAGGTAAATCTCCCATGCAGTTTAGACATGTTTTAATAAGTGAGTAACCCATTTGAAACATCCTTTTTCCTGTGTAGTGCGTTCTATGAAGGATTTTGTATTGTATCAGCTGAAGGTTGGCATTTTGAGTCATTCCAAAAGCATTTATGCAAATTGTACTCCAATAGTTAATATCTGTACCGGTAGATAAATCAGCATCCCTTTTACTATTAGGAAGTGACATTGTTAAATCTACCATTATGATAGTTTGTTTAATCTTAAATTTGGACAGCATAATAGATTCTAGTTGGTTATACTCAAAGAATGTATTTTTAAAACATTAAAGGGTATGAAATCATTTCCATCAAATATGTCCTCTAAATGATTTTTTCGTATTACTGTACCATGTAGAAAACTTAAGAGCATTTTTAATTTGCAGGATGTCTGGGTTGTTCCAAATGGGTTTTCATCTGCATGGGAGAATTGAAGACCTTTTCATTTTGAGATATTCCCACTAGGTTGTCAGAGATGTGCTGATATTGATGCTTTTAAAGAGCTGTGCTGCGTAATTAAAGGGATAATAAATGGAATATCTGAGATACAGGTTTCCTTACATAGCGTTTGTTCAATTTCTATCCATATATTGTTTGACGGATTTTTCCGACTCCATTTTAAGATATATTGTAATCTATGTAGGTAATATTTATAACAATCTGGGAGTTTCAATCCTCCTAAACTTTAGCATTTGGTAAAGTTTTTAATGTTATACGTGGAGGTTCACATGCCCATAAACAGTGTGATATGACAGAGACTAGGCTTTTAGATTCTACATGACCTACTCTTCCTTGCAGAATTGGTTTAATTCAGCCACACTGGAGGGTTTTAAGCATGAACAGAATGTTTAAGGTCATGTCAAGAATGGACTTTGTCTAGGCCACTCAAAACTTTCATTTTCTTTTTATTAAGCCATTCAGATGTGGGCCTGTGCGGTCACTCTAGATCATTGTCCTGCAGTGTGCCCCAAGAAGACTTGAGGTTAAGTTCACCAAGTAATGGCCAGACATTGTCCTTCATGATTGTTTGGTGGAAATTAGTGCAGCAAAATTTGATAGGAAAAAGCTGAAGTACAAAGGTGGAATC
This sequence comes from Crenichthys baileyi, assembly GCA_036173005.1. Lineage (NCBI taxonomy): Eukaryota > Metazoa > Chordata > Actinopteri > Cyprinodontiformes > Goodeidae > Crenichthys > Crenichthys baileyi. The sequence continues at coordinate 647,249 of JAHHUM010002021.1, forward strand.
CATGGTAAGTTGATGACGTAAAAATGAACATTTGAACATTGAATCATGCAGGACAATGACCCAAAGTAAAACCACCAAGATCTCAAAGGAGTGGCTTTAGAACTACTCTGTGCGGTGCAGGCTGTGGCCTTTGTTGGATGTGGTGTGTTTGTGTGGTTGTGGCGGCATGGTGGGGGCTGTCAGCCCCGGGTGCGTGCCACCGGCTGGGGTCTATTGTGAGTACGGTGCTCGGTGGTATCTTTTCTGTTGCCCTTGTGGGCGGAGGCTGGGGAGGCATTGCGTGGGGTCCTTGCCTTGCCATCGCGGTTGGGGTTCATTGGAGGTGGGGGGTTCATGGGGTTGAGATCAGAATTCATGGGGGGGTTGGACTGCTTTGTCCGGGGGTGGCTCATGTATGGAAAGTCTAATGGAGTCCAAGGAGAGTCCAAGGATGCATCCACTGTATGCAGAAGTGGAAACCTGTGTGTTTGGTTAAAAGACATTTGCTTTCCAACTCCGAAATGAATTTAAAAGCTATTTTTGAAATCAAATTTTAAACATTTTCTAAGATTCCAACACATTCTGAAGTTTGATAACCAATCTTAGCAGCAATTGTATATGTTTGTGTTTGTACAGACGTCCACCTGCCCCCTGAACCACTCTCAACCTGCTCTGTCAACTGTATCACCTCCAAACACCACCTCAGGCAACATGGTCACAGAGCAGTGCTAAAAAGAAAGGGAACATGCGCTAGACTCCTGGTGGTGGAGGGAGCTTCGATGAGGGGCCAGAGGAGGGAGGGAGGGAGGCGGAGAGGAAGAGGTGGGTGGAAATCGATAGTCAGGACGTAATGTTCCCACAAAACTTGTTGTTCATTTGCCTCTGGTCAACAAAATGGGTCAGGACTGAAACAGACTGCAAGGCAGAAAGAAGGAGAGGATCAGGTAGCTCAGCTGTCATGAATTAGCACGCAACGTGTGTGCTGCCTCTAACAGAGTAATATTCACTATCAAAACACCATGTCTGGGAAAACAATGCTGAAAGACTCGACCATTAATCTTAGTGCTTCAAACTGTCAACTTCAGTCAGTCTATTTAAAACCCCGCATCTAAAATAAATTCCTTTTGGAGGTGAGGACAAACGAGACAGATATTAAAGGTTAGGGCTGCTGAGCAGAAAATTTACACTGATTTAGAGCACTGATTTAGAGTGAAACTAATTTAGAGCAATTTCACAATGATGAATGTCTGTTTTATTAATGGATGCATATTGAGAGAAAAGAAAGGATACTGAGAATTCAGCTGATAAAACTGGAGCTAACAAAGATGATCAAAGAAAATGTTTATATGGTCAAATTAATAAAATCTACCTGATGACTCAATATCCTGGATCTTTGGTCATGTTTTGCTGTTCATCCTCTCACCATAAGACAAACACCAGAGAGGTGGCCGTATTTGTAGGTCTGAGATGCAATGATTCCAATCCACAAAATGACCAGTGAACTGGCCTGTTACTCAACCTGGAAGCTAATCAGTCACTAAATCAAAACTCCACACAAAACACAGACGGCATCAGCAAGTATTTTAACCATTTCTGCCAAACGTTTCTATTTGCTTTTACAATTACTGCTAAAATATGCTGACAGCATATTTTACAATAATTCCAAAACGACAAACACCATGTTTCACAACCCAACGTTTGACCCCAACGAAGGGAGCCACTAAACTAAAAGGTCATACAGAAGTTTTCTTTAGTGAAGATCGTAGCCTGAAACTGCTGTTCTGTTACAAAAACCTATGGCTGCTTCAAAATTTAGGTTCAATGAAAAAATAGGAACCCAGTAACTGATCTTCAGAACAAAGTTCAAAAACCCAGAGCGCTGCATCTCAGAGTGCTGAACCATACATTTGGATTAAGGAGCAACATGAGCTGCCATCTCATAAGAACCAGGTGTGGAAAATAACTGTATTTCTACAACTGTGTACAGTAGACGCAAATCAAATGTTAAATTATTACTTAAAGGACTTCAGTGCACAGCATTTAGATACTGATCAAATATTAATATAAGAAATGTTGAAGGAACTCTGCTACTCAATCCACAAATGCATTTTCCTTTTAACTTTTCCACTTAAAGGAAAATAAACAGACTTTCCTACTTTATTTACTGCCAATGAGCATTGTTACAAGAAAAAAAATTAACAGAACAAAAATCTTCTTATTTTTTATATGATTCTTATTAAGTATAGTTAAAATGTAGGACTCAAACAAAATGACATACCCTATATCTATAGGACATCGAAGACGTAGGCCAAGATATAGTTAGCTTGCACGCCATTACTTTCTGTCTTTTGTAAGCAGAAATATTTGCAAACTTGATGGAAGCAGGAGAAAAGTGTAGCCACCTTATGTCAGACAGCTGTCCAGCAGTGTACAGCAACAGGTGGGGGAGGGGCAGCACTGTGTTACATTATGCTCTATAAAAAAATGAGAAAACGGTGGTCACTGCCACACTTTCTCTTGCATCTCACTGAAAGGACTCTAAACCATAGGGACAGTTCTGAACATCTATTTTTTTTAAAACCTCGGTATACATCAATACTGGGAACTAGCCAATTGGTGCCCCCCAAAGTCAGCACTTTGAGTCGCAAAGTTGGAGCAACAGGACCACACCCGACTTCCAGATTCCAGATATTTGTCATTGTTATTGTTGTAAAACTGCTGTTACAGTTGCGATCAATGCGAACAAAAACAAGCAGGAAACTGGAATGCATATCATCAGAGATGACATAAACTCCGACCTCCCAGTTCTAACGTCTGAGGTTAATGGAATGCATCACATGATCTGATCAGGATTTTTTGTTGAATAGCCAGAAGGAAAAACAAAGAGGTGTTTAAAATATGCTCCACAGTACACCCCTCTGATTTTTATGTTTTACAATCTGCCTTCGCCTCTTCAGCTTTGGATGCTCTTAAACCAAGCAATGCGAATAAATGTAAGCATCAGAATCTTTTTTTCAAACAAAGATCTACCATCTGATATACAGCATGTCTATGTGTGCATTACATAGGAGCAAATACAGAACTTAGTCCAACACATTTAACAGAGTCCTAATGTATTTTGAAAAAGGTTCTCCCAATGCAGTGTAAATAACAGAACAGCAGGTTCATTATAAACACATTTGTCCTTTGTTCGATCCTTGTTTCAACTTACTGTTGATCTGCATCTAAACGCCAAAAGCACTGATAAAAATAAGGCTCCAAGCTTTCAACTCATAATGTTTCAACACATTCATAGTGTTGAAACATTATGATTACACAACCCCACCCCCCACCTTATTCATTAATAAAACAATTGTCACAAAAACTGAGTGAAACAATGAGTCCTAGTCAGCAGGCACCAGCAGGACTAGACATACTGGTCAGAGATCACGTATCCAAAACAGCTCCAAAAACAGGCAGAGTTCTGAAAAATATTTTTATTCCACATCATAATCTAATAAAATTTAAGTGTTTCAATCCTGCTAAACTTTCATGTTTTAAATGTTTTTACATTTAAATAATATTTCCACAGTTGACACTGAATCAGCCTGGACCCCTGTTGGAATATATATATTCTGCTTTTATGCCACAGATTTATTTTATTTATTTAAGATTTTTGTAAGGTTACATTTTCAGCAAATGTTTTCTCATTTGTTCTTAAACAGCTGCAAAAATCTCTTCACTGAACTGGTTTTATTTATAATGCACAGGTGTCTTTGCATCCCTCCTGAGCCTTTGTAAACAATTTCAACATAGAACTATTCATATTCCTTTACTTTCCCACATTTTTTCACGTTAAAACCTAACTTTGGTGTATTTTTTAAAGATTTTATCTGATCATCACAAAACTGCTTACCACAGCAGACAGGTCACAGAGAAAGTTGTGGAGCACAACAGCAAACCTACAAAGACAAGGCTGTCCAATTAATCTGACTAGGAGAGCATTAATCAGTGAAGCAGCCAAGAGGCCCATAGTAACTATGAAGGAGCTACAGTGCTAGAAAAGTGAAAAAAAGAAAAAAAAGAAAAGTTAAGCTTCTGGTTTGCCACAAGCCATGTAGAGGACACGGGAAGAGCTCGGGGCAGATGTGGACAAAGCTGAACCTTTTGGCCAACAAGCCACTATATGTGGTGGAAAAATAACTCTGCACATAAAGCTGCCATACACTATTTTTACAGAACTACATGGTGGTGACAGCATCATCCTGTGGGGCACTTTTTCTTCAGTGGAGCCCATATTCACAAAGATTCTCAGAGCCCTCTAAGAGAGCTCCTATCTTAGCCTAAACACTCTTGCCAGGGACTCCTAGCTTAAGAGTGATTCTGTTCTCTGCTGAGAGCGACTCTAAGCAAGGAGACGACAGAACTTCCAATCTTAGAGAGGAGGTGTGGTTGACCCCGTTGTTAGGTGTGACGCTGTCTTCTAAGAGCTCTGATTGGTTGTTAAAAGAAACAAAAAAAAACTAAATGTGCTCCTAGTAATCAAAGGGTAGAAGTGAACAGATGATAGATTTTGGCTGGATTCAGAAAAGTGTAAATCATCATGTTAAATCTGAGCAGAATTAAATTAATTGTCACACAGCATCACCATGTTTGAACGTAGCTCATTCACATGCTCTTCATTATTTTGATTTGTTTATTATGTTTACTCGCCATGCTGGTCGTTTTCATACTGCATCTATTTCATATTAATTAATTTCATATTATTATTAAAATTCAGAATTTTACTCTGATTGCCTTCTTGTATAATGAAGTTTTTTTTTGGGAAAAAGCAAAAAAAAAAAATGGAAAAAAAAAAGGGGGAGAAAAACCGAACAAAAAAGAGAATAAAACCACCCCGGGAAGTGAGCATCTGGTTCCGCTGCCTCAGAGCAAGAGGAGATAGCAGACACCAGAAAACTTCTCCACGAGGGGAGCGTTTTAATACCCTTTAGGCTTGGCTGCTGAACTCAAGTACAATAAAACAAATACTTTTTCACCTTTTTTTTACTCTTCCTTTCTATGAAATTAGTGCTAATTAGGGTACTGTACTTTTTAACATGGGTTATTTTTTTTGGGTTTTTTTTTTATTTATCCTTCCTAAAATCCCCCTACAGATTTCCCCCTTTTAACCCTTCCCTCCCTTTTAAAAAATTTAAAATTTTCCCCTGGGGGGAGTAAAATTAATCTTATTCTTAAACAATAACATGACAATGACAATGATTGATAATGATTGATAAATGACTGTTATAGAAGTTTAAGTGCTCATTTAATTAACTGTTTAGGGGGCGGATCCCTGTGCGGTCGAGCTGGTAGCTTTTATTATTTCACTGTTGTTCATTCTACAGAGAAATCCCTTTTCTCTTTCTTCCGCCTTTTTTCTGCTTAAAACACATTAACAATCCCGGCCACTAAAATCTGGGCATTCAGGGTTTTCCAAACCTGACGAAAAAAGAGTGTCTAAAGGAAAACTGCAAGAAAACATTTGTGGACGTAAAAATAGATTACAGAGAACTTCCTCGATGGACAAAAGGGAAATTATTTTTTTCGTATATTTGGTGGGTGAAAGTGTGATTTTTTTTTTTGGGTTTTTTTGTGGGTTTTTGAAAAGTAGGGGGTTGTTGGAGCGTGGAAGACCTACTGTGTGCTTTAGCACCACATTGAAGTGTTCCCTTCGCAAATCTTAATTTCAGGGGCTAGACACCACCTTCCCCTGGTGTAAACATAAGTGAAATTGAAATTTAATTACAATGTGAGTCACTATGCAACTGCAAGCAGAAAACGCAGCCGAAAGAAATTCTCAGAGAACATGTTATTGGAAATTCAGGTTTTCACATTTGAAATGTACACACTTGACGTCTAATGGATTGGTATATAGTCTTAGCAAATGCATGCCAAGAACAGCAGCAGAGTTGGTCTTAGCTTTTAAAACCATTCTTGTTTTTCGGATAATTATGTTGGCACCTCTTTTGTAATGAAGTAATTGCAACAAGTGCTGTTATTCAAATAAATCTGGAGACTGACAATGAAACTGATTTAAAAACATCCTCCCTATCAGTAAAGACATATTCTTTCAATATGTACACATTCGCAAGGCAGTTTCTTTTCCAATAGTTCTCAGTTCTGAAAAAATATGGTAATAATAAAAAAAGAGCATTCAATGTCCTTTAATCCGTCATATTCACTGCATTCCAACATAAAAATGTAGTGGTTTGTTTATTCCCCTCAGGCTGCACGAAAGGAGATAAAAAATACTGCATTGAGTTTGACAGCCCTTGATTTGTTTTTGGGGCCGGTTTGATTGGTTTCATTTTTGGGTTTGGGTAAGTTAGTCATATTTCACCCCTTAGGCCAAAAAATAAGAAATAACCTGGCAATTTTGACAGAAAAGCAAAAAGGCCGTTATTAAAAGGTTCTGGCATCAATGGCGCAAAAAGACCAAGACTTTCAAGTAAAGAACGAAAACATCTAAAGATGTTCCAGGAGTTATTCAGCAGATGGCTTGAAAAGAAAAAGCTGGAACTGAATGCAACATTTAAAGACATTATATAAACAGCTAAACAAGATGAGCAGGGATAAAAAGTTATAAGAATAATATACCCTGCAGAAGAAGACATGGAACAATTCACTATTCACCTCCGTGCCACACTCGATGCATATGTGTGTTTATGCAGGAGAATTTCATCTTCAGTTTATCTGTTGATTTAAACCACTGCTGTACATGAACAATAATAGGTTAAAGTAAACAAGGACTAGAAGCAGAAAAACACTGAGGCAACAGCAACATCTCAAGTCAATATTTGTTAATGCAATATATTATTTTAAGACATGACTATCTTACTTTAGTAAAACAAAAAATGCTTAAAGTTCTAGCTACACTTTTTTTCTAATGTGATCAAACAGTCACTTCGGATATAGTTTGTCATTTATGAAACATTTGGTTATTGTGAGTTTTTCTATTAGTTTGCTAAGTCATTATAAACAGCTATTTAATTGTTATAAAACGTACCCTTTCAAACACACTTCCTCTTTCTCTTGTGAGATTACAACAGGCAATCAACAGATTAGCGCACTTCTGACCACATCTGTTTTTTTTTCTTTGCTTTTGATCAAATTCGTTCTTCAGTTGCTTTACATTAAAGTCTGCAGCAAAGCTTTTGAGCCTAACATGAGAGCACCGCATTCATTTCCAGAAAATGTGGTGATGGGAAACGCATGGAAGTTGTTCATGCAGATGACCAGGGCAGACTGGAATGGCCAGACCTCGTCAGTACAGATTTGCATTTTTCAGTTTCAACTCCTAGTAAAGGGCTAGTTCAGTGTAGTGTGGGATTATGCAGTCCAGGTTTGGCCACTCTTAGTATTTTTTTATTTTCAATTAATCTAAAGTAATCTAGTATTTAAAAACTGTAAAAAAAACTTTACAGAAGCAGAAGCTTCTATTCAGATGCTAACTTCATCGTTCTCACTACTACTGAGAATAATTCCCAGGTAGAAGGACTTGGTGAGCCTGAATAATCACACTACTGGAGAAACAGGTATAAGCGATGGATGGGTGGATGGATGGATGGATGGATGGAAGGATAGATGGATGGAAGGATGGATAGATGAAAGGATGGATGGATAGATGAATGGATGATGGATGGATGGATGGATGGATGGATGGATGGATGGATGGATGGATGGATGGATGGATGGATGGATGGATGGATGGATGGATGGATGGATGGACGGATGGATGGATGGATGGATGGATGGATGGATGGATGGATGGCTTCAGCAGGTAGCTGAGGTAAGGATGCTCAGGAAACTGATCTGTATTCTCAGGAATGACTCACACCCACTGCATGACCTGAGGGTGTTTAGGCAGAGCACCTTCAGTCACAGACTAATAACACCTCAGTGCAGGACTGAACACAGCAGGAAGTCCTTCCTGCCATCAGCCAGTAGACTTTATAATGATGAAGATTAGCTTACATTTGTTTTCTGTGATTCATAAGTGCTGCTTCTGTGACAAAGCAATTTACTGTAAATGATTAAAAAGGTTCTATTCTATTCTATTCTATTCTATTCTATTCTATTCTATTCTATTCTATTCTATTCTATTCTATTCTATTCTATTCTATTCTATATCATCATGATCATTGCACGCGAGACATTTTTCAGGTGGTTTTGCCCCCAAGAAGGTCCTCGTTTAACCACGCCCGGGGGTTTTTCCCTGCAGGGGTTTTTGCTTTTTTCTCCCGTCAGCATGGGTTCTCCCCGGGGTTTCCCCGGGTTTCCCTCCCCATCCAAAAAAACATGACTGCTGGTTAAATTTTTTCTCTCAAAATTCCCCTTGGAAAAATGGGGTATGTACATGGTTGTATGCCCTGTGTGTCTTTGTGTTGCCCTGCAATGCACTGGCGACCTGTCCAGGGTGTACCCAGCCTCTCGCAAGTAGAATACTGGAGATAGGCAACAGCTCCCTGGCGGCCGTGTACGGAAGAAGCAGGTATAGAAAATGGTTGGATGATGTTGTCTGTTCTGTTTCTCACCATTTATTTGGTGAATATTCCAAAACTGGCCTGCCACTATTCTGGCATGTGACATAACTAGCCAGTACAAGCAGACCATTGACATTTACTCGTTTTACAAATAGCTAAAATGCACAAAAACAATAATTAAGAACAAATTCAAATAGGAATATTAAATGATAGGTACCAATATAAGTTTGCTTCAGTTGCCCCGTTCATAGCAGCATGTGGGGATGACCAGAGCCAAACTCTGGCTTAAACCATGCTCTTTGTAGTTTTAGTCATATTCCTCAGGAAAAAACCAACACACCAGATTATAACCCTTTAGACTCTGTGTCTTTATGGTGGTCAATCACACCAGGGGGTCCTCTGCAACTTTACAGCTTTATGTCGAATCTTGCTGCTTACTGTCAGCCTCGCTGCCCACTCTGAAATCTCACTGTGTCTAGTGTCAGTCCTTACTGTTTGGTGTGACCTCATAGACCCAAAAACATATGGTTGGAGAGTTAGCACATTTTTGTTAACAATTCATAATAAGACCACCCACACAATAGAAGTGTTATTAGGCATTAGCCAACAGGAAAAAGAGAAGGGACAAAGACCAGTTTCTTAAGTTGAGTCTATGTGAAACTCAATGTGTTGAATCTTTTGTTATTGTCTAAGCAAGTTGACCAATGATTTGTACGTCTGTCATGTTCTTTTATTTTAATGTGAAAACAGTAAAAATAAAAATGTAAAATAAAAATAAAAATAAAATAAAAAACAAAATAAAATAGGAATTCTGTATGTATGTATTAACATTTCTTCATAGGTTTTTATTATAACTGCATACTTATGGTTTATTCAGTTTTTTTGTTTAAGTATTTACAGCCTAATTAATAAGGGGCTTGTGAGCTATTTACCTTATGAGGTTAGTCTTGTTTTAAAGTGGTGCTGTTTATTCTTAAGCATACATTTTAAAACCATTTTTATAGAAATTGTGTCCTAGTTATCCATACTTTATTATCCAACTGTTTTTTTTTATTTTGTTGTACAGTGAAAATAAATACCCCAGTGGGATTTTGCTTGAACAGAAAACAAGCTAAAGTTTAATGATAGATAACTAGATGTTTTAGCTATCCCAGACTTATATGATTTCTTTCCATATTAGTTTGTAGTATTTTAAATAAATACATGTTGACAATACAATGTCTCATCATTTTTCATTTATATCTGGTTAAAAAAGTGATTTAATTACAGGTATACACCAAAATAAAACCTTTTTTTTACTCATTAAAACCAAAAATTTTTACACATGTGTTTTTTTTTAAGAGGAAAAGTTAGTGACCCTAGTTTCATAGCTCTTTTAACCAAAATGACTTATTATACATCTCTGACATTGGTTCTTGAGTTTGACCCACTTATCACTTTCAGCATCTAAAATAAAAATAAAGATCTGGCCTTTTCCCCATTCCAGTCTCTGTTTGTTTTGGGGTTGTTTTTTTTTTTGGTTGGGGGTTTTTTTCCTTTAGGTTTTTTTTTCACAGTTAAGGTTAGAATCATGTTTTTCGTTTATTATTTTTTCCCGGTCATGGGGTTTTTTTTTGTCTTCTAGTTCTGTTTTTTTCAGTTAGGTTTTTTTTGGGTTGGTTAGCCTTTTTTTTAATGTTTTTCTATTTTTTTCTATTAGTTTGTACCTTTATTTCTGATTGCTCCCTCACGTTGTGTTCTGTCCTGTCGTCAAATTACTTTTTTTCGGTTTTCCCCCCGCACTAAGCAAACAGTTCCTTGTGGGTTTTAGTCTTTGGTGGGAGTATATGGGGGTTTTCTAATTCATTCCTTGCCAGAATGACACTTTTCTTAAATTTTACAGAAAAATCTTAAAATGTCTTTTCTTTGGTTTTTGTTTAATTGAAATGTTCAGGAAATGATTTACGCAAAATGTGCCCTAGTAGGAGCATCCTTTTCTGGGTAGAGGGACAGCACTGCTCCGCCTGGATTTGTTGATTCATCGTGATTAGAAATGACAACGTGTTAGTCCCAAAGTGTTCTGACCAGGCCTCATCTCTCTTTCAGAGAAACCATCTGTTTTAGTCCTTGACCAGTGGAGGAAAGTGGCTCAAGCTAATCACGTTCTCTACAAGTGAGAAAGTGATTAGCTATTTGGAAACACTTAATGGAAGAAAATACTTCAGAAAGAATAACAACTACAAAAGTGTGTAATCTTTTCTTGAAGGGTTAATGGTTTCAGAAAGGGAGAGGACGTTTTCAGAAATTTGGACATTTTACAGACATTTTGTTAAAAAGGTTTAATTTAAGAAAAGTCTCAAAGTAAAAGCGTTTATCAAGTACTGAGAATCATCTTTAAAAAAATAGGAGTGTAAGGAAGACACAATGTAACACACACAGAAGTTGCATAATGTGGAACTCCAAACACCTAATTACACCGTACATTTCTGAGAGAAAAAACATAAAACATAAAATCTATTTTCTCCCTATGCAGATATTTTTGGAAATAAAACAGCCTGAAACTAAACTGATCCTCCGTCACAATGGTGTTGTGGTACCATGTTTTAGCGACCTGCTATGTGTTTGCAGTCAGCTGACAATGATATTATGACTGAAGGAGTCCACGCAGACAGATAATGCATGAAGCATGAAGGACAGTGGGGCAATCTTGACACGCAGATCCAAAAAGGTCAAAAACTTCACGGTTCATAACTGAAGAAAATATTTAGAAATGTGTTTCATTGTGACTGAACTCTGGAGCACACCATGAAAGGCCGACAACAAACATTGCTTTGTTATAAAATAACATCTGACAACTTCCTGCACGAGTCATCATGACCTCTCCAACCTGACCATTGTTAGCTCAGCTGTCAAGATCCATCACTTTCATGTTCATATTTTTACAGAGAAAAATTGTAATTTTACCTCCCCGGCCCTGAATGACGTCACGCAAGCAGAGCCTCAATGCAACCTTCATTTTCATGGGGACATTCAAGATGTGAGGCACGCTGCTTTCAAAAAAATAGCTTCTGAACTCAGTTTTATTTTGAAAGTTGTGAAATTTCAAATTCGTCATATGAAAGTTACTTTTTGTTAAATATGTGTTAGTATTTTTCCCCTTTAAATAATGTAGCCTTTTGTTGGTATTTTCCTGGTGTCGTCGTTGGGAGAATTTCTGAGATGAAGTGCTGCTATTATCTTCCTGGCTGATGAATATAGGACTTCAGAAAAAAAAGCTGTTAGAGACCATCCTCCTCATGTTATGATTTGCATCAGAGTCGGCTGGAGTAACTGTTTAGGTGGTAGGCTAGATGAACACTGGAGAAGCATAAAGCTGAGCTGCTGTCTTTGCCTTGTGTTGTATCACTACGTCACACAATTCTGTGATCCCATCTCATACTCATTAGGCCCTTGTGACTGCCTCACAAGGTGGATCGTAGCAATAAGCAGGGGTGGTTCAAGTCTGACCCCCCTATTTCTGTTTTGGGACCTTTCAGCTGATCGCGAGCCATAAAGAACACACATAGATCGGGTATTTAAAGGATGATCTGAGAGGGCATTGTGTTTCTCATCTGTTTCGGGTTTAGTCAGGGGTGAAAGTAGTTGTAATTTCTGGCCGTCAGTTTCCGTCTTTTCTTTAGAACAAAGAAGTTATTGTTCTCTGCATTGTGGTCAAGTTTTGATTTCATTTAAATAAAAAATTTTACAGTTTAGTTGTTTTCACGTTTTTTATTTAAAAGTCTGTAGATGGTAAGTGATTTATTGTTCGTCCTGTCCTAATGCAAGCGGCGGTTTTTTATGTCTGTGGACCACCTGTGTAAAATCTCCCAGTCCATTAAATCGAACGCACCAATCTCCTTGGCAACCGCTCTATTTTGGAGGTAAGCGAGCATGCGCTCTCGTGTAGCGTATGTGAAATCTCTGGACGTAAGCGGTGTTTTCGAGCTGTACTGTGTTGTTGTTATTCAGTAAAATAACATGAAACACAACTAGTTACTCTCCCTTTGCTTTTAACTGGGGTATTTAGCAGCGAGCAGACAGACATTAAACGTAGCGTTGCTCGTTTGAAAGGCTGGTCATTCACAACAGCCTCAAGCTCCGAGGGGAGAGAAGCAAAGCAAGAGCATCGAGGCTCCAGCATAGCAGAACAGTTCAGAAACAGTTTGGAATGAGTGGAAAAAAGCTAAATTTATAAACAGATTAAGTCTTTTTTTTAGACCGTCTATTGGTAGCGGATCTGATCTTCTTTGTGTGCTCGTGAATTTTTGCAGCCGTAACTGGTTCTGGATGAGTTTCACAGCAGACACCTGTTCTTCCCTCTTCCTGGTACTGCGTACCGGCGCAGAATCTTTTAGTGGTACGCAGTACCGGACCGTACCGGCTCACTTTCACCTCTGGGTTTAGTATCTTTTAGTTATGCTGTGTTGGAGTCTGGTGTGATAGTCTTTTGTTATGTATTTCTGCTATGTTCATAAGTGGCCTTAAGTGGCCTTGTTCATAAGTGATACATTGTTTCTGTTTGGACTTCAAATACTTCACACTTCAAATTTCACACAATATTCATGTATCCCTTCTGTTTAATTGGTGTTTATGACATACATTCGAGAGTATAGTCACTTATTGAGACCATATGAAATCAGCAAAGGTGAGAAGAAATCACTCAGGTCAGAGCTGTTATCACACAGGTTTTTGAACAACCTGTGTGACAACTCTACCCAGCTTGTCAACTGCTTAGGCTTAGGGGGTTCAAATTGACATGGTCAGATACTACAAATATTTAGGTATTCTGATTGATAAGAATTTATCTTTTTTAACCTCATGTTGATAAACTGGTTGTGAAGCTGAAACTTAAACTGAATTTATTTTTTTAGAAACAAAAAAAAAAAACAGAATCTCTTACTAGGTATTTTTTTTTCATCTATAAATGCATTCTTGGGCTTCTTCCTCCAGATTTACACTCATTTCTGTGTAGGAAACTCCAGCATTATGATCTGCGCTATCAGGACATCATCTGGATGCAGGTCCCAAAAGGTCAAAACCGAATCAGGTAAAAAGGCCTATAAATATTTTGCTCCTTGCTACCCTGAATAACATGAAAAAGGATTTAAAACGGTCATCTCTTATGATTTTGAGGGAATTTAAGTGAACTTAAGGGCAAAGACATTAGCTCACTGAAACTGTCCAAATGTGTATAGCTATGTGATATCTCAGGGGTATTTTTATGAACTGTGAAACTGTTGTTTATGTGTTTGTAAATTTGTTTTTGTTTTTGGTCTTGTATGTTTTATGCTGCTGTCTTGTCCAGGTCTCGCTTGGAAAACAGGTTTTAATCTCATGGGTTTTTCGTGATGCATAAAAGACACAGCTGCACAAATTGTCCAAAGGGTAAAAAAGCAGGTGAACAATGAGGAATTCCTTTGTAAGTTAGAAAATTCATGTACAATTATGTAACATTTGTGAAAGCAGCAATATTTCAGTTTTTTAAATGGCACAATATATTTCAAGTCTCCACATTATTGTTTATTTTACTTTTAAGAGGAATCCTTCCATTTTTCCTGAACAAATGCATATCACAGCGGGGGCAACTAAAACAAATGCACCATTCAAAAATTCAGAATCAAAAAGTTGGGTAAAAAGGGGGAAAGACAAGGGAAAAAAAGAGCACTCCTCCCTGTGATGGGGAGAGATCCTGCCAAGCAGAGGCCAGATCGCCTCAAAATGTTCTGGTCACAGTGTTTGGAAAATGCAGATCATACCTGTAAACAACTCCGTGCCGGTGCAGGAACATCAGGGCTGAAGTGACCTCGGCTGCGTAGAAACGGGCACGCGCCTCATCAAACTTCCTCGATCGCTGAATTTGGAACATCAGGTCACCTCCATTAACGTACTCCATCACAAAGAACAAACGGTCCTAGTGGGGGGAAGGGGGAAATAAAAAAATATACTCTAAAATTTATGTATGTTAAAATAGGGTTGGAAAAATTTCACGTGCACAAATTTTAAAAATCATTCTGTTATTGTCCACTTTGCTGAAAATTATGTTAGAATTATGGTTATATTGAGTTTTAAAGTCAGGTTTATAGATTTAAGATTTGTAGTATCTTGTCTCTAGTTATTGTTCACTTGAAAAAGTCTAGTAAAAGTTTTTTTCCACATTGATTTGTTCTTGGAATGTTCTTGTAACATCAGTGTTTAATGCATTACTTATTTCTTCATGTCCTTACTTATACTCTTATTATTTTCATTTTATTGTTTTATCTTGAGCTTGCTATGTAAAGTGACCTTGGCTATGCTAAAATAAATAAATAAGCATAAATAAAATATTGTATGATTATTTGGGAGAAATGTGTATTTTTTCTTAATTAGCAGTAGAAAACACCAACTACTGTACACCCCACCCTCTGTGCCTTATGCTCTTAGTAGAACAAAATGTCTGGGCAAAAACAACCCCCTTCCTGAATTCCAGCTTCCTTTCTTCATATAGGAAATAAAAGAGAGAGAGTGTGTGTTGCAGACATAGCTGTGATATAAACAGCAGCATATATAAGAAACAAGGAGAGGTCTGTAGGAGTCATATCAGAAGTAATCAGGGTTTGCACTGCGAGTTAGAAAGACATCCTCCAAAGGTAAATGCACATACAGTATATTCGTGTATATGCTTGTTGGTTCTATCCTACAAAACCTATAAAAAGACACAGGAAGTATGGATTTTATTTAAAGGAGGGTGATTTTTACATAGCATCGTTATTGTGGAACTAGCTTTGCCTGTGGAACCACAGTTTCCTCTGTAAATACGTTCTTTATCTGCATATCAATGCCTCTGTATGCTTTAAGAGCAACAAAAAACAAGTATGCGTGTTTTGCATATTGTCTGTTGTGTACAGATAGTATAAATATTTTCAAGGAAATATATTTCTGGGGGCTAAAACAGCACATATTAAAAGCTGCAATCCTTTCAAGATCAACGTTTATGATAATACAAACACTTGAATTTCTAAAAGTATTTACGGTAAAAACCACAAAAGAAACTTATCTTGTAGGTCCGTCTGAAACTGGCTCCTGGCATTTCCAAGGCATTTCAAAATTATTGGTATTGAAACACTTGATCAAACCAGTCACTGCTGTTGGTGTACTGTCTGGATTTTATATCTGTCACAGTCAATAAGGGCAATCATTTAAAATCGTAGCCTGTTGTCATGTGATCAGCTTGCAAAACGGTATTATTTAATTATTTAGGCCATGGATACTATGTTGTTAATTTTTAAATTCAACAATGACACTGACCATTTTGACCACTGCAGCTTTGCGTAGCTGAAACATAACATTTTATGACGTTCAAAGGAAAACCCTGAGCTTAGAAAGCAGAACAGATTTTTTGTAGGTTTTTCCACACACAGTTAACTGGAAATGCATTAAGACATGTTACGAGCCAAAGTATCAACAAGTCATATCAAAACACAGAGTAAACATGTTAGTGTTAGCCTAGCACTTCAGCTCTGCCCTAAAAAAACATCATCAGCCAGAGCAAGACACATGTTTACTGAAGACTGTAGCTGTGTATGTCAAGTCGGATAACCAATAAAACTAAGGCGCTTAATGCGAGACACTTTTAGGACATAAAAGTAGCTTTGTTTTTTAAATGAGTTAACATGCTGGAGCAGAAATTTAAGGCTGCTTAGCAGAAACTCCAGCTGGGACAAAATTGTACCTGTTGTGGTCAAGAGTATGGATACTGTAGCGTCAATAACGGCATTGGTAAGTACATTAAGTAGAACACAATAGCAATACTAATGGAAATCATATAATACTGATTAAATGTAGTGTGTGATGTTCCTGCACTTTCAAGAAGCTAGGTTTTCAAGCATATAAATGACACTTATTATTAATTAAATGCAATATTCAGGTAGGACTACATATTGGCAAATATGGAGTCTTATATTATACGGATTTGTATCTGGGACAAAAAAAACTTGATGAACACATCCTTCTTATGTAGTTTAATGGGCATATACAGATGAAATGAAAGTGCAAAGCCAGTAAAAGAGCAGGTATATAACATTACAGTGTACTCTCACATTCATATTTCAATCAAAAACAGGGAGGAAATTGTTTTAAGTTCCCGTGTTACTGACACAGAATAACCCAGTAGAGACTATAAACAGTGAGGAAAGGATTAAAAAGGCTGATTTACACATAAGCGGAGGTGAATCTGCAGGTACTGACTCATCAGGTCCATGTTGCTGATCTCGCTGCATTCTTTTGGGTATTTTTAAAACTGACCTCAGACCCTTTTCTTTTCTCTGTTGTCACTTTGAAGGGGTCTCAGGATTTGGTCTTGCATAACTGAGGAACGCTCCACCTCTCACGATTTTTTTTTTCTCCGCTCCTCCTAAAAGCGATTTTAAACAGGATGTTGAAATAGTTTGTTTAAATGTACCCAGAGTCCCGACTGGTCCCACCCAATCAAACATGAATAAACATTTCCTGACTGTAATTACAAATGTACAGATACTAGCTTCCCCTCTGCTGACACACACACACACACACCAATGCACGCACTCTCTCTTGCACACACATTCATTCCACGTTCTATAGGCCCACAGCCAGATGATCCACAATCCAAGGCAAACAATAACGTCTCGATGGTTATCTCGGCCTTGTGTGTACATGTCCGATGTTTGTGTGTGCCGTGCCCTCAGAATGCCACCCTGCTGTAACATATGTCGCCAAGTCCGAACTTGCGCTTTATATAACCATTAACCCGTGCTGTTTACTGTCACACACAAACACACAGAAGTTTTAAGGAAAGGCTGGTGCAGTCATATCTTTGGCATATTTTAATGATGCCATCAACCCACATTACAGATCTAGAGGTATTATTTAGAAAATATTTTAAAATTAGAAACAAGTATCAACAGGATAGTTTGAGGGCTGACACCATCCATCCATCCATCCATCCATCCATCCATCCATCCATCCATCCATCCATCCATCGCTTATACCAGTTTTTCCATTAGTGGTTGAATTGTAGTGAGTATGTTTTAGTCACTGTTTTTTTTTTTTTTTTAAATAAGTTCATATATTGTGAAAAATTGCTGGACATTTGCATTTACTATAAAAATCTCTTTTTAAGTTACCAGTTACCTTGGAGTCCCAGCTGCACTACACTCTCCTTTAATGGTATCGCCACTTAAGTGGGTAATACCACTGTCTGTAAGAGGAGGGGAAATTTTGTGTTTATTATTTGTTTAGTTTTTTCTTCTACTTAATACTGATCCAGTAGTGTTTGTGTTTTATAGGTTACTAATGTGTTTGTCAGTTATCGCTTTGTTTGTACGTTTTTTCGTTGGTATTTCCACTTTAGCGTCAACAGTGGACTGATCAGCCAGTATTAATGTTTTCTTCATGCTTTGCTTGGGAGATCAGTTTGTCCTTGAGTTCCCTGTGTTACCAACTGAGTCGAAGTCTGTTATGTTTGTAAGTTTTGAAACTTTTTTCAGAAATTGTTTTTGAGAGTTATGAAAAGTTCCAAATGCTTTTCTGCTGGAAATCTATAAGAAGTTGATATTAGTCAAGGCTTCATGCTTTGGTACATCCTGCAGGAGGCTGCTTTAAGGGAGTAGCTGGCCAACATAGCGTTTCCTCAGAAGGAGTTAGGAGTGCACGACTTTTATCATAATATTTTGTGGTATTTATTGTGATAACAGAGAGAACAAGTGACAATTAAAAATACTACAACTCTTTTTCAGTCTTTTTGAAGCAAACGTATGACTGTGACTGCATGTCACGGCAGTAAAAAGCCCCTCAAATACTGCTCTTAAAGACATACCATCTTCTGGACGACAGTTACATAAAGAGGTGGGATTTTTATCTAAATAACTGCATTTAATCATATTTTCAAATATTTTGAGTAGTATATACAAAGTATATGCAGTATATATTGATACTTTCATGGAGCTAGCAGTGGAGAAAATAGTAAAACTAATTCTGGGTGCGGCGTTGGCGCAGGGATAAAGCGACCCTTATACGGAGGCTAAACAGCCATCACCGGTTCAAATTCCGGCCCGTTGACCTTTGCTGCATGTCTTCCCGTCTCTCTCTCTACCCCATTTCCTTTCGGTCAACTTGAAAAATATTGACCACTAGTGCCACAAAATAATAAAAAAAAATCTGACATTACAATCACTTTTTGGGGTTTTTAAACATCTTTAACTAGAATTTTGTCATGATGGGGGTTTTGGTCGGACCAAAGTGCAAAGAAAGGATGCCAGGAGCCGGACAAATGCAAGTAAGTTGCTTTACTTCTTCTTCATAAACCAGGCAGGCACAAAAACACCTGACCAGGGCTGAGGGAGTCTTGGAAGGCGGGCAAGAAACAAAAAATAATCCGAACAGGGCCAGAAAACAAAACCAAAAACAACCCGACCAGAGCGGGCGGACGGGGCCTCAGACAGTCCAGAAACAAAAACAAAACAGAGTTCAGGCGGGTGACTCGAAGGTCCACCCATGAGGGCATAGAGTCCGGGACGACGGCCAGAAAGACGTCCCGGCGAACCCCAGAGTTCAGAAGGACGACCGAGAGGTAGTCCTAAGCCGACACACAACTCTGGCGGGAGACCCAAGAGGTCCGTGGGGACCCTGACGAAGTCTAGGAGGCCATCCACGAAGACAAAGACGAAATCTGGGAGGCCGGCCATGATGGATCTGCTGACCTGGAGGCCGGCGACGAGAAAGCAGATGATCTGGAGGTCGATGATGGAGCCTGATGTATTCACGAAGAAGCTCGTCCTGTAGCCAACGCCGAAGGAACAGATGGTCAGGAGTCCTGCTGAGAAGAGTAGAGAACCTTCTGAGGTTCCAGTCAGGAGGCCAGTGGCATAACTCGGGAGACTCAGAGCCATGGTGGAGCTCTGGAAAGCGGTGTAGGAACCACTGGAACCCTCGGTGAGGCCCTGTAGATCTGCGGCATGGCCATTGAGGCTCAAGAGATGGAGGCAGTTCATCCTCGAGCTCCTCCGGGACAGGAACAGGAAGTGGAGGCGGTTCGTCGTCGAACTCCGCTGGAACAGGACCCAGAAGCGGGAGCAGCTCGTCTTTGAGCTCCTCCGGGACAAGAACAGGAAGGAAAACACAAACTAATAGACAGACAGATCCTGACAAATTTATTGTTGTCACAATAAATCCAAACAATTATTATAAAAAATTCTTTATGGTAATGATAAACGATGCAATACCGTTCACGGCTTGTTGGATTACAAGTCATTTTGATACTGATTGCTGTGGCTTTTCAGACCCTTTTTACCAACATTTTCTCCTATAAAATAAGCATCTCACTAAACTCTCCATAGTTCAGATTTGTCAGGAATGACTGAACATTAAACCATTTATGTCATGATCAATCTGGAAATATTTGCAACAAATAGCTGACAAGAGCATTTTTTCACAACAGCTTATACAACACCAGGGCTAATAACATTACTAAATGTTGAAGTAAAAAACTTTCAGATCAGAAAATAATTTGAATATAGGCGAATATTTAAATTCATGCAACTCGATCGGCCTTTTGTCCTATTTGTTGTCTGTTCCTTTTTTTTACCTTTATGTGCCAAATGTATGTTCCACGTTATCAGCTGTAGAATTTTGTAAACATGTCAAAACAGAAACAGGAAACAGAGGAGGAATAGTATGAAAGCAAGTAAATGTAGCAAGATTTTAAATATTGGAAAACAATTTAAAAACGATGAAAAAAGGGTTGGGTAAATGAAAGAAGAATAGTAAAACTGCTCATATAACCCATACGATATTAGACTGCTGATTCATCTATGTCCTTCTGTACATCACTACAGTCTTTCCAAAGTGTTATTTATAATTTGAATCATATCCAAGGATAATCATCAAGTGGAAGCTAAGAACAGATCTCTTAAAGCCTGAGGGGTTAAATTGGGAATCTAATCTAATTAAACTCAGGTTAGATAACAGTTATGTTGCACTTCTGAAGTTATGAAAGTTTTCCAGCACAAGCAAGTATTTGTATTTAATGTCTAAAAACACAGACTGTTTTTCTGGTAATTATAACCACGGTGTATAAAGTTACAATAAATACATTCATCATAATCACTCAAAACGGGGAGAAAAAATAACAGGAGGGTTTGAACTTTTGTCTGTGTACCAAGAAGAAGGAAAAAAAGAAAAGTGAATTGCTGCCCTATTTTCCTCGGAACGTTACGAGCCATTACCGTTTGGCTGCTGGCCATTACCACACAGAGGCGACCAGTAAAGATGCGCTGAGTGATTTCATTCAGCACAACTCAAAGCCTCAAAGAATCTTTGTGGGGTTAAGTTAACTTTTTGACATTAATAAATCTGTTTTAAAACAGCTCAGAGCAAAAATAAATAAATGAATAAATCATCTTATTACATGATTTTTTTTTAACTCATTTGTTTTTCTGTACTTCTGATATTATTTAAAAGATGACATCCGGAAATTATTGTAACTTGTGTAAAGTGTTTGTTGTTTGGGTGTGTGGCAAATACAACAAACAAAAAAAACTGTATTTATTTATGCGTGATGCATCTGCCTGGCCCGAGCCTATAACTGAAAGTGTTTAAATTATCCTTCTGAGACTTTTTTTTATTAAAACAACAGAGTTAGCTAACAGAAATGGCCCCAAACAATTTTTGGGCTAACTCTGTTAGCGAGTTGTTTTGAAAAATGTCTCTGAATTCTGAGAAAAAGCGACATAGAAAAATCCATTTCTTTTCAAGTGTTTGGAAGTCATCACCTGCTGGCCATCAGTGGGACTGTATGCCAAGACAAGATTGAAAAGGTGGATTGTGATTCTGTTGTTGCATGTCCAGTTGGCAGTACGGTGCCATAAAAAGTATTCGTCACCTTGCAGATTTAATCTGTTAAACAAATGAATATAAGACAAAGATAACACCAGTAACTGAAAAAGCAGCTTTCAAATAATTTCATTTATTAAGGGAAAACAGCTACCTTGCTCTAAATGAAAATATAACTGCCCCTCCATGTTGAACTGTATGTAACTGTGGTTAACCACATTTTTGGACAGCTGAGTTCAATTCCACTGGCCACACATACGCCTTATTACTGCTAGACCTGTAGAATCAAGAAATCATATAATAGAACCTGTATACGAGCATGATGTAGGCTAAAAAATCTAAAAATGTAACACATCATGTCCCAATCTTAAGAAATTCATAAGAGATGACACTGATGTTTATCAGTCTGGAAAGGGTTACAAAGTCATTTCTAAGGTGTTGGGAATACAGATAACAACAGTGAGGACATTTATCCACACAAAACAAAACATATAACAGCAATGAACCTTCCCAGGAGTGGCCAGCCAACCAAATGTACTTACTAAGAGTACATCAATGACTGTAGACCTGACTTGCTTCTGTGAAGTCATGATTCAGCCATAAGAAAGAGACTAAACAGAACTGGCATCCATGAGGGAGCCCTAAGGCGAAACCCACTCCTGACCAGAAACAGAAACCCTCAAATTTGACAGAAAATATCTTGATGTGTGTATTTATGTAGATTTACAAAGATATTCTTTAATTTTGACAGCAAAGTGTACCGGAGTCAAATTCCTTGTTTGTCTGTACAAACTTGGCAATAAAGCTGATTCTGATTCATGATGTCCGGGAATTTAAATAAAAAATCTGTGAACTGACGAGAGAGAAGTGCCGCTTTCTGGAGAGTATGCATACCATTATATCCTGACAGAACAAACAGTATTTCATAAAACAATTTCTGGAACACAATAAAATCACTTGAAAATGGTTAATGTTGTTATTTTTGGAACTTTCAAATATGACTGTGCAGACATTTGAGAATAAGAAAAGATTTAAATCGATTTGGAGTTGTTTGGATATGTTGACAATCCAGTGTACCAGATGTTCTTGGATGCATACATAGGTATACGTAGGTATGTGTGTGTGCCTGCGTCTGTGTGTGTGTGTGTGTGCGTGCGTGCGTGGTTTGTCTGTCTGTCCCGATTGTGTGATGCCCTGTGAAGGTGTACTGCGCCTCTTGCCCAATTCCTTTCAGTACCTCCTTACCTTTAAGGAGGTACTGAAAAACCATATGAACTTTAGATTCTACATGCTTCACTTCTAAAACAAAAGACACTACAAAGTCATTCAAAAGTGTTCTAATAAGAACTAATAAAACTGCAAATTATGCACATCTAAAAGCAGGTGAAGCAGATCAAGGTCCACATCTCTCTATTAAAGGCAGCACATTAAATAACACTGTTGCTGTGGAAAATTCTACTTTAACACTTCTAATCCTGCCACAGATCTGTTACTAACTCAAGTGGAATGCACCTGGTACAAGATGAGGGCAGCACAACAAGAACAAGGCTGTTTACTGGGCTATGTGGGTTCATCCCTATCTATCTAAATATAGAATTGATACACCTATAAGGGTAATAACAAAGAGATTAACTCGGCTAACAAACAGAAGAGATTGACGTAGGTAATAAGCATATTGGTCATTTGATTTTCCAGTCTTCTCCAAAGCCGCCCACATTGCAGCTCAGAGGTTTTCTATGAATGTTCTCTCAACTGCCAACTTTGTGGTGGTAACATCTGAGTAAAGGTTACGGTTTAAGGCCCATGCCATGTCAATAAGACTCCTTTCAAGGAAGAAATTACTAAAACTGTTTTTGTATGCTCCAACTGCAGCCCAAGAGCAGCAAACAAGTCTGCACTAATTACCGCACTTTAGCTAAATAAAAAGAACGAAAAAAACATTACTAGTCAGATATTTAGCTGGGTAAACAACGGTAGCTACAGTGCTACTGCTAGCTAAACAGAAAAAAATGTTTTCCAGTGTGATTACTTTTTCTGTACTCCCCCTAATGGTTAATGGTTCTACTGGTGATACAGTCTTCTTTAAAAATAATACGGTTTTCTGCTGCTGCTTTATAAATATATAAAACAAAGTATCATAACCATCCCTTCTTTATATGTATATATATACAGTATATATATAAGATTGGCTGTACTTAATGTTTCATTCAACGTATTTTATTTCCTTTAAAGTTTATAAATTTATGTTTGTACACTGCGAGTGCTTGAAACCGAGGTCAAATTCCTTGTTCATGCACAAAATCCTGGCTAATAAAGCTGATTTTGATGCAGGCCTAATAACTGCAGCCATCTTTAAGAAACCTAGCTCTGCTGCAACAACGTGAAACGTAACGTTGAAGATTTGGGGTTAAAGTAGCATGCATTACAAAACAATAACAACCTTTCCCTGCACCTGCGTCTGTAGTACTGTGGAGCTCCCCTGCTTCCAATGGCTGCTGTCAGAACCTTCTCTAGCCATATACAGTGGAAGCTCCAAATACAGTCTGAACCAGATTTTTGCCAAAGATGCCTGACTGCCCCAATTTCAAATGTTATTTCGAGTACAAATGTCTAGAATTCCTTTAAGGATGCATGGTTTCATCCGGAGTCCACAACTAGAAAATGTTTGCTAACATTAGTCCTCAGTAAGATGATGCTAAATGTTGGATCTCAGATTCTTTTCACTTAGTAGCATTGCATTTTCTGCTCTGTGTGAAAAAGCTGTGAAGAGAGACATTTTTAGCCCTACATCATAAAGGCCTAAACATGCATTGTGAAAAGCTTTGAATGGCTTTGACTTTGTGCCAACATCGATGACTCAATCAGCGTTTGATTTGTTCTGCCTCAGTCCCCTGTATGAACCTCCTCCTGTTCCTGTCTGTCTTTATCTGTCCATCTCTCCGCATCGCTCCATCAGTCTGTCCTGTCCTGTCATGAGCGGCCGAGAACAAAGCCTCATTAATGCACCTGGCTGGTTTCTGGTCGCCTCTGCTTCCTCTGATGTTCACCCATTACAGTTCATTAAAAAGAAACACTCTCTTTACTGTACTGCATGTTGTTCCAGACTCTTCTTCCTTGTTTCCCTTCGCTTTATTTTCTCACTTTCTTATCACCAACACTGAAAGAAAAAGATCAGAACTAGATGTCCCTTCTTCGTTCTGATTTTCCTCTTTCCTTTTGTTGCTATTTTTGCTCCTTTCGTTCCTTTCTTTACTTACTTCGGTGTGAGCAGCAGAAAGAGGCCCAGCGATACAGTTATATAATGTTATTTACATTTCTCTGTGGTAATTAGGCCGATAAGGGAACGGCTGCGATCACACAGTCGATTACGAAGAATGAGAGGGAGGAGGAAGGGAACACAGGAGGGGAGGGCGTAGGTCGGACACAGGTCACAGAAAGTACACACCTTGATGTCCTTGGGCAAAACATGGTTTCTTCTGAAGGGGGGGCTGTTTCACATAATAAATTAATCTATGAATTCACTGATATAAGTGTGAACTTTTGTTTTAATAAATTCTAAAACTAATTTGATTTAAACGCACCGAGTCTTTTCAGACTGCTCTGGCGATGACGTTTACATCAAGATTTTAAGTAATTCTTTCAAAATGGCTTCAAAAGACGAAAATGTAACTGCCGTCAGCATCATAAATGTGTGACGAACTTTTCTGAACACAGAGTTCTGTGCCGAGGTCCTCCAGGTTAACACCACCAGAGGTGGAACAGAAAGGAAAGGCCAGGAGTGGAAAAAGCAGGTGTAGGCTGAGTGGCTAAACTGATTAATAGTAGTAAAAACGTTATAAAACAAAAAATCTTTTAGGTACGGAGCAAACTAAGAGACGTTGCTTTGTAAATTGTTTTGTAATTACTTTGAATCAGTTTTTTTTTTAGGTCAATGTATTGTTGTGGGTTAAAATGAACTTCAATTGGATGTAATTAATTTAGTATTTTCTTTAATTAAAAGCATATTATCTATAAAATAAAATATAAATAAACTGAAACTTTATCAAAATTAATTTAAATACTAAGCTGAATAAACATGCAAAGTTTATTTGAATTTGAATGAAATCGCAGCTCAGTGGGAAATTCGCAGTGTGTCTGACACAATGCATGGGACAAAGTGTAAATTCCACCTTTTTAGAACTGTTGCCTTGCTGGCGTGTGAAAAATGTGAAGCCACTTTCTGACACCAACACAGTTTTATGACATTTCCCATTTAGAATTTATAGGCTGGGTGCTTTCCTTAACAGTCAGCCAGCGGACCGCCCGAAAAGAAGCAATGAGAAAGCAGTGTGCCAGGTGCTTAAAATGGAAGGCAAACTGTTTGCATTTGTGAGATGACCTGTCAGTGTGTAAGTCATGTGAACTGCTCACCACATAAACGTGCAAAAGCAAAACTTTCTGATGATTTATTGCATTTATTAAATACTCAATACGTTTTTTATTTTTATACCAGCACCGAAACAACTCTGCTTTGTTTCTTTAATTCCGATGGCTGAGGTGGACGTCGATGTCAAATTCAAGATCTGAAATGGTGCGCAGCCAGGTCTACCTGGTGCGCCAATTTCCTCACTGGGTGAGAAATAGTGAGCATCCACTTTATGTAAAAAATATAAATCAGGTTGTAAAACACTGAGAATGGGGGATATCCCTCAATGTGCACTAATGAAGAATATGGTTTGTGGAAAATGAAATGTGGTTTTATATCAGGCAGGAAAAATGTTCCCAAGTCTATTAAAGTGACAAGTCTATGTATATATATACTTTTTTTCTCTACAGTTGGTTCGCCTATAAACTTTTTTTGGTCAAACAGTTCTGCCACTCTTTTAGTTGAAAAGCAACTGAAACAGCTCCTCTGCTGGTGCTGGGTTGAAATGTGGATGAACATTTGCAGAAATTCTGGGACTAAACAAAAATGAGGGAACTGACAAAGAAGTAAGGGCATTCAAGATAAAACAGACCTGTGAGACAGAAATCTGCACTTAACTTGAGACAAAAGAACAAAAATTTGAAGAATCTAGCATTAAACAAAGGGAAAGTGGAACATTTAGATACTGAGGGAGGCAGTCAGAAGTATGGCAATCATCTAACCCAGGCGTCTCCAACTCCAGCTCTGGAGAGCTACTGCCCTGTGTTGTAATTATAGATTATTGATTAATTGAATATTTATCAAGAATTATAATTAAAATCATAATCCGATAAAATTAACTCCTTAACCAAAATCCTCGTTTATGAATTGAAACCTGAGCTGTCCTCTGGTGTTGTAATTATGGCTCAAGTCCTCTGATAATTACAATTATTAAATGTCACTGTTTAATCAACCGTTTCTGGCGAAACGTGGGGAACTTTGCCTTATTTTGACTGACAAATCACTCTTGCACAAAATAAACACAAAACGCCTTCTCTATATCTACGTGAAAAATTATTAAATCAATCAGCCTGATACAATCAACACTCCGATTCAATAATCTTCACCTACTTAAACATGCAAAGTTCTACACAAAAGGGTAAATTATCTAACTAACAAAATAAAGCAAAACAGCAGTGTGTGTGTATTGAATCAACCAGAAGTTTTAGCAAAAGTGGTGATATGACAAAGGAATGTGGTGTTGAACGGGGTTTGAAAACAGTCCGCCAGAAAGCGTAGCCCAGCGGGACACGGGCTGTCAT
Source organism: Crenichthys baileyi (assembly GCA_036173005.1). Classification (NCBI taxonomy): domain Eukaryota; kingdom Metazoa; phylum Chordata; class Actinopteri; order Cyprinodontiformes; family Goodeidae; genus Crenichthys; species Crenichthys baileyi. Next base: position 674,299 of record JAHHUM010002021.1, read on the forward strand.
AAAACCCCCAAAGCAAAGTTGTAAACTCGGCTTAGACAGAGAGTCATAAACCTTTTGGCGGCTAGTTAGCAAGCAGTGAAGTTGGAACAAAGAAAATGGTGAATTTCACCATGAGGTTACTGTCGTAGTCCAGATATTACCGGCGCTCCGGTGTTCGCACGGTAGAGACACAAACTCGTGAGACACGGCGGCCTCAGCGGTCAATACAGCACATCAGGGTTCAATACAATGTTGCCTGCAAATACAATTTCATAACATCAGACTATAAGTGGCGATTCTGATCGCACTAAAAAAATCCTATCTCTCTACCCTGCTCAGACTACTCCTAATAAAGAAATCAAAGAAAATAATAAAAGATGGGTATTACTTTGTGGAGCAATTCTTCAGGGCTGCGAGCGTGAGGGGGAGAGGAGGAGGGGGAAAGTTGGAAGTTAATGTGCGTCCACAGTTAACTTCGGGAAGAGCGGTCAATCTTCGTCCTTTGGCCTACTTGGCGAAAGGGAAAAATATGATCTGACCGTCAGCAGTCGACAAGAACAAAAAAAACAAGGTGGCAATCCGTCTCCGTGAAACTCCGTGGTTTTTTGGTTACGTGTTAAACTAACACCTTCGATCGGTACAGTTGAAATTTCTGGCCTTCTTATTCCAGGAATTTCTGTCATGAACGTTCTTTTCGTTGGCCAACGGGAGAATGTAAGTCCACGCGGGATCTCGTCTCCAGAGTTGCGTGGTCACCGTGTCGAGGTCCCCAGCTGAAAAGCAAGGTTTAAAGCGCCCACCTTCCATATATAACCTCGTGTGACGTCAGACCTCTTGTGACGTCAGACTTGGGACGTCCCCGTCCTACCAGCCGCAGTGCCCACTGGGATTTGTAGTGGCGGACAATACTGGATACAAAATGGCCGATGATGTCGGAAGGCCTGGTGGTGTCCATCAATGTGTAAATGGCCCAATATTCAGCAAACAAGTGGTCCAACACCTGCTACTTTTAAATGCATCCAGCACATTTAAATCAAATAAATTGCTTGAGGCCCTTGCAGCACCTCGTGACATGGTAAGGAAGTTATTCATTTGGAGTGGAGTTGGAGACCCCTGCTCTAAAGGCATGGGACACAAAACTGGACACAGAACCGAAAAGGAGCCAAAAACAATGAATGTAATAAAACCAAGGCAGAACATGACACAAATCCAAACAGCAAGGCCCTAAAACATATACATGCATTTTCCAACAGGGTTAAAAGCAGATTTACCATGTTTAGAAATTTCTGATTTTAATACTCGTACTCGTCGTCTTCTGCTTTATCCGGGACCGGGTTGCGGGGGCAGCAGACTCAGCAGAGACACCCAGACGTCCTCCAGAGACACCTCCTCCAGCTCCTCCGGGGGGAGCCCAAGGCGTTCCCAGGCCAGCCGAGAGACATAGTCCCTCCAGCGTGTCCTGGGCCGTCCCCTGGGCCTCCTCCCGGTGGGACGTGCCTGGAACACCTCCCGAGGAAGGCGTCCAGGAGGCATCCGATATAGATGCCCGAGCCACCTCAACTGGCTCCTCTCGATGTTGAGGAGCAGCGGTTCTACTCCGAGCCCCTCCTGAATGGCCGAGCTCCTCACCCTATCTCTAAGGGAGTGCCCGGCCACCCTACGGAGGAAGCTCATTTCAGCCGCTGTATCCGGGATCTCGTTCTTTCGGTCATGACACCAAAGTTCATGGCCATAGGTGAGGGTAGGAACGTAGACCGACCGGTAAATCGAGAGCTTCGCTTTTCGGCTCAGCTCTCTCTTCACCACAATGGACCGGCACAGTGCCCCCATTACTGCAGCAGCCACACCGATCTGTCTGTCGAACTCCTGCTCCATTCTTCCCTCACTCGTGAACAAGACCCTGAGATACTTGAACTCCTCCACTTGAGGCAAGAACTCTCCTCCAAGGAATCATTTTAATATAAAATGTTAATAAACTCTACATTGCTGGGCACATTACAGGAACAGTACAAAATAGAGTTTAAAATTCTTTATCTCTTCGTAGCCTTTATGCGAGAAAAATTCAATGTTGGAAGATTTAAAAGCTGAAAAATTCCATTATTACATTGCTAGCTAATAACATGAAGTTAATCAGGTAAATCTCAAATATCTTGAGTTCATTTTGTCTACTAAAACACAAAGTTTAATGGTGGAGTCCTTAACATCAGCCAGCGGATCAACCGGGAAGAAGTGATGAAGAGGTGCTATCAAAGGAGATTACCTCTTAATTGGAGAACAAAGCTTTTCCCGGGGTGTGTGAGGAGAGAGACGACCAGTTAGAGCAATATGCATTAATAAATTAATACAACTTTAAGGATCACACAGGTTATACATTATTTATGACAATAATTCTATCTCTGGCCCCTAAAATTCTGCCATGTTTACAGCAGAACGGTAGAAGTGTGTGTCCGCTGCTCTAGCTATTTGATCTGTACGGCCCATCCGGAGTGAAGCCCATCCAAACTAAGCTGGGTGAAAAATGGTGCACAGTGTAAGCCAGTGTGTTTTTTTATTTAAGGATTAAGTATTTTTAAATTTGATCACATTACAACCACAAACGTCAATGTATTTAATTGTTGTTCATGTGACAGACCAACACAAAGTAGTGCATAACTGTGGATGGGAATAAAATTATGCTTTGTTTTCAGCTCCTTCTCCTCTGATACCCCTAAATAAAATCCAGTGCAACCGCTTGCTGTCAGAAATCCCCTAATTAATCATAATTAATATTAATTAATGATTGTCAATGCTAATCAACAAAAGGTATGTTCTTGCTAATGTAAAACAATTGTAGTAAAAGCTGCAACAACAATGTCAGCATCACATGTTCTTGTCCCTGTTTTATTCAAGACTTTTTCCAACACTTTTTCAGGGCGCTCTTTCATATTTAATTAAGTAATCCCATCTCGCTTTGGCCTGATCAGCAGTCAGAAATATATCCTTTATTTGCAGCAATTCTTTCAAGATTACTAAGATCAGAACATGAATATATTACAGTATATGTTATATAAAAACTCTAAAAAGTGTAATTAAAAATAGAAATCTTCTTGCAGAAATCTGAGCTGCACCTTTGTGTCACCTCTGTTGCCACGGATCAGCCAGACTGGGCCCTCGTGCATTACAAAAGAGGTGGTGCGTGATGCTGCACCGAGGCCGTGACTGTATATACAGCACATGTATATATAGGGCTGTTTGTTGTACCATGTTCCCCGGGACATTTAGCATGTGTTCCAAGAAGAGTATGGTGGGAGGACGAGGGGAAGTGAGCGAGGTAAGGCAGGTGATGAGAGACAATTTATACAACATATGGAATACGCATCAGGTTGCTGATAAGGATCAAAGCAGTTATATAAGTGCCACAGTTCCTTTGTTTTGTCCGAGAACACACAGGCAATCACCCCTGACAGACCGCTGTGTGTGTGCGACTCATACAGTCTGATGGGGAGGAATGAGAAGAACAAAATAATGCAGTAGAAATGGAAAGAGAGAAAGAATGTGCAACATCTGAGAACAATGTCCCGTCTCTCCCTCTGCTTCTAATCTGTCCACCCAACATGTGTTTGTGTTTGCTGCGAGGCATAATAACAGGAATAAATAAAGTGAAAAGGAGACGCCAATGTGAGACTTCCCAGAACATCCAGAAAAAATAAACAATGCTGAATATCTCCTGCTCATCATCCCTGACCTTCCTGAGTCGAGCCGAACCCTGGAAAACGCAACAAATATGTTTTTTCTACAAGAAAACTCTCTTCAGACGGGAGAAACATAAAATAAAGAAAAGAAACTGAAGGTGGAAGAAGTTCACGGTTGACTTTGCTCTTGTCTCGAGTAAACAGTAACTTAACAAAACAGGTAGCTTTTCATTTTGACCCCTAAGACTCCTAGAACTAGTAACACCTGCTCTTAATTTGTAAGTATGCCGTTCCCGGTTAAATCTTTGCTTCTGTGGTACGTAATCCTAGGCATACTTGATCAAGAAGACTCTATGTAATTAGTGTGCTCATCTAAACTAGGACACAGATTGGTGAATTCACTAGAAAAGAGCTGGGATGTGTGGTATTTTAAAGGTAATATATATTTAGTCACTGTAAAAAGAAAACATTTTCTTAAATACAAAACTTTAAAAAGTCTGAAAAAAGCACTGCTGTTTTTATTGCTGTTTTTTTCTGTATGTAACCTCAGGAGTGTGATTCAACAGTTAAATAAACCATTGAACTATTACTTAAATATCTATAATATCAATAATTGAATAAAATAATCAATGAATAAATAAACATTATTTGACATGCATATTTACTCAATCATATTTTTGTCATTTAGAAGAATATGTGATTGTTTCAGTTTTAATTAACTATTTCATTGTTCTGCAGCCGAGTTAAATTTAGATTTAGTAATAGATTTTTGACCAAAAGCTACGTTAGTTTTTGTCTACTTCTAGTCAAACAAGTCTTTCTGCACTTTAACTGAGTGAAGCCACAGAAGAATGCATGTTAGGATCTCTTAAATTTTTTTCTTGACACCTATGTGACATATTTACCTTAGGATAGAATGAAGTTAAAAGTAGATTTTGGCAGAGCACAGTGATGCAGATTTTATTTTTTGATCATGAAGTGTGGATGAGTGTTTTATTTGAACTACTGAAAACGTCTATTGGGATTCACTTTTTCAATAGTTTCAAATACATTTAAAACCTTAAATAGTAATAGTGTCTCTTGCTCTAGATGTTTTCAAAATGTCTACATTTTGCTGTCAAATTTGAAATGTTCCTGACTTCTCTTTATGTCTATATCATTTCTTTGCATTGGTCTAAGAGATGACCTTATCCTCATCCTCAAGCAGTCATTCACTTCCCATAACTCAAGAAGATTAAGTCTCATTAGCTAGTTTCATCCCCCTCCAATATTTTTGTCTCATTTTTATTAGTTAAAGATAAATGTTAATCTTTTCGTCATCATTCTAGACATACTGCATGAGTTTATATTTCGTTTTCTGAGTTTTTAGGTGGTTTTCTACTGAATAAAGGGTTGTTGTTATGAAAATCGTTCTTCAAACTTAATGCCCTGAAGTGTATTGTAATTTTATTTTATCTGTCACCTCATAAAATGTTTCCTTTCATTGTTTTTTTCTAGTAAATGCAAACAGGGATTTGAACATTTCCTTCTACAAAATGAAACAAGCTGATAAACTGAAACCAGTTTTGCAGCTAATTTATATTGTGTTTTATGTCCCAACTAGAAAAATCTATATTATTGGTACATTTTTTACCAGTCAGAATTTAAATTCTGAATGTCCAAATGCAACAATAATGGGAACTGGCATTATTGGTTATCACTGCTAAAAATGACACCATATAGGGAAAAGTACCTAACATTAGCCTCTAAAAACATGTAAAACAGAGCGACTGAAGCCCAGGATTTATGGAGCCAGTCGTTGATGGAAGAAAAACATCATCATCATTACATTTGTCAATGTTTTTAGCTGTGAGGAGGCCTTAACTTGCTCTGTCAGTTCTACAAATAGCTCATAGTGAGATTGTGTCTAAACTGGGACTATTACCAACTATCTATGACCAAATTACAAACAAGGGAGCTACGTAGAAGAAAGGGGAGGAGGGGAATCCAGATTCTAATTCAAGCGGATTCATACCTCTCAGTGCCCTCTGCTAGCCTCTACTTGAAGCAAGTTAATGCTTTTCTTGTCGCCAACAATTACAACAAATTCTCCGTCAAAGGATGGAAACATAGCAGAAAAAAATATTATAAGCAGAAGAAAAAAAATCAACAAAAAAACTTGTTTTTTTAAGAAATACAATGTAGAGCAGTGTGCTGCCTTCCCTGTTTGGATCAGTAGTCTCTCAGGTACTAAGAAAACTGCAATGATACCCTGATATATATTTCTTATTATTCCCCAAGTTAAGACTGTGATTAAGAATGTATATTTCTGAGTGAAACACTGTGTGTGAATAAGTGTGTGCCTGTGTTGCCCTGCGATGGACTGGCGACCTGTCCAGGGTGTACCCCGCCTCCTGCCCATAGACTGCTGGAGATAGGCACCAGCTTCCCCGTGACCCACTATGGAAGAAGTAGTAGAAAATTACTGACTGACACTGTGGCTAAACCGGGCCAGTACTGGTGCGTGTGTGTTTCTATGGTCCAAGTGGCGTGAGTGCATCGAGACATGGAAGTATGTGGATTTAAGCGCTGCAAGTATGGAATAGTTTAGCAATCCAGTACTCTATAAACTTTTTCTTTGATTAATTGAGTAATTGGACATACATACTATATATATATATATATATATATATATATATATATATATATATATATAATATATATATATTATATATATATATATATATATATACATATATATATGAGAGGTGTTCTCGATCTTCATTTTCTCATGGCATCCTGCTCACATCTACAATAACAGTCCTAAACCCTCCAAACCGAACCCACTGCATATTTCTCCATCACAGCAATTCAAGTTTACATGCTTTACAAAAACTGTGGTAGGCATTTTCATAGGTCTCCATTTCCATGTTTTCTAACTTTTGTCTGTACCCCAGTTTGTTCATGGTTACTTAGGACAATGCATCTGTCTGAAACTCCAATGGTAAAGATTGATAATGCTCATAAAGCTATTTCAAGAATCAGACATGCCTCTATCTGCTAGGTTATTGTAACAGTACAGTAACAGTATTGTTTAAGCTAATTAGTTTTAGTGAAAAGTATAGGCATACCTCCACTACAGGAAGCTCATACAGTAACCAGGGTAGTTTTCTGGAGCCATTGTTACCTCTGTGCAATTTTACAGCATTTACCAGGGTAAAAACAAATGACCAGGGCAAAAATGTACCCTACAAGAAGTCACTGGTACCTCTGCTTTTAACCAGGAACATTAAGATAAAGTGTTGTTGAGGAAGGATTCTAACAATTTTGAATTAGTAGAATGTTATGTAGAACTATATTTCAGTCATATAAGTCTAAAGACTATATTTCAACTTTATGAAATCATCAATGTCAGTTTACAGCCAACTGTGGGGAAACAGGGGATCAATCCTTCATTTAAAATAATATTTTAGGCTTTAAACCATTTATATCCTAAGGCACAAATAAAAGCAACCACAAACCCCATGAGTCATTACAAGATTTTATAGAGAAGAGACACTACTGTTGTGTCTTTGGCTGGTATTCCTTTTGAGAAACAGTTCATCTCTCAGGCTTTATTTTTTTAATATCTATGAATGTCACAAACTTCTCTGACTTTGAAGTGATTATAATTCAGTTTCACAGTTTTAAATGCTTTGTAACGATCACAAGTTTATGGCTAGAATGACTGGTTTTATCCAACCACAGCTGTTTGTCCTCTCGCCCTAAAAGCAACAGAACATGGATGTCAGCGTCACTTTGCAGTGACTGCATATACGCTACAACAGAATGTCGCTGCAACAGAATCAGCTGTTATGGTTTTATTGCAGAAAATCAGGACTTTTAATTCCGTATTGGGAACGTTTCTCTCCGGTGACTCCACACTCACACTTGCAGTGAGGGGAGTTACCGCTCATCCTCTGCAGCCCTAACATCCCTGTTTCACAGTGGAAAGCTTTGTCTCTCTCACACACACACCAAAAAAAAAAGGTAAACAGGCAAGGTAAAGGAAAATTCTAGAAAAAATTGGTCTGGCTTTCATAGTCGAAACAAACTTTTGTTTGTGAAAGGGCAAAACAAGATAATTACGGGTCTTAAATTACAGATTTCGCCCTTAAATAACTCCCATCTTTCTCCATCACACTTAATGTAAACTGTTGCATGTTGAATATCGATCTGCAGTAACAGTACCTGGTGAAAAACATGACCGAGAATGAAACAAAGTATCGAGGCAGAGATTTTGTCATATTGGAGGTCCCTACTCTCCCAAATCAGGGGCACTAAAAAAGGCTCTGAAGACTGAATATCTAGATCGCTTTGGTACTGTACTGGAAATAAGGTGCCCTGCTTAAAGTCAATGGCCCTTTTCCAGTAGTACCTACTCAGCATGGTACGCCTTGGCTCTACTTGGTTATTAGAGTTCTCTATTAGTAACAGTCACTTGGTACTACTCGGTACTACCTTTTCTTTCAGTACCTACTTGGCCAAGGTTCCAAGCGAACCGAGTTGAGTTGAAAACACAACGTTAGAAAACTGTCGTTCACTGATTGGGTAGGGAGTGTCACAAGCTAACTGCTGGTTAGCTAGTGACACTGCTAGCTAACTGGAGCGACTCCATGACAAGAATCAGACCCGTCATTTGTAAAAACACACAACAACGACTGAGCACATTCCAAGCTTTAAAAAAAACATAGAAAATGGCCATTAGAGTTCAGGAAATTGGGTTATATATTAAACATATAGTCTATACCAAAGCTAGTTTATCTGCTGACAGATTTATCCATCCTCAGGTTTCTTAATCACCTCACGTGCCGACTGTCTGTTCTATTTCAAGTCTGATGACAAAGGTCAACACCTGTTCAGCCCTCAAAGGCAAGAAAAAACAACTGTGTAACACCGTCAGGCTCAAGTTGCAATAAAAAGACAAATACTAACACGGTACAGTAACAACAAGCACTTACATAAATGTACAAACCTACTATATGTTTCCTGACAGGAACAAGGGTGGCCTTTGTGTGGCTGTCTGTCAGTTTCAGTGCATTGAGTCTATAGGCTGAAAGTGAAGATGATGAAAGCAGAGCAGCAGGCTGAAATGGTGGGATAAGTACGGATCTTTCACTAAGCGGTTGGATCCTGATGGCAGCAGCTACACTAACGGCTCCACTGGTGAAAATTCTGTTTTGAGTGTTTTGTTTTTACTACTCAGAGTAAAAAATATGAAATTGCATCGATCTGTGACAAATGTTTAAACAGCACAGTGTTCAAACTTTTTGAACACCGGACTACTGGATTGCTAAACTTTCTCAGGCTTTTGTAGGCCCAGACTGAAAGTTTGACTGTGATTCTCATGACTGTTTGACCCAATTCACTAAATGAAGTTCCATCTACAGCCTGATTGTAAACAAAAGTTGGGATTTTGTTTTGTAAATATGAAGAACGTCTAGGAAGCTGAAAATAATAAAGTTTTTCGATAAGTAAAGTTAAGGTAATATGACTTTTGGACCCCATACTGACGTCATTTCTGCACTGAAGAGTGAGGTCACTGATACACCCACTGATCCAGACAGCATGGTCCTGTTTTGCTGCAGGCCACTTTATGACTAATTTTAGCTTGGAAGTTTAAGCTTAAAGCCGAAACCTTTTGCAATATAAATAGATCTTAGACTGTAATCTGTATTTATACTGACTTCAAGGCTAGTAGGTGTTGGTGACCACTGAAGTCAGTTTGTTCCACTAGATTTATTTAGGGGAATCAGATTAAAGAGGGCTAAATACAAATGCATGTCACAAATTTTAGATGTTCCATATGTTGGTCTATCACACAAAATCACAGTAAAATACATTTAAGGTTGCAGTTGTAAAGTGACTAAAATGTGAAAATGTTCAAGAGGCTTGAAAACCTCTGCAAAAAACTGGATAGACGTTTTGTATATATTTATTTACATAAATGCATGTATCTGAAGAAGCCACACAAAGTTTCAGTAGCAACTGGAAGGCTTACTGGAATGTGGATGGTACCTTTATTTTCTAATTTTGAAAATCTATCAGCCATGGAATACGAACAACTAGGAACTACTGTCAGTCTGTTGGAAGACTTTAAAGTTAAGCTAGCATTACCATTCTGAAAGTAATGGTCATTCTGATGCTAATAGCAATGGTAATTGTTAGAAGGTCTACACATATTATTGCTAGTGAAAGTTGTTAAAAGCAGTTCAAATTGTGCTGATTGGTTTACATTCCCCAGCAAGAGTTCTGGTGTTTTCTTACCAATTTTCAGTGAACATAGATGATAACACAATAACCTTTCTGTCTTTCACAGTTAGTGGTTGACTGAATCCATTCGTAATCAAACAAAACCAAAATGTTGACAATCCAACCACTGCCCACTGCAGAACCTTCATGTTTTGTGCTGTAGCAAATAAAAGCTGGACCCGGCTATGTGCTTTGGATCGTTGTTATGCTGAAACATCTACGATGATTCCATGTGGAGGGATTCAGGCTGGAGTGCTGGAATTATCTTGCTGTTGATTTAGACCAACCTCCCTGTGCCTTTGTCTTTCACTCGCACAACCCAAAACATCAGCGACCCACCTCTGTGTTTCACAGTAGGAGGGAGGCACCATGGGTCTTGGTGACTCCTCGCCAAATCCATTTTTTGGCTGTGCAGTACTGGAGGAAACCTGCAGGAGTCTGTCAATAGCCGTGCAACTCACTGACCTTTTATAGAGACACACTATTTACAAGCAACCTGATCACTGGTGAGGGTAGTTACCTTTAGTTGCCATTTAAACCACTGTCTATCATCTTGCAAGCATATTAAAACGCCGATATAAAGCACATTGAAAAGTCCAGGTACTATAAACTGTTGTTCAGGGTCATTTGGGTGTTTGGATGACCACTTTGAAAAAATGTACAAAAGAAATCATAGATTCTGCCAGGGTATGTAGACTTATGAGCACAACTCTAGACATAGAATGTGCAACAAGCTGACAGTGCCTGTCTGGTTTATATGTTTTAGCAACAAGAGTAAAAAAAAAGGTTAAAATATCTGTGTCAGCAGATAATAAAATTCTGATATCTGAAATAATCTGAACCAAAAAAACTTGGATTAAAGCATCCCTATTCACATCATCTTAGATGCTGCTGGTTTATCATGAAAATAAACCCTGAACATATGGTTGAATGTTTTACCTTGAGGCCCCAAGAAAAAAAAAATATTTTTTGTTTTTTAACTTATCTCAAGGACACAGCAGAGATCTTTTTATTTCTTTTTGAAATTAATAGTTAATAGTTAATTTTTATTTTTCTGTCAAAAACAGTTTTGTGCGTTAATTCCTGTAATTATCTGAAAAAATAATGTCACAGACTATATAGTTTTATCTGTGTGAGACCTGTCAGCACCACAGCTGGAAGCTCCTGTTCTAATTTTGCCTAATGCTGCCCTCTGGTGGTCCACAGTGTTTTTTGCATGTGTGTTCCTACTTTAGTCTGGAAGCAGTAGAAGAGCTGTGTCAGATAAGGGTGTTTCCTGGCCAGCGCTAGGATCCTTTTCTCAGTCATGGTGCAGTCCACATCGTCATCCTGCAGGATAATGTCTTTCTTCAGGACTTTGACAGCGTAAACCTCATCGGTGCCTTTCAGCTCGGCCAGCATCACCTGGTCAGGGGACACATGATGCTCAGAATCAGAATCAGAATCAGAATCAGGTGCTTGCTTTTTTTTCCCTCAGGCGAGTGGAAATCTTATACTAACCTTTCCAAAGCTTCCTTTCCCCAGAACCTTTATGAACAAAAAGTCGTGCAGGTTCATCCTTTTTGCCTCGGGAGCGCTGTGACCTTTGACCTCCCCGTTCTCCTGGCTTCTCTCTTCCTTCATGCCATTTCCATCACCAAGCCCTCTTTCTCCTCCCCCTCCTCCTCCCACTGTGGCAACTGACGTGAGGGGAGAAAGAGGGTGTGTTTTGTGCTCCTCTTCACGATGGTCAAAGGACAGAGCTTTCCGAATGTTCTCCAGCTCCTTCACATCTGCACAGAGACAATTGAAAGATGGCCTATGATTGCTTGTTCAACACTTTTATTTCTCACTGAAGAGTCGATGCGACCGGTATGAGGTTCCCCTACCTTGGTCACATGGGGAGGTGGGCGCAGACCTTGAGCGGTCCTCCTCTGTCTGAGGTATCTCTGATAGGGGCTGCTGAGGATCCTGAGCCTGAGGGAGCTGGTTGAAGACAGTTTGTGACTGCTCTTAGTTCCAATAAATGCACACTTTATCTACATGATATATATATATATCTATATACTATATATATATCTATATATATATATATAATATATATATTATATATAATATATATATATATATATATAATATATATATTTTATATATATATATAGTTATTTTGGACATCATATAAGTTTATTCATTTTAGTAATTCAATTCAAAAAGGGAAACTCACACTTAAACACTCATAAATGCATGTCTATGTACTCCACAGTATGTGCAGTCAGTACTATGTTAGTGCTCATTTGCATGCATTATTATATCCATGATGAGTGGCACTTGTTTGATAAATTACCGTGGACCAACATCAGCGGATGACATGACTCCCCCAATCATCACAGACTGAGGAAACTTCACCCTAGACTTCAAGTAACTTTGATTTGGTGCCACTCCACTCTCCATCCAGACTGCAGGACCTTGATTTTCAAACAAAACGCAACATAAATTTTAATCTCAAAAACGGACTTTGGAACACTGAGAAACAGTCCCATCCTTTTTCTCTTAAGTTAAGATTCTGATGGTTTAGGAGTGGCTGAACACAAGCAATATGACACCTGTAGCCCACATACAGAAACTGTGTGTCTGTGGAGGTTCTTGAAGCTCTGACTCCAACTGCAATCCACACTATTGCTGCACGATATGTGAAATCAACTGTCGGTTCATTATTAATGTGTACACAATCAAATCGGACTGCTAGGATGCAATCTTTGATAGGATTTAATATTTTAAGTGTCATACCTTCAAATTCTGCATGCCAATATTATACTTGGTCTGTCTGAAAGAGTTTCACCTCCCTTGATGCCCACACTTGATATATGTTTTAGTGGCAGAGATGCTAAGGCTCACAAAGACTGGTGTGGACTTTACGATAAAGGAAAATATAGAAAAGAGTTAGGAAAACATGGGTTGATGGATATTGTTATTGTAATTAGATGACTTATGCATCTCCCCCAAACTCTTGAATGGACCCTGTTGCTTGTGCAACATTTTCTACCACATTGTTACCACACGCTTGGAAAACAGCCAGCTTCTCTAGCAATGGCCTTCAGTGACTTACCCTCCTTGTGCAGGGGTCAATGACAATGGCTGTCTGCATTCAGCAGTTTTACCCATGATTATATAGGCCAGAAAATAATATTTCTGTATTAAAAATCCCATTTTATTGGTCTTACGTAATATTCTGATTTTCTGAATAGCTGAATTTTGGGTTTTCATTAGCTTGAAATATATCACTGTGTGTGTAATGCATCTATATAATAAATGAGTTTCACTTTTTAAATTGGATTACTTGCATAAATTTAATTTATGTCATATTTAGATCCAAAGGGTACAGAAAGTCATAGATTACTAATTATTATATAAAAAACAACAAAATATGATTTTATGTAAAGGTTTTTACAACTCTTTACCAGCAGTACCAATAAATTTGTCCCAGTCTGTAAATCTACAGATTAAGCACTAAAGGCAAGTTGTCCAGACCTTTTTCCGCCTCTGGGCGCTGTTGGAGATCTTATCTGGTGTCAACCCGAGATCTGACAACACAGTTGCGATTCTTCTAGCATCTACGCCACATGTTGGAGCAACGTTGCTCTCACACCGCCTGTGTACGTTTACTTTACATACTGAAACACAAACACACAGAAGAAAACCTCATATATGTGATAAGGCAGACTGAAATAAACAGCATGTCGTACATTCCTGAGTGAAACAAGCTCATTGGGCTCTTGGCACCTTTACACTGGAGTCCCTGTCGCAGCAGACCCCACAGCAGAGAGCCACAGTGGTCGCAGAAGGTGAGAACTTTAAAGTTATGGATGCTGAACTTGTGTGGGACGTTTACGCTGAACCTCTGAGATCCGACTTGCTGCAAGAAACACAGCAAGACAAACCCAGTGTGGTTGGTTAAATACATCTGGAAACCTGACTGCCTAATTTTAAGATAGAACTAGGCAACATCTAATCAAAAGACAGAACCTTAAGCACGGGAAGAAGGGAATCAGAAGCAGTAACAGGGCTTTGAGTTCCATTAAGGCCAAAATTGTTCTGTTGCGGACATCATGTCCGTCCTTTTTCATTAATTTCTACTGTATGAACCACAAATTAATAAGACAAAACCAACCCAAACCATTAGCCGGGGCTCTCACCTCTCCGACTGTGTCGTCCTGCTTCTTCATTCCAGCGCACTTAGTAATGATGAGTTCATGGCAGCGTTTATGGACCACGCAGGTACACACTGCAGCAGGAACACAAAGTCAGCACTACAAATCCTTTCTAAGTAATTACAGGTTAAATCGTTTATCAACTGATAAACATAAACACAGAAGGAGCTATGCAATTAATACTGTATTTATTATTACTGTTAATAATTATTTAATGATTCAACGTGTAACTGTAGAGCAGTGTGGGTCTTCCTATGTGATTTTGCATGTTCTCCCTAGCCATATGTTCGCTTTCCCTGGGTACTCCAACTTCCTCCCACAGTGTTAGGTTAACTGGAGTTAGCACATTGGCCTGGGGTTGTAGTGAATTAGTTCATGGCTGTCTATCCTGTCTCTCTTTGTTGGACTGAGGACATGTCCAGAGTTTTTCCTCCTGCTTCTTCCTCTTGTCCGCTCGAGTGGCAGTCATGTGAAATGAATAACCCTAATAAATATTCAGTTCTCAATCAAAACATTTTCACATACTAATGTCTAATGTAAATTTCTTATCTGAAATAAAAAGTTGTTTAATTGCACTTAAACAACAAATCTAGAAGTGTTTCACTTATTAAACAAAATATGTCAAAGAAAATGTGGATTCCAGCTAAGGGAAAACGTTAAGGCACCCTAGCACCTAATGGCTATTGTTACCCTGTTTAGGATGAATAACTTCAGTGAGACACTTCTTGTACCTCTACATCTACCAGTCTCTGACGTCAGTCTGTGGGACGTTTGAGGGATTTCTTACATGTTTCACGTCACCCCACAGCATCTGGACTTTGAGTCAGTATCTAACTATCTAAGACTCTGTAGAAGTATTAGAGAGTGACACTTACATGCTTTACAGTTGGTATGAGTTTCCTTTCTTAGAATGCTCTATATGATCGTCCATTCTGGGGTTTAAATAATTCAGTTTTAGACTCATCTGTTCAAAGAACATTATTGGGGAACTTCAGACCAGCCTTCATACTTTACAAAGATTTCCTCCTTGCACACCTACAATGAACTATACATTATGCAGTCTGTTTCTGAGTTTTCAGGCATCCACTTCCATACCAAGACCTGGGCATGTTTGCAGGTGCCCAGTTGAATCTCCTCCCTTATAGACTACTTTTTGTACAGTGGATAAGCTGATTTTAAGGTCTTTTGAGAATTCTTTAAACCCCTTAAAAGACTCAAAGGGTGCTACAATCACAGTGAATAATCATATAAACAACATAATTTATCACACAATAATCCTTTTGGATTTCCTTATCAAAAGTCCATAATTTTCTCTTTTAAATATACAGTTAGAGAAACAAACAATAAAAAAACTACATGAATGAGAATGTGCCAATAAAATTCCACTTTAAAATAAAGATAACTTTAAAAATGTTATTTAGAAAACAGCACACCATGCTGTATGTCTCGACTCATTCTTTATTTCTTATTCTGTCCAGAAGGATCAAAAGTTTCCTGTAATCTGTTTAATCAATATTTCTTCAGGCTTTCTGATGGTCTTTAAAGGATTTAGACTACAGCTGCTTTTTCCTTTTTGAAGACTGGCCTTTGATGGAGGAAAAAAATTGAAGAAGTCTTGTTTGCAGTTTGCCATAAGCCGTTTAGTGGACCAAGCACATATGTGGAACATGGGTCCTGGTCAGAGGAGACCAAAACTGAACTGAACCTTTATATAAAACATTAGGTGAGGAAGAAACATAATGCCTGGTTCACACGGCAGGATTTTATGCCGATGTTTGACCCGATCATCATAATGGCTTTTAAGATAATCTTATGAGATGTTCCTGCTGTGTGTGGTGTGTTAAGAGTGATCTAGTCTGATTAGAGGGACATCAAGACCACACCGACCTCAAATCGGTGATATTCAACATTTTGGATTGTCTTGGGCCGATATTTTAGCATGTGGGGTGTTCCCCGAGGCCAAACGAGCATGCAGCCTGTTGAACGTGACGCGTAGCCAATCAGAAAGTGAGGTGATGGAAACACGGAGGGGAATTACTCTGAATTTATGTTTGATCTCGAGAGGTTTTTCGAGATTTCGAGTTGGACAGAACACTTGTTCATTCATTCTGTTTAGGTTTGCACTGTAAATTACTGAGTAAGTCCATCCCTTTAAGTCAGTCAGCCTATAAACTGGCTTAAAGGGATAATGTGCGGCAAAGGAGATTTGTTCTTAAACAGAAGGCAAGGCGTTTGCCAGCGTGAGGAGGAATTTCTCTTAAATGAGGCACAATTGGTCAGAAGAATCTAACTCATTGCCTAAGTTCCTACTATCTAAATATTATACTTCACCAACTGATTATACACAAAAGTCAAAGTCCAAAGAAAAACTGTAAAAAAAGGTTAAACAAACTATTGATCAAGACCTTCTTAAGGATAAAAAGTCATTCTCTAAATAAGCAGTTGTATAAAAGTATAAAAAGGTGAAAGGCAAACTATACCATAAAACTATAAATTATTTTATCTTTTTAACTATATCAACTCAAGATGCATATTCACTTTATTTGTGGACTAAGTAATTAATAAATTGACATATTAGTATTTTACTGATGGTAGTTTAAAATTCTTATTAAAGGGAAAAGGTTTAAAAAGTGACTAAAAAAGACATTACCTTGACACTGGTAGCCCTGCTTCCCTAAAACGCCCCTGCAGAAACACAGACACACATGAGAGGGACACAACATTTCTAACGGGTTCTAAAACAGATTTCTGGCAACACAGAAAAAAATGTGATAAGGAGACATGTTTATTCCCTGGCCAAAACCTCTCTGTTGGAAACCTTTTTACATCAATGATTGTGAAGCAATTAGGCTTTAAGGGAAAGAACAACCCAAAGCTCACAAAGAGAAAAAGACACAATACAGTTTTACTCCATGGTGACGACAGATTGCTCTAGCGCAGCCAGCAGCCAGAACATTGAAGCCAAGGCAGGTGTTGTTTGTTAGCATAAAGCGTGTTTCACTAACATTTTAACTTTGTATTTATAATTTGTCAGAACATGTCACTGATGTCGATGGATCGCTTTATTAAATAAATCATGAAGCAACCCAAACGATCCTCATGCATATTTACTTGTAATAATTAGGTGCACTAGCAACTCTTTTTTTCTAATTGAGTGAGCAAAATTACTAACAGATTGAATATCAGTATTTTGACTTCCCTTCCAATGACCACATGTGTAGCACTAGCTTAAAGTGACTCTTAAGAGCCAAACCGACATTGTGTTGAGAGAAAGCTAATTGTAGATGGACTCATAGGGCTACATTGTGACAGACAATGTCCTCAGAATAACATTTTGACATCTTTACTGTCAGGTAGCTAGAACCTCATATTTATAACATGAACTCATTATGTGTAGAAAAGTGAGACCTACATAGTTACTGCAAAGTGAGTGGATTTAAGGTAATTTAAGGTTGTGGTGACACAGCTGCACATCAGATTAACAATGCTGGTCAAAACCCAAGGAAAATGTCTACCTGAATTTTTATTTCAGTGGTTATCCATTACTGCAGTCAATTACAGGGAGTTTTTAAATCCCTGACTAGAGTGCTGGGGTCTCATTTTTTAAACATTGCATAGGATCTATACTAAAATGTGTATGTATGCATAAAAGCAGTAAATTGCATATGCCAGAGAAAACGTGCACCTACACCACAAGCAATTTCCCCTTTATAAATCACAGCTGTACCTAAACGTTTGTGCACAAGGTTCCTCTTCATGTTCTGCCCTCTATGTGTCCACATTCAACCATATATGGTCAATGCAAAGCACTTCAGGACTGGCAATGTGTATTTAAATGTGCCAACAGATCGATGTTATTTCATGGTTAACAATGGCAACCATGGAGAAAAGAACAAAGAAATGCAATTTCACCGAGGAAGAAATCGAGGTGTTGGTGCATAAGGTGACACAGATCCAAGAGCAATGCTCTAGGGAGTCTAAATCAGCATATTAGCCAGTCATCGCCATGGGCCAGGAAACCTTGGTAATCCCTGAAAACGCGTTCCCTCCTAATTCTCCCATTTGCAGGATCTTCCAGCAGTACCAATGCATCCATCTCACAGCCTTAAGCACTAGTGTCACCACGGTATTTATATGAGTACAGCACTCAGTGTTATTGTCTCACACCTTGACACAATTTATGTGTTAATCTGTGGTACACATCCCCCTGGTGATCATCTGGGAGAGGAATGTGATGGTGAGAAAACTTTGATGAAATGTTGAAAGGACTTTGATTTAAAATTTAAATTGGCTTATAGGCCTTTTTATTTATTTATGTGAAAGTTCTTTATGTATAGTTATGGGTCACCAGTGGGAGCATATATAACACTGCAGTTTGTTTATGATGCTGTTGATGATTAAAGTTTGATATGGAGTGAAACTGAATGTCTGAGAGGAATCGTAATGCAGTGTGGCTTTAATTCCCCACCTCACCACCTGCGTCGCCAGTTTCCTCTGTCTCCAAAACAAGCGTACGTAAGGGTCAGAGTTTGCGTGAGAGAACCGCACATCCTCCCGTCAAGTTTTAGTTTTATAGATTACAACCTTTGCATGAAAAGTGGCGTACGCCAGTTTCAGCCACCGTTGTGTGCGTACACCATGTTTATAAATGACTTCATCCTTATCATTGAGCAAAACAAACAATGAATCTTTAATTTATTACCTTGAATAGTAGCTGGAGACATTGCTATCTCTACTCTTTTTCTTTTAAAGCCACTGTACTATGCATTCCATGTTCCATACATAACACCACCACTCTTTAGCAACTTCTAGCTTCATGCTCAGCTGCCTTGTTCTCACTTTTTGTCTTTCACATGTTTTTTCATATTTCATTATTTTTAACAAGGAGATGAATGCAACTGTCATGAGCTACAAACCTAAACACATTTGAAAGGGAATAGCTGTATAATTTGTGATATGCAGTATGTCTTTTTTCCCTTCTTGAGAGCTGAGTCTCATCTGTTAAACACATACCCCCAAAAAACGTAAAATTTACTTAAAAATGTAATCCTTCTTTACTCCAAGAGGTTTTAACCTCCATAAAGTGAAAGTAAAGCTTCAAACATCTGGGATGTTGGAGTCTTTTTATGTTAATTTACATCAGAGGGTCTGAACACTGAAGGACTCAAACAGAGTTCTTGCCCTGACTCTGATTAGACACCAACTTTCTCTCAGAACGCCACATGGTTTCCATGTGAAAGACGTGAACACAGTTCTTCAGGATGGGATCAAACACAGCTGGATGTGTTTGTGACTCTCCACTTCACAGCGTCCTCCGAACCCACGTGTAAAACAAAGGAGCAGGTTATTCTGAGGAGCTTCATAAAGCAGGAAACCAGGGAGGTCCTGGCTGTTGTAAAGGTTGCAGCTGGTCGCAGACCCAGCATGCGTGAAGCACTGCCACAAGCTGCCTTTCCTTTCATCTGATTGCGCCCCTGCCACACTCCTCGCCTGATTTTAATGACCACACAGTTTAGTTTTAAAGGAAAGCATGCTGCTGTTGGAAAATAAAGCATGAATAAAGTGTTTGCATGTTAACCTAAGGATCCCATTTATTAATCTACTTAATGAAAACTCTCAAATAACTTATGTTCCTCTGTGTTAATTTTAATGTTTTGGTGTGAGCTTCTGACCAGATGAAGTCCCTGCAGTGAGAGCAGTAGGTGGGCTGTCTCAGGTAAGTGGCCATGAACTTGTGCCCGTTGACCTGGTGAACCCTTCGCCGGACAGCCCCCTGCCGCTTCCTGGGTCGCATTCGCTGTCGGAAAACCCGCTCCTCATTGTCAGTGGAGCCTGTGTCTGCAAAACAAAGCACACCAACCAACATAGCTCCAGATTATTATATATGTGATGCATTCTGGCTCACAGTCACAGCTTGAGAATTTTGCTGGGAGCTGCATAATTTGTTTCCTGTGTGGTTTTATACAAAACCTGCACTTCCACAAAGCAGCCACTTGATGGAGACAACACTGCATGATTGTCAGACTGGTAAATGTTCTGTTCTGCGCTTTCCTTGGTTTAAATGTACCATGACCCTTAGTTCTCCCAGATTTGTTTCATTAATGCACTGCCTGGTTTCCAGATGGATCAATAGGGGTTCCAGTTAAGGTTTAAAACAAGTTAATTACGCATATTACCTGAGGGAGTTTGTCCTATCACATTATGTTTGACAAGAAAAATGTGAGAAGGTTCTGTTGAAAAGACAGCGACAAAAAAGAAAAATGGAAACATTCTTATGTGATACCCCGATTCAATCCCAGGTATCAGCTCTGAGTTCCAATCAATACTTTTTAAAATATTGGTGTCCCTGACAAGTTTCTACCTTGGATATCTGTTATTAGTGAATATATGTCAACCATGTCAGTCATTTTTTTTAAATTACAGCTTATCCTCGTGTGCATGCTTTGTGTTAGAAGGTGCCATTATTTTGTTGTTCCACTGAATTTTAGTTTTCCCAAAAATCTGCCTGTCACCCTTTACAATAATCTTTACATTGGAAAGGAGATGCAGCACCTGCTGGTCTGTCTGTGTCATGTGACCTTGCTCTACAATGTGCTGCATTTTGTAGCCCTCCCAGCTATATTTGTAGAGATATACAGAGAGCAGCTGAAACAGCAGTCATTACATTTTACAACCTTCAATGCTAAGTGCTAACTTTATGAAGCAAGAAAATAAGTTGTCCTGTAAATTTTGTCCTCAGACAGAAACTACATTGAAATTTATTTCAAGCTGAAGTATCAATATGATAGTTAGTAAGTTCTTTATTTGCACAATAAGACACAAAAATTCACAGCAGAACACCAAGGAAATAAACAAAATGTGCAAAGGGAGAAAAGGAAACCCCAAGTTAAAATTACAAATGGATAAACTCAAATTTACACATTTAGAGTGAAATCGAAATTAAACATGAATATTAATATAACAATCAAAAGAGGAAACAAACCTGAGAATTAATAAATACATTAAACAAATTATAAAGTTACATAATAAATAAATAGGTCAGACCACAACACACTAGCATTAGTCTAGCACTTCAGCTAACTGCTCAGGATGAAACCATTTTTTAGGTATATCTGCTGGGTCAAACATATCTAAAGACACTGTGGTTTTGTGTGCTTCAGGCAACACAACATCAGAACACTATAGAAACTTTCCTAACTTTATTTAACTGTGTCAGAGCAGCACATTGAGTCCACGAAAGGTCCAGATGGGAAAAATATCATCGGTGAGTGAGTTAAGGGCTATATGATCAACATACTAATGTAAACCATGCCATACCGATGGAACTTTGTGTATTTTTACTGCATATATATTGGCATTGACAAAGTATCCGACTGGGAACCGTTATCATATTACCGAGTCAGGTTTTTATTGTTGTAAAAAATAATTCTGATTGGGACATGCCTAATTCTTATTTTGAAATGGACTTCAGAAATCATACCCTAATTCAAATAAACTGTCCTGGCAACAACAGCAGTCCTGCAACGTTTCTTACCAAAAAGGACAAAACTAGACACATTTTATACTGCAGTCAGTTTGGTGTCCCCCATACATGATGATTTCTGACATGTTAAAACATGCATGTTAAACATAATTGAAGGGAGTAATAATATTCCTTCAACAGAGTAGATTAGACTAGTGTTTCAAAGCAAAGTGGGGTTCCTGCATGTTAGGAATGTTTAAAAACTGGAAACATTATTTAAAGCAGATGCAATCAATCATTAAGAGCCAATCAGAGGCATTACATTTAATTAATTTAAAACTCTTTATACTATTTCCACACTTCTTCACACATTTTCAGGACAAGTTTCAAGTAGAGAAACATCAGTGTTCATTGTATTTCTTAAAAACTTTATAGCATCTTGTCAAGTCAAGTCAAGTCAAGTTTATTTATATAGCGCTTTTCAGCAACAAGGCACTCAAGGCGCTGTACATAAGGAAAAACATTACAATGATACAGAAAATCAACAGGTAATTTAAAAAAAAATTAAATAAAAATAAAATAAAGAAAATAGAATGATGGATAAGAAAATGAATGGAAAATTGGACTGAAAACTTTACTAATAAAGTTTAGATGGCACAGGCCACTCTAAACAAATACGTTTTTAATCTTGATTTAAAGCAATTTAGGGTTACGGCGCTTTTACAGTTTTCTGGGAGTTTATTCCAGATTAGTGGAGCATAAGAACTAAAAGCTGCTTCTCCATGTTTGGTTCTGGGTATGCAGAGTAGATTTGAGCCAGAAGACCTGAGAGGTCTGGGTGGTTGATACACTGACAACAAGTCTGTAATGTATTTTGGTGCTAAGCCATTCAGTGATTTATAGACTAACAGAAGTATTTTAAAGTCTATTCTCTGAGCTACAGGGAGCCAGTGTAGGGACTTTAGAACCGGGTGATGTGGGTCCCACTTTCTTATTTTCTAGTGGGGAAACGCGGGGGGCAGCAGCGTTCTGGATAAACCCTCAGCTGTCTGATCGACTTTTTAGGCAAAACCTGTGAAGACAATTTTCCCAGTAATAACTTTTACTAAAGAAAAACGCATGAATTAGTTTTTCAAGGTCCTGCTGGAGACATAAGTCCTTTAATCCTGGAGATTTTCTTTAGGTTTTAGAAGGCCGACCTTGTTACTGTCTTTATGTGCCTCTGAAGGGTTTTAAGGTCTGAGTCCATCTACACCCAGATTTCGAGCCTGATTGGTGGGTTTCTAGCTGTATTAAATGAAGCGGGTGTGGCTAAATTTTTTCCCTTTGCCCCAAAGATTATTACTTCAGTTTTTGATTTGATTCACCCTGAAAAACCTTTTTGGGCCCCCATCCATGCATTGATTTCTTCTAAGCATTTACCCAGCACTTGAAAGGGGTTTTCATAGTCCCCTTGGTGACTATCGTAACGTATAGCTGTGTGTCGTCTGCCATAGTTTTGATAATTTACGTTGTTGTTTATTTTAAAATCTGAGTTGGGGGGGAGCATGTAGATTTGAATAAAAGGGGCCCTAAGATGGCCCCTTTGGGGGAACGCCACATGTGATTTTTTTTGGTCTCTGATGTAAAGTTACCTACTGACAAAAAAAAAATGTCCCTGTCCTTTAAGTAGGATTTAAACCAATCAAGTGCTGTACCAAAAAGGCCCGACCCAGGTTTTTCCAGGCGCTCTAAAAAAATAGAGTGATCAACAGTGTCAAATGCTGCACTAAGGTCCAATAATACCAGCACTGTGGTTCTTCCACAGTCTGCTTTTTATACGGATGTCTTGAACACCTTGCCCAAGAGCAGTCTCTGGACTTTTGGTGGGGAAATGGACCCCTGACTGGAAGACATCGAATCGGTGGTCATTGTTAGGAAGTTGTTTAATTTTTGAAACACAGTTTTATCAATAATCTCATTGATGAAGGGGGGGTTTTTGATATAGGCCCCTGTAGTTCTGTAGTAGCAGCTTGTCCAATTTTGCCCCTTTTTCAATAGAGGTTTGAAAATTTGGCTGTTTTCAGGGCCCTTGGGGAAAACACCTGAAAAAAAGGGACGGGTTTTTTATTATTTGTGTTAAATCAGATGTTATTACAGGAAAAAGCTTTCTTAAGGAAAGTTTGGGGGTAAAAGATCGAGACAGGGAGGGAAAAGACTTAGTTGGTTGTACGATTTCTTCTACGTTTTTTGTAGTTTAAAATTTGGTGAAATTGGGAAATTTTTCAAAATCAAAATTCTAGTTTGGAGACAACTTTGGTACTGGAGTTGATGTGGATGTGCTGACTGCCCCTCTGATCTTTTTGGGTTTTTTCAGTAAAGAATTTAGCAAATTAATTGCAGGCCCCCTTTGGTAGAGTGGAGTTCAGATGGTACAGTTACAGGAGGGTTTTTTTTTAACCCTGTCGACCGTTGGGAAAAAATGCAAGAGCATTGTTTATGTTTTTTTGCTGATGATCTCAGAAAAGAAAGATTTTCCCCTTGCATTTTTCAGTTGTCGGTTAAAAGTGGTCAGATAGGGCGACATCAGTTACAGACACCTTGGAAATGTTTAGACCCTTAGTGATGATCAAGTCCAAAATATGTCCCTGTTTTGTGCGTTTGCTGTTTAAAAAATGTTGAGTCAACCCAAAAATTTTTAGAGTGTCCCCATAGTTCTATTGTACTTCTGTCTTCAGGGTTGTCCATATGAATGTTGAAGTCTCCCACAATAATTAAAAGTCATAATCAAAACATATCACATATAAAAATCATTTTTAAAATCACTGAAAAAAATTTTTTTGGACTTGGAGGCCCCGAAATTTTTCCAAAAAACATGGTTTGGACCGGGGGTCCTCTTTACCTGGAGAGCCAAATATTCAAATTGAGTCAAATTTGCCCAGAAATACTTTTTTTACACTTTAGTGTAAAAAAAGTATTTGGCTGATATTAACTCTGTGTCTGGTTGTACCTGACAGTTTATGGCTTTTTTTGATTGTTTATTACTGTCTCTTCTCCTTTTTGGGCTTTGTTGTTTCTGTCACGTATTAAGCACAGAATTTTACAACTATCTCCTTATTGGGGCCCAAGTTTTTTCCCTGGACATGTTCCATTTTGATATAGTTACCACTGGGGCCCAGACTGTATCACAGAGAAGTGATTTGAAGGTCCTGATTAGGAGGTGGTGGGGCTCTGCGGCATTTGGAAGATGGTGGTTTAGTAGCAGGGCCTCGGCCACGGGGGGTGTTGAATGGAGAAAATGTCAGAGCAATTTGGGTCCCGATCCTAAGAGCTCCTTTCATGTTATCAGAATCCAGTAAAGCAAAAAGTGGGCTCAGTGGGGAGATGGGAAAGTTCTGTGCGGTCTGGGTCGGGGTCTGGGGTGAGGGGGTTTAAGGGGGTGTCGGTCTGGGTCTGGATCTGGGGTGAGGGGGGTTTAACGGGGGGCTCCACCTCTCCTGTGGATTTCGATGGGGAGACCTTTTGTGATGACCTCTCTTTCTCAGCCAACTGGCCGGTTGCCTCTGCTGGAGCTGTTGGAGGCAGCGTTGTCATTGTAGTTGATACTCCATGTTCTCTGCTGAAGGTCGAAGCTGCTGGCTTATTTACTGAATAGAAGAGATTAGATGTGAGACGTCTGGTTCCTGGCTTGTTCAAACAGAAACCATCTTGCTTGAAGAGTTGTCTTTTTTCCCAAAAAATATTGAAGTTGTCGATGAAGTTCACAGATGTAGTAGCACATGTTTTTCTCAACACTTATTAATCATCAGAAGTCTCGAAAAAATCTCATCTCCACAGAAAATCGGTGCAAAGGGTCCGCTGAGAAACACCTTGATATTGAGACCTCCAGCAATATTTAGAAGACGAGTGAAAACCTCCTTCAATACTTCTGATTTTTTCTTAGCCACGTCATCCATGGCTCCACTGTGTATAAGAAGGTTTTCTAGAGACGGACGCTTTTCTGTGATTGTAAGAATATTCTCTGAGAGATCAGACACGACGTTACTGGTACCAATCATAACTTCTGTGTTTTTCTTGTTGCAGAAGTTTTTAATCCCATTCACAGCTGTGTTGCCCACTATTAAGGTTCTTGGTCCAGTGGGGCGCTCTTTCTCTGGCAATTTAGGAGAAGACTGTCTAGAATGAAGGTTGTTCTCAAACCTTTTATTGTTCTCAGAAGATGGATCATTTTCCTGGTTTTCATTCTGTAGTGGGGCAAATCTGTTTTGGAGGGGAACTCCATTATTTCCAGCTGTCTCACTCCTATCAGTTGTTGTGACAGCAGCTCGCTGTCGAAGTTTCCTTTTCCCAGGGGAAACGGGGGCATTTCTCTGTAATTCTGGCCATTCTAATTTATTTAATTGCTGAGATCTTCCAGTGAGTCGGCCACCTTGATTTTTGGGCATGCGCCTAAAACATGCCTGGGGGGTCTGCCGGTACGTTTATTAGTAAGTAAGTAAGTAAGTAAAATTTTATTTATACAGCACCTCTCAAGACACAGATCACAAAGTGCTTAACAACACTAAAACAAATTACAATTGGAATTATATATTTATATATGTAAAATAAAAGAAGATAAGATAAAATTGAAAATAAACTAACCAAACGCAAGCCTAAAAAGATGAGTTTTTAGCTGTTTTTTAAAAGACACCATCAAATCCGCAGTCCTTAAACACAAGGGGATAGAGTTATTCTCAGTGTTCTGATTGCCGGTTGAGTTGTTGAGCTGGCTGTTTGTGATCACAGGCAGAGTTGAATCATCGCTGTACCCCATATTCACCTCCACATTCACTTCTAGTCGATGGATTTTCATCTCCAAAACAGCCAATTTCTGTAAAAGTTTGTCGAAGTCCTCTGTGGTGAAGGGAGGCATTTTATGCTGATTAGCTGGCGTCAACTTGTCCTTCTTTTGGGTTCGATTACAAAAACATCAAAATCCTTTAGAAAAAAATCAAATAAAATACAAATAATAATAATCCTTGGGAGTCGCTGGTTAGAAGTAGTTTTAGTCCAATAATTCCGTAATTTTGGCTAAGAGATAAAAAGTTAGGAGTAAAAGAATGCAAGCAAGCAGGGAGCTTAGGAGAAAAGCGTCTGAGCAGGCAGAGAGGCGGAAGCAGAAAAAACTTCTGATGATTCTTGATCAGATAAACCTGTCCAGTGACACCTTATTTCTTCATGTAACTTAAAAAATATAGCTAAAGTTATTCTGCTATTTAACTCAGAAATACACGGTCCCCCAAGACAAGCATCAGAAAAATAAAACAAAGCTGGATCAATCAATGCAGGAACAGTTGCTGCTTCAAGGACTTAAAAAACTAGTGATTTAGCAACAAAGAAAATCTAAACGTCTAAAAAGAACAGATGAACTAAATTAGATCAGATTCGCATGGACAGAAACAACAATAAATAATATATGAGCAGTGTGTCATGACATTCTTCAGTTGTTTTTTTTTTTTTTTTATTGCCGCAGGGTGTGTGTTCAAAATCTTTCCAGCCCTGACAGGATGATTCCACAGTCAGACAGGAGAACTCCTCCAAAGTCTGTTGCTCTGCATTTACAGTAACGTCAGTCCTAGAGACTCGGAGCACATTCTTTCCTCCCCGTCCTCCATCTTGCTCCTTCAGCTCCTTTACTGTGCAACATCACAATTGCCTAGCAACTGCCAACTTTTCTTTGGAACACAGTTGGACTTTTTAGGGGAATAGATGGGATGGGACAGATATCTGCCTTCTTTAAAACCCCAAGGATCCAAAGTTACAACCTGATGAAATAGTCTCTGTCAAAGCTAAGGCGGATCTTGACCTTGAAACATTTGTAACACCCTCTAACACACCTGTGGTAGAAAAAATACTGTTAATATGTGGCCAATTACCTGCTAATTGTTGTGAAATATTACTATAATTAATTATAATAATATAATTATAATATAATATAATAATATTAACAATGACCTTAACAGTAATATTAAAAGCTCAGCAGTGAGTGACGACTCTACCTTCTACAGCAACGCTATGACGAGCATCCTGAAGAGCTGCATCACATCTTGGTCATGCAACTGCACAGTAACTGAAAGATTACTGACAGGTCATCGGGGTCTCACGCCTTTCCTTGAAAGCCATTTTCCAGGAAAGATTTGTCAAGAAAGCCCTTAATATTTTTAGAGACTCCACACAGTCCTCCTGTCCTCTTGTGTGCTGCCGTTTAGTGACATATGAGCAACAACTGGTATAAGAGTATTAAAAAAGAAATACTAATTGGAAAATTGCACCTATGTTTTACTTCTAAGGGAAATAGCCCAGTTGTGCACTAGACGTGCAAGGTTTCAAATATCAAAACCCATATTGTTTAGCTTGTATAAGATTCTGTCATGTGTTACGATATCTCCAAACCCCAATTGAACATCAGAGGTATTTTATTCATCTCTACCATTTTTTTTATGTCTGAAACACTAAAGATATTCTTCATCCACCACGTACCTGTGAGGCTTTTGGTTTAGATTTTATTTTTAGCGTTTTGTTAAACCTACTTTTTTAAATGTTTACCTGCAATTTTTATCCCCAAAAAATAATATAAATACCATATTTGTCTGCATACTATTTTTTTACATGATATTTCTGTCTATGTCTTTTCAACATATGTTGTTTTTTGCAATATTTTTTTGGCTACCTATAGGGTTTCTTCGACATGGCCCATCCCCACAGGAAGCGTCTTACTGGCGCTTGGTCAAAAAAAAAAAAAAAAAGAAAAACAAAGCCTATTTACATGTTCAGTCGATGGTGAATGGGTTCCCCCCATGTGTTGTGCAGCTGCCGCTATGTTTGCTATTAAGAAGGTGTAATTACGGTCGGAGGAAATGGGACTTGTGGACTCAATTACACCTCAGATTCCTTCCAAACGCAGACATTTTTTATTCTCTAATATAAATTGGCTTATATAGTTTTATTCATTTTGGGTATGTAATGAAATGGTTATAAGTAATTGAACCAGACAGGCAAACTTTGTTTTTCTTTTACAGGGCCCAAGTCATGTTAGAACCATCACTGTTGGGTCCAACTGTTTTGGGACATTTACTCCTGTAATATCTTGTCTTCTTCAACTTTTTTAAGCCACCTGTTTAACTCCTGTTTTGCTCTCCCATCTTTCATATCAACCAAAAATATCTTATGTTAATATATTTAAAAGGCTGCCCAACGTTTGATTTGGCACAGTATTACATAGGAGTAATCCACATTAATCCATTCCACTAAACCTTAACTTGTTTGGACAATAACGCTATCACTGCTGAACACAGCTGGGCCAGAAGAGTTTTCAAGTGCTTTTAACCAACGGCAGTAGTTTATCATCCTGGTGTGTTTATTTGTGTGTATTAAAGTTAAAAAGTTGCATGGAGCTCTGTAGACTACCTTTTCAACCATCTGCTCTCTCCTATGCAAAGCCATTCAAGTAATGACTGTGATTTCAGCAGATCACACTCATGTCCATTGCAAACACTGTGGACGGAGCTGCACACAGAAAAATGAGCAGAAACATTATAAAGTAATGCAAATCTAAAACGAGTCTAAAGAAAAATACTGTGGATATTTCTCTCATCCTGAGCTGACCCCTCGCTCATTCTGTCCCTCTTCTTCAATTATGTAACTGGTCCATTAGAGAACACTCCACTTTACTAATCAATTTATCACCACCCACTCTTCCCCTCTCTGCCTTTTTCTTCCTCACAATCTGTCCAACATATTATCTGGTGCCCACACACACACACACACACACACACACACACACACACACACACACACACACACACACACACACACACACAAACACACAAATAATGCTGGTCAAAAATTCCCCTTCACAGCTGTGGTGTAATGTTGTACTTCCTTAAACTTATCAGTCTATCACATCTGCTGAAGTGCAAAATGACATTAATAGTCTAAAGTGGTTCAGAACTTTATATCTCTGAGAAAAGAGACTTTAGAACAAAGGGAAAATGGCCAGAAGTTACAAAGACAAAGATGGAGGGACAGAAAACATCCAGACTTCATTTTTTTAAGTTGCTTTAATGCCCACCAGTTTAAATGTTATTCTGAAGGAAATATTTGTTGTCTTACTCTTAGGCAATTATCTGCACTTCAATCCATTCTTTATTCAATCAATGTAAAATGCAATACAAAACCTGTGTTTTTACACATAAAAATCCACCAGATAATTACATTAATTACATTTTTTCAACAAATTTGAAAAGTAAAAGTTTCATTAAAAAGGTAAAATGAGGTAAGAAAAAGTGAGTGAGGTAACATTGGGAGAACCCCCTGGTGTAATGAGGTGTTAAAATCAGTTGAAATTTGGAAATCTCTATAAATCATTTGAAAACAGCATGCATTTTAACCTCCAATGTTTTCATTTGAGTCTGTCTGTCTGTCGGTTTGTGTTTCCGGTGTTTTTTTTTAAAGAATTCTTCACCATTGCAGGATTTTTACCATTTTTGCATCTAATGCCACAAAAACAAACTATAAAGGCTTGACAGAAAATAAGGTTGAACATAATCATATGTTCTATCGCATGGCAGAGTTTCTTGATGATCGCAGCAGAATTCCAGATCTTGTGATCAAGAATGTGGAAAAATATAGGGCCAATAAAAAAAAAAAAAATTGTTTAAGGTAACAAATGTAGTTAGAGAATTACAACTTACACCAAAGTGTAGCTGAAACCCTTCTTGTTCGGTGAGCTAACAGTGATATAGATGTGAATCCAAGTGCTGGTGGTCTGTTCTCACGGTCATAGAAGTCAAATATCATAAAAACGAGCAAAAGCATAGAGTTGAACCTTTTTCGTTCCTTCACAAAATTGGAGTAGCTGACTTTGCCAAGTAGGAATCTGTGGAATCAGTGACCCTACGTTGGGTGACAGAGATATGCAGTATCTGACTAACTTGTTTGTTATTGTAACAAATGACACTGCAACATACTTGTACCTCTAGATATAAAATCGCATAATGCAACAAGAAATTAATACAGCCAAAAAGCCAAAAGACATTCCCGAACCACACAATAAGTGGCACTACTGTCTGATGATAATAGTTTGCGGAATATGAATATGTTCTCTGCACTAGGTGGCACTAAATAAAGATGAAATAAACAGCAATTCTTAGAGCAAAAACAGATGTCTATGTTTTGATATACTGGACCGTGACAGGCAGAAGGCTCAGGTGGTTGCTCATCTGAATTGTCAACTGTCTACACTGTTTTATTTAGGAGATACAACAATTTCAAATCATACTTAACCTTCATTGTTTCAGGAGAAGAGTCAGGTGATAATTAGAGTGGAAGAAAATGGGAGACTGGAAGCAAATTTTCTGCTCTCAGGAAGGATTTGAGTAAAACTATCAATCTTAGAGCAATGACACGAGAACTGTCTGAGACTAGACATTACTGCCTACATATGGATGTACAAATGTTATTTGTGCTGTAAAACGTGTAGCCTTAGGAAGAGTTTGTTCAGAAAACTTTTGAGGGTGTGTCATCTCCCACTTGACTCCTTAGCGACCATAGCACCTCATGTATTTTGGGTAAAAAATGGTAAAATATCCTGAAACGTAGATTTTGATTTTAGAAAATAAAAAAATAAAAAAATACATATAAAAAACTGAACTAATTTGTCAGAGCTTAATGTCTTCAGACTCTTTTAAAGGGTGAATTGCAACTCTAGCGGAAGTACAGCAGCAGATGTTACCTTGTGATGGGAAAAGATTTTTCCTTACTTTTCATAGTAACTTTTATTGAAATGCTAAACATTTTAGAAGTATAAACGTTTTACATTTGTGAAGTCATTTCTATAATCACTGTTTTTATTCAAATGTATTATCTATTCATAAGCATAAGCTATGCGATAATAAAAACTGCTGACATAGAATTGGGAACAAGCACACAAATGACGCAGTGTCCACTGATCTCATATATGAAATCAGAAAAATGGAAAAGAGACTTAGCTGCAAAGTTTTTAAAGAAAGTATTCAAACAATACTATTTCTGGGTATTTTCATCAAACTAATTAATGCAGCATGAAAAAGTCAACTTTCATTGGCTTTGTTTTATTTTTTTTATTTCACATTTCCTTTTAAAAAAAATAAAGCTACGCCAAACTTTAACTTGTCTGTTATGAAAAATGCTAAATACTAATTGTAGAAACCTTCACAATGTTGAACTTCCATGCTGTTCCCGTTTCTAGTTTTGCATATCAGAATACAATAAAAAAGAAACCCATCCATTCTTCATCAGGTATTAAAATGAGGTAAATCACACCTAAGCTGAAAAACAACATGACATATGACATCGTTGCATAATCCACAAACACACATGCCTTGATGAGTCAATGAAACCTCAAAGGTGATGCAACATGTTGCTACTGTTGCAGCATTGAAAGTTGCATTTTATGTGCTTCTGAAACTGGTTGTGATCCTTTTTCATAAAATAAGACGCCATGCTCATATGAATGCCTTTGTCTGCATATAATCCAGTGAAAAAAGAAAAATCGACACTCGAAAAAGAAGGCTAGGACAATTACACAACAGCTTCTATCAGAAGATTCCCACAGTGATGAATCTGTACTCCACATTTAACTTCAAGTCAACCTTACCTTCACTGGAAGATCCCAATAGGTCAATAACAACAAAGACTTTTCCCTCTGGTTCAAGATCAATCTGCACACAAAGAAGAAAAAGAGAAACAAGATGAAATTCATGTCATGTGTCACAGATTTGATTTAATTGAGTTTGCAATTCTAATGCTAGACAACTTCATTAAAATAGGATTTTTAAAATTGAAACTACATTCGTATTATATTGAGTTCTTCACCAAAAAGAAGTTCAACAAAAAGTAACTAAAATATTGTAAGTCTTAAACAGTAGCTGAACATTAGAGTAACACTGACATGTGATTCAACAAAGGGAGCATCCTGTTACTGGATGACTGACCTAAATGAACGTTGAAGAGAAATCCTGAGGATCTAACATTATTATAATCAGACTTCATCCAACAAGACTACATTGGGCTTGAAATATAAATGCAACAAAGTTTTTGATTAAATCCGTATCTGATATGGAGGTAATGCAAAGCTGTGTCGTTGTAAGGCTTTCCTTCGTTGCACCAACATTTTTCAGCAACAGTTGAACAAGATCTAAAGTTTCATTAAGGACAAGATGATACTGATTAACAGTGAGGTTGAAAAAAATAAGTCAACCTCGTAGTGATTTATGCTACAATAACCATGTTTTCACTCATGAAAAGAGAGAGAACACCTTCTCTTAGCTGTAGTTCTTGACAGCAGAGAATGTTTATCAGATTTCAGCCCTGACTCAGAGATTACACCAGACTTTCTGGTACAGACATGTAGGTTTAGTACTACTATTATTACTGTACTTTACAGTTCACCACAGCTTGTTTTTCCGTTTGGGAGGAAAAATAAAAACAAATTATGTCTTGCTGAAGATAGTTGTTTCCAAGGGGAAAATGATCATTCTCTTTTACTTAGCTTTTTTCCAATAATTCAGATGCATTGGTGGCCATTAGCTTACAACTTCACAATGATTAAGATACCTATTTATCTAAATATCAACAGACCTCTCTTATCTGTGTGTTCACATCCTTAGAGTTATGACACAGCAAGTTTTGTTAATCAAGAAATACATAAAATACATAATAAATATGTATTAAGCCCGAGCTCCAAGTTTACATCACACATCAAATCTCCTTCTACATTACCCAATGCATCCGTTCAAGCTGGATAGAAAGGGTTCTAGATCAGGAGGCATGCAACTGAGGAAAGACCTTATTTACAAGAAAACCAAAGGTACTGAAAATGCAGGAAATGGAGGAAAAAACATAATGTATAATTTATAAAACCACTGTTTAACATTTCTGATACACAAAAGAGATCAATTTGAGTGCACTTAGACTTAGACCATAGACTTGAGCAAGCAAAAATATCATCAAAAAACCCATCATACATTGACTAAAATATTCTACACTGATTACAGATTCTTTAAAACACATTTTATTAGATTTAGTTTTAATGTTTACTGTTTATTCTGTCATTAGACTCTATAATGTCACCTTTGACCTGCTGTAGTTAACCAGTGATTTAAACAACCTTTGCAATAATAATAAAAATTGGTGTGTGGCGAACATGAAATTTCAGATGCAATACAAGCTCCCACACTCTAATTAGTAACAGAGAAATGATCTTTTCCAGTTAAGAGGTATTTGATAAAAAGAATCGATGATTGACTGTTGATGGAAAAAAACAGAGAAATAAGTCTCTGTTTTAGTCTATGTATCATTTTGGCTGAGTTACCTTTCATTAAAATGGTTCTGCCTCTTTTTCTTCTCTTAGTCATCCTGAGGATGCTCAGGGTTGTCTTTAATGTTCTTCATTTTATGAAGAATGCTTCTTACCGTACAGTACAATCACCTCTGGATGCTCAAGAAGAGCAGAGCCTGTCTTTCTAAGCAGCTTGTTCAGCTTCTTTAAGTCACTGGTTCTGATGCTGTTAGACCATCAGATGACAGCAGAAAAGATCACACTCTCCTCAACAGACTTAAAGAAGACCTGCAGCAGCTTGTTGCAAACACTGAAGAACCTAGGCTTCCTCAAGAAGTACAATCTGCTCAGTCCCTTTTTGTAGATGTTACGATGCATCTCCAGTCCCGTCTGTTGTCTGAATAAACACCAAAGTATTTATTCTCTGTCACCACCTTCGCTTCTCTACTATCGTAGAAACTGGATGTGACATTTTTAGTTTCTCATAAAATGTAAAATCCTCTCCTCTGTTTGAACAATCTGTACACAGTCTCTTGTCCAACTCCGGTACGCCTAAGGACTGCAGATTCATCTGAGTATTTCTGCAGATGATAGGACTTATACTGGATAATCACAAACAACTGAGTTCAATTATGTGTGAGATTTGAGAAGTTGTATGACCACTGATTTCCAAATGAAAGAAAACACTTAACTTTAATGAAAAAAAAACCCTATACGCCATGATTTTCAAGGCTTTATCTCATGACAATGCACCTCTTTCCAATGTTTTATGTATTCCACACCTAAGAATAAGACCTATAACTAGTCAGTTAGTGTACTGCTGTTGAAGAAAAACGAACAAATAAAAGTAGCCAAAACCCCCCCCACCCAAGGTTGCCACAGGGGGGCAGAGTTGTGGGAGGAAGAGAGCCCAACTTTACTTATGGCTGCATAACAGCTTTCGGCAAAAAAAATAGCAATAAGGCAAACTACAGCCAGGATAATACAGGAAATATTTTTGAGAGACAGACCAGGAGCAATTAAGTGACTGTTAATGATGTTGTCTGTAAACATGAGGGGGTGTATGAGCCTCAAAATCAGGAAGACTGAGTTGACCGAGCAGCCGTCTCCTTGCGACCCAGATTGTTATATTGTCATTTGCAGTCATTTTGGTTATTATGCAGGATGAGTGTTTTTCAGGTGCTTAGTAGAGAAATTCATTTTCTTTATTGTTGGGCCATCGTCCATTTTGTGAGGTAAATGAACCACTACACCTCTCAGCATGCATGGCAGCTCTGACGTCACCAGAGATGATAAATAGCCGCTGAAGCCAACGCTAGAGGTTATTCCAGTGTGAGCCGTCACCGGACTCACGAAAGGGAGCGATCTTTGGAGAAACAGGAGTTTGCCGGCGGGTGTACTACCTTTCCCCACATGGGTCAATCCATCAGGAGCTTGACAAGCTTGAAATCTTGTTGGGATAAGAAGACTGCAAGATTTATATCCCAGTTGGAGACCTGTTTGAGTATGGCTAATTGACTGTTCAGAGAGGTTTGCAGACGCGTACCACTCACAACTTCATCCTTTCCTAGAAGAAAGCCTACTCGCCTACACCGATCCCCAAAGAGAAGCCGACATCAAGTAAATTAGTTATTTTTGTTATTATTTTGATACTTTTCTTGCTAGTCTGGGCAAGGTAGGTTGTAGGGAATTAAGGTGTTCTAGGATCAGCCAGTTAATCCAGTGTATTAACATGTATGTGCATGACAAAATTTGAATGTCCGTGTGTGTGTGTTCATCGGGTTCTTGATCAACAGAGTGTTGAATCACTTGCAATTAAAGTGGACTTTGAAACTGGCCGAGGCTGCTATCTGTGCCTCATGCTACAACCAAACTATCCCATTGTCTCAGAGTTTTATGGTCTTGTGTTTTTCCATTGGTTTCCCGCGCTGAGGTTTTATGAATATCTGTTCACACGAGTTCGCTATCAGCTGTTAGTGGCTACGGAACTGGCTGCTGGGCGCTATACCGCACCGGGTCTGAGCTGGCCTGGTTCTACCGTTCAGTCAGCTGATGGCTGCTGGTCGTGGATGCATCACCGAACAAAAGAAAGCTTCACCGTTGTTTTAATTTGGTTCTAATTTTCCTACTCAATTCAAAGCTTTGATCCATTCCCACTTAGTCATTAAACTGCTGGTTTGATCTACAGCTATACTCAGTGTACATCCTTATTTTTGATTATTAATCTACCCATTTTCTTTAGAATAGTGCATGTTTTAGTTAGGTGAAAGTTGTTGGACGTGAACAGTGAGTGTAAGAGGGAACTATTTGTTTAATACATTTTTACATAGATAAAGTGACAACATTTGTGTTTATTTTCTGTAAGTGATTATCTGACAACAAAGGTTAGTGTTCCATACGATTCGGTAAACCGGTTGATAACACAGGGACATTTAGCACGGTTCTGGTTAATTATTCTCAATTTTTAATGAAATTTAACTAAGTGTAATAATTAGGTGCTAATGTTAATGTAAACGTTGTCTCCAGGAGCAGTGGTGGTATTTACAGCATGTTCCTAAAGTCTGTCCTTTATGACAGGACTGTTTTTGACAAATGTATGTTTTCCTTCATTGTTTCTTATAACAGGACAGAATGAAGCCAATGTAAATAAATTTAGTCATTAACATAGCTGTTAGCTCGCTAGTTTAGAGCACAGAAAGTGAATTAACAAAAGCATGTTTTTATGGATGTTAATGACAACAATTACAGTCCCTCCATGCATGTCACTGTGCCGAGAAAGCAGGTTTTGTCCTCCCGCAACATAATTTTCCATATAAGGTAAGGATGAGCTTTTTTACCGTCCGACACAAAATGCAATTATAAAAATTAGCTTTTGACATACTTATCTTTGTCCAACTTGTTATTTTAGATATGTGTTAATTTTATTTGTTCCTGATCATTTATATTTTTTTTGTGGTGAAAAAAATAGCTGGGAGAACACCTTTAATTACACAAATGTGGCATACTTGTTTTCATGTTAGAAATATGGATATTAACTGGTGAGGGGATGACCTGATTCAGCGTCTATAGGGTGTGAAACATATGTACTCCATTAAGTTGTAGTACTAATACTAATGGAAGTAGTACTACTAGTAGTACAAATACTTATTAGTAGCAGTACTAATTAAAGCCCCAACTGATACAGAAACGGGATAACGCCTTACAGAACAGAATTCCCTCTAAAGAGAAATATTGTCATATCCTAATATAACAGGACATCAGAGCACAATATTTTGTTACCCCCCCACATAAGACAGTTGTTTGCAATATAAAAACAGAGTAACAAAGTAACTGTGTGCTAAACCCCAAGTCTCTGCGCTGTTTCCTCTCCAACAGAGTTTCTATTCACCACTCTTAAATAGAATTTCAGTAGTAGCTATGTAAATGTGCACATAACATAATTCCCATGCCATAAAGTCAATCAAAGTATGCAAAAGGCAGAGAATAAAGCCACCTGATACCTGAAAGCGCAACCCGTTTATAGAGTATAAATGTACATATCGGAAAAATTATTTTCTCCAGCTGTCCATCAGCAACAAATGTGGTAAAAACCACAGTGGAAAGCAAGAACGTGATTCTGACATGTTGTTTGACCAAAATCTGTCACACTCACTAACAACACGCAAGTCAACATGTACAAGAAGAAAGTTAAAAAGAAAAAATTTAATGTGGTTTTGACTTGCAGTGAACTAGTGGTTTACACATATCCTGTCTCATACACACAGAAAACACACACATACATAAAGGGATCAGAATAGTAGCTTATGAATAAAACGCAAAGACACACACTAGGAAGCGAGAAAAACTTTGTGTGCACATAAGTAAAGCGTATCTAGGAGTTAAAACCTGCATGTTTGTGAGAGCATCTATTGGCCTAGGATTTCACTCCTTACAGCAGAAGTTTGCGCCGCCCACGGCATCCGTAAACCCCATCACCCCCCACCTATCCGTCCCCACATTGAGGTACTAATGCACTCACAAGTGAACAGCATCGAGAGAAGACATGGTGCAGCAAATGTGAACAGGCGTGGGTTTGGTAATGCAAACAGTGAGACATGAACCCAGAGAGCTGGATGAGGGGGAGGAGAGAGAAAGTTTGTTCCAACATCCGAGTGCAGGAGGGAGGGAGGGTGCCGTGCCTCATTAGTTTTTATTGTTAAAACACTTTAATTTATTCAGCGCTCACTCCAGAACAGCATGCTTTTGTTGTTTTGTAGCTTCAAGGCGAAGCAGGACAGTACGCTGTGAGTGTTTTGAGGTTTATTAATATAATTATTCTCATCCATCTGCATTTTCTGGAAGAAACGGAAGGAAGGAAGTCGTTGTGGCAGATGGACAGATGAGGGAGGCAAAATATTACGTTCTGTTGTCATGGCTGAGTGATTTAAAAACAAGAACCATTATTTTCCATTTGTATCTTTTGATCTGATATGAAAAGCAACCCTAGCAGCTACTCTTAACCCCCAAGTTTCAGATACATTCTTACCAAATGATGCATTTTAAGTAACATTGTAAATAGCATAGTTTGACAGAAGGATCTAGATGCATTGGGTCACTAATAAATCTGCAGTGACAACAACACAAACACACATACACTGCCTCCCTTCCTCTGAGGTCATAGCCCTCCATTCCTCCGTTGCTCACAGAGCATGCTCAGACTCACAGGTGCAGATGTACCTAAAAATAGGAAAAACGGACGGAAAGGATCTCTATGTGTACGTGTCCACTGCTTCCGTTGTCGTACGTTAGCTCTAAAATACAGCACAAGACGGAAGAGGCAAGTTCAATCAGTGGTCTCTGCACTTCAGAGCAGTTGGAAGTCAAAGAGCTCAGGAAGGATATGCAGATTTGGTGCAGTTTCACTTTTCGACATTTAAATAGCTCAGAAAATCTAAATTTAAAAAATATTCTCAGGGTTTAAAGACACTTTGCTACCTTTTTTTAAAGATTTTTTGTTGTTGTTGCTGGAGAGAAGTGCTTCAGAGTGCAGAGAGAAAAGTTTGTAACAAGTGACAATGTTGGAAAGCAGGAACCTCTTAGTTGTATGTTATGTTTGAAACTATTAAGATGAATGTTTGTCATAATAAAAGCAATCAAGAAGGAGAGGTTCAATCTCAGGCTCTACCAAACATTCCACAGTCAGCTGTTAGAGATACAACAAAGTGGAAGCAAATTAAAACAACACAACTGCAGAGAAAATAACAGTGTACACTGTACATGCTCACTAGGGCTAAAACTCAAATGGGGCAAATAATTTAATAAAAAAAAAAACCTCGAGACAAAATCTCTCGATTCTTTGTTTATTTCATATAACTTTATACCCCCTAATTTGTTTCCCAGAGAAGGTAGATAAGTAGAGAACTTTAATACGTTTAGCTCTGTGTCAAAAAAAGAGAGAAGCGAACATCTACATTAAACCAAGTTGGCTTAGCATAACAGCATGGTTCCAGCAATTCTTTGTAGAGAGGACTGTTTGATGCTTCCACACTGAAAAGAGCACGGGCTTATCTGGAGTTCAAACTTTATTTGGCCTTCACGTTAACTCAATGCACTGAGAATTTAATGCAGTAGAGTCCAAACATTTTGCAATTGGGGCAAAAAATGTCATGTTGAGGGGGCACAAACTTTTTATTCTATTTTTATTAAAATTACAAAAACTAATTCATTTAGCTTTTTTTTCTTTTTTACCTGCTCAACAATAGACTAAACACACAATATTTTGATGAAACAAGCAACACCCCACTGCAGACCCTACTGCTGCGTGGTACCGCTGCATATTTAAGGGAGGAGGTGGTGGGAGCCAAGGATCAGAAAGAATCCCCCTTTGGGGTCCAGCTTCCCAACTTGAAGCCAGGGAGCCCCCAGAGATCCCCAAAGATACCATGAAAGTAGTCGGATAACTGTAGAAAAGGGATCTATAAATCATTTATGATTAGAAACATAAAAAGGGTCTTGCAGGCTTTAAATTAAAAAGAAACAGCATACAATGTCCTACAATTCTCGGGGGTGATTATTTGTCAAAATTTTTTAGTGTTTGTATTTTCAACAACAAAAACAAGACATGGCTCACTCTTAATTTCTTTAGCCAGTCTAGTCTGCTTTTCAGTAAATACCTGGATTTATATGTATTTGTATTCCTTTTCACGATTAAATCAAATTAAAAGAAATGGTTAATTAAAAATCAATACTTTGTTTCCACATTACAATTTTTATTTTAAGAAAATACAATTTTTCCTGTATCTTTGTTGAATGGCCTCAATTTTTTCAAGGATTCAAGGATTTAAGGATTTTTATTGTCATACCACCTCACGTTTAAATGTTAAGGTACTAAATTCGGACTCAGGTCCCAGTTAAGAAGCCTAATATTTAAATAAAAAGAAAACCAAGTATAACATACAAAGCTAAATCTAACAATAAATAGCAATCAGTAAAAATATATACAGCGAAGAGAAAACAAAAAGAAAAATATACACAGTTAAATAGTGAAGCTGAAATTAACCTTGCAAAGTACTAAATACACGTAGAGCATGAGGTAGTCCTTAATATTGCACCTATAAGTGAGTGAAATATTCCACCTTTGGTGGGTGAAGTGTTTAGTGAAGGTAAGTGTGTAGTGAGAGAGTCTACAGAGTGCGGTTCGAGTTCAGCAGTCTGAAAGCTTTAGGGAAGAAGCTGTTTCTGAGCCTGGTGGTTTTGCTCTGAATGCTCCTCAGCCGCCTGCCTGAGGGAAGGGGCTGAACCAGTCTGTGTGCGGGATGGGTGGAGTCCTTCATGATGCGGAGGGCCCTCCCCCTGCATAGTGATGTGTAGAGGTCCACAGTGGTGGAACCTGCTCCCCACATTTTAAAATGTATATCTGCATAAACCCCTGAGCTGGTAAACCAAATCTATTTATTTAATTTATAAATTCTTG
Source organism: Crenichthys baileyi (assembly GCA_036173005.1). Lineage (NCBI taxonomy): Eukaryota > Metazoa > Chordata > Actinopteri > Cyprinodontiformes > Goodeidae > Crenichthys > Crenichthys baileyi. The sequence goes on from JAHHUM010002021.1 coordinate 715,157, forward strand.
AACTGTGACTGAAATCCCGAGGGCCACAAATTGCCTTCTGGCTGCATTTTGGACATCCTAGATTCAATGGAACAGTTTTTCATGACCTAGCCAGCTATGCAATGTTATTCATTGATACAGTGATGTAAACCACACTGCCACTGGACTCTACACCATGTTCTTCAGATGGAAAAATAAGTCACTGTCTTGCAATCTGATGAAAGAGTATGGGTTTGGCAGTTGCCAGGAGAATGATACTTTTCTGACTGAACTGTGCCAAGAGTAAAGTTTGATGGAGAGAGTATTTGTTTTTCAGGGTTTGGACTTAACCCCTTTAGCTCCAGTGAAGGGAACTCTTATTGCTGCAACATTTTGGACAATTTCATGCTCCAAACAGTATTGGCTTGACCTTGAGACAGTGTATAAAGCATACTCTGTCAAGTCATGAACCATGGAGTTTGGTGCGGAGGGACTTCAACGGCTTGCACAAAGCCCTGATGTCAATGTGATACCTTTGAAAACTTTTTGGTTGAAGTAGAGATTGCAAGCCATGACATCTCGTCCAACGTCAGTTTCTCACCTCAAAAATGATCTTCTCATTAAAGTACATCAGTGTGCAAAGGCAAGCCAGTATTTGACACAGTCACTCCCAACACACGAGTAAAACAGGTGTGCCCCCAGGCTCTGTATTGGGATCTCTTTTTACAATTGTGGCTTTGAATGTGACCGATGCGTTAACACATCTCTATGCTGATGACAAAGTAGTTTAATATCATCCCAACACTGCTTCCCTGACATTTAATCACCTGCAGTCTGCATTTGCCATTATTCAGGCCCATTTGTGTCACCACAAACTCCTACCAAATGCTGAAAAAGCATAAAGAAAACCTCAAATTTTCCCAGCTATTGTCTCTACACAAGGTACACCGAAATATTTCTTCTTAGAGTACCTCTATTTTATTTTATTAAAGACTTCCATGTTAAACATCTAAACTTTAATAAAAAATATATTTTGTAGAAATAGAACTTGTCTTTCAGTTTAACGTGATAACTTTATAGCCACATTAACTTTATTGATAATATTTATATAAATAGTGTATGTTGGACATTGTTTGTAATAGAGCACTGACAACAGGATGTTAACCCTTTTACTCACAAGTGCACTCGGCACTCACTTGTTAACTGCTCTTTATTGTCTTCACAAAGACTGTAGCGTGGTATACTTTAATTTCCAAAACAATTCTTGGCTTGTTATTAGTGTATCCATCTTGCTATATGTAATGTAATAAAAGCAGCTGGAGCCAACCTTGACATTACCTTAAGCAGTGCAGCTTAATTGAACTAAAAGATTTTATGAATGTTTTAAGAGCAATCGAAAAAGCATCAGTTCCTGTTTTTATTGTTTTATTGCTATTGTTCGTTGATTTCATTTGATAGTTTAATTGTTTTATGCATTGCACTGGCTATTTTAGTAGTTTTTAACTTCCTTAATTTTATGTTGTTTAAATGGCAGGTAAGTAATCAAAAAGACTCAATGTTGAAACCGAGTCAAAAGGTGGTTCAGCAAAGTATTAGCTCAAGAGAGTGCACAATTATGCAAGCAGGTCTTTGCAAGGTTTGTATTTTTCATATTTACCCTTCAACAGATTTGTTTGTTTTTCACTTCAACTGTACAGGACAGGACCACCAAAAGGAGACAGAAAAGTGACACCAGGGGCCGGGGAATCTCTTCAAAGCACCTTTTAAATTAAAGGACCAGTAAATGTCACACCTACTGTCAGTATTCAATAATTAACATATAAGTGCAGTGTGATCACTATCGCTAAACCAATTATTGTCAATAAAATGGACAGGATGAATACATGTTTTATGAAACCAGACCCCTCTCATAACTCTAAGCACACCCGATGATCATGAAAGGGCCCTGCATATCGCTTTCCACACACTGCATCTGCAGGTCAAACATCACATGGTCTTCATCATGTGTGAATACAAAGACAGTGTGTGCTTTGTTCCACTAGAGTCTGAGAGTGTGTGCATGCAGGCTGCATGTACAGATTCAAATGAAATCTATGTCCCTTTCTGAGAACATCCTCAAACTGAGAGTACAACCACACACAAAACATTGTATTTCTACCCATATTAGGACTGTGTAATGACTTCCATTAATTTTAGTAACTGCATTTATGCTAACATACTTCTAACCTTAACCCCTTACTTTAAAATGAGGTCCCACCGCATTAGCACTAGGTTCAGTCCCCGTAAGGCCCATCGGTCTACGGAAGGTTAGCAAATGAACCAAAAAAGGTCCTAAATAAGCAAAATAAACTAGTATGAACACACACACACACACGAACACACACATACATACACACATATGCACACAAAGATACAAAAGCAGAACTTGTTCTTGATGGAAGAGGCCGGTGAAGGGAAAACCTGCTCAATTGAGTTAAAGCTTTCAATTCAATTTGCCTGTGTTGTTGTGTGTGAGTCCGTGTGTCAGTATTGTGTTGGCTGGTCATTACTGTGCGCCTCTGAGATTATCTGTCACCCTGACCTGTTTATCGCTGTCTTCTGTCTTCTCATGGTTGAACTGTGGTTACATAAGGAAACTAACTATTGTGCATGGTTTTCTTTAGATCTACAATTACAATAAGTCATCACTGTTTTAGATATATTTAATTAGAAAACACAATTCTACAACAAGAGCAAAAATACTGTAAGAATGTGTCTGAAAGAAATGAAACGTTTTAGGCTAATAAAGGTTTAAAAGGTCATTACATAATCCTTCTAGGCAAGAACCCCAAACAATGCGAACTATGGGCAGAACCTGCAAAACACAACATTTCTGTCAGTGACAAAGCTTTTGGCCACAACCGTACTTGCCTCATTCAATAATCACATTAAATAATCAGCTTTTGACTGAACATTTCGCAACTCACTTTCAGTCGCACACCTTTTACTGTGACTTTCAAAGTTATTCATCCTCTTATAATAATAAACAATTAAGAATTTGGAGAATATGCTGCATGCTTGTATTCAGTTCCCATGAATCAATACTTTGTAGGACCATCGTAAAAGTGTCTGTGTCTGTGAAGATAAACTTTCAAGTCTTGCGACAGATTATCAACTAGATTTAGGTCCGGACTTTAATTGGGCCATTGCAACTCTAAACAACTGCATTGTAGCTCTGGCTTTTTGTTTAGGGTTGCTGCCCTGCCAGAAGGTGAACCTCTGTGCAAGTCTCAAGTCTTTTGCAACTCAAACACATTTTCTTCCTGTATTGCCCTGTATTTAGCTCACATGAAATCCCAACTAAATACACTAAGGTTGAGAAAATGTGAAAAAGTTCAAGGGGTTTGAATACTTTTGCAAGGCATTGTAGCTTTATGGTACATGGTGACAGTTTTCTGTGACTGGTACTGGGTCCTTCAGCGAGTCATGACTCCTGTCTACACCTGCTGGCCGTCAGAAACCCACACAAACACTCCTAGAGTCAGTCCAAGTCCAAGTATAAGTCAAGAACTTTGGTGAACAATGGCTTAGAATCACAATAAAAATGCATACACATCTGTAACTCTCTCTTATTAGGTTTTAGCAAATCAAACATTAAAAATCATGAAGATAACATACAGCCACATCCCTTTTTGGCTTATGAATGCAACATACTGAAATGATGGTATCAACTAAGGCATGCAGGCTGAATTTGACCTGCCTGGTTGTGGATCATTTCTGGACTGTAGCTAGGAGAGAACTGACACATTTGATCTATGTAGAAATGCAATTATATCTAAAAACATAAATTATAGCTGATTTAAATCAATCTCAACTCCTGAGATGATAGAAGTCAGCTCAGGACAAAACTTATGTATTTATGACAGGGGTAACAAAGGATTAGCTTAGTCTAGCATGGAAAAAAAGTAGTTTGAAATGAAGGAGACCAGAATATGTCACATTATTCAGTCAGAAAGCTTCAGTTCAGCCATGGTGGTTACAGATCAGAGGTGTATAGGTATAGACAGATGTAAAGAAAGATCGACATTATCTCTGTGCTAGCACAAATATTAACATTAGCAATACATCAGCAACATCTAGGCGTAAACAAAATCAAAGAGTTAAAAAAAATCCCAGTGAGAATGACTGAGAGACAAAGCCAAAGAAAGAGAACAGGGAGGACATTGTGTTTTATCTGTTCTCGATGACAGAGAGCACACGGCGGCCGTGGAGTGACACTCTGCAGGCCCTTCAGGCTCACACACATTGCACTGCTATACTCGTGAGGGCACTGACCCAGATGATTTAACACACGCCTAACAAAAACCCATACAAGGTAAGCTGTAAAAGTCCTCATGCAAAAACAGAATACAGTGCTGTGATAAAACTATCTGCCCCCTTTTAGATTTCTCCTGATTTTACTTTCTGTTGGCAGAGTTATATGTTTCACATGATTAAAATACTTTTATTATCAGTAGAGCTGAGCAATGTGGACAAAAAAAATGTAAATATTACTAATCAGTTTTAAATATATAATCCATTTGCTAAGGCAGCATCTGTTTCAGTACATACTAGTAGAACCTATTCAAACAAACATTATCAAAAACTAATACGATTTACTTTAAAAAGTTGCCACACAATTTAACACACTTAAAACACAATTCTCTAAAGTAGTATAAACACTTGATCAACTATAAATATATGCAGTCTTGTTTAAGAGTGTAAAAATGACTGAGAACACTTATAAAATAATGCAAGTCAAGTTGAAACTACTGGTTGTAATTTCATATTTATCTCGCAAAAAATGCTAAAATATTTGTAGCTTCATGTACTGAGCGAAAAGCCACATGTGTGAATGACCTGTTTAAGGTCAAACCACAGTATCTCAATCAAACTGAAGTCTTGACTTTGACCTTCATTTTCTTTATTTGCCATTCACAGGTCTACTAGCCGGTGGGTTTCAGATCATTGTCCTGCTGCATGACCCAACTGCAGTTGAGCTTAAGGCATTCACGTAAAGTACTTGTAGCTCCAGACATGGGTGCACAGATGCAGCAAGGAAACTTGAAGCTTTTTCCATATTGCTAAAAAAATGACAAACCAGGCCACCCTCACTGTGTCTCCAAGTGCACATTTTGCTGATAAACTGAGCACACCATGCATTGACTTCGCAGGGCGCTTCGCTGTTATTTTAGCACAAAAAGATACCATCCATCTCTCCTGTATCAACTTGCTTTTAACTCAACGTAAAGTATGACTATTGGGTCCAGCACAGGTTTTCCTCCTTCATCTGAGCAGCCAATCTCTGTGGTAAAGATAAACAAGACGGCACACGGATGCCAACATACCTATTTGTCCTTTTAAAGTATTCCAAGTTTCCATTGCTTAAAAACGGCCATTAAATATTGATGAAAAAACCTTTTAAGAAACAATGCCATGCATGGCGTAGAGAGGAGAGATAATTAAATATGGTTCCATCTAAGCTTAGTTATTGTCGTTTTTCAGTTTCCCTCAAATAATGAAGCAGTCTTTAATTTACAGACTTTTCGATGGTTTTATTTTTTATTAAATACTCCAATCTTGTTTGACTACGTTATTATATAAAAAAAATCCCACCACCACCAAGCTTGACTTTGATTAAAATGATAAAAATTTTCTCTCGTCAGTCCACAGAATGTTTTACCGAAACGTCTTGGGCATCATCTACATGTTTTTGATAAATGTGGGACGGGCCTTTGCCTCCTTTGGGTCAACAGTCAGTGGTGTTGACCTTGGAGCTCTGCCATGGATGCCATTTTTACCCAGTCTGTTTCTTATTGTTCAGCCCTTAATTGAGCCAAGGCAGCAGAGCTTAAGAAGTTTTTCTGGGTTGTTTAGTGATCTTTTGGTTGAATAGTCGATGTGCTCTTGGAGTTATTCAGGTTGGCCTGTCACTCCTGGAAAGGTTCACCCATATTTCATGTTTTCTCTATTTGTGGATAATTGTCATGATTTGAGGGTGTTGAGATTTTGTTTTGGATTTTTCTCTGATTCTGATTATATTTTCCAAGTTGTTTTGGATCTTGCTTCTGATCATGCCGTTTTCCAGGTGGTGCTTTAGTTCTTTCTATAGGTTTAGTTTCTTGATGCATTCTACTTTGTGTTCTGAAAGAGTTTCCTTTGGTTCGTTTTTTTGCATCACTCTTCATGTTTCCACTCCATGCCTCTACCGGTAATCAGCTTCATCCGGTCCAGTCATTTTCTGCTTTCACCTGTGTTATATACACTGCTGTTCCTTTCACTTCCTGCGGATACTTGCTGTATATTTTCCTGCCTGTTATGCATGCCATACCCGTCTATGCTTGTGTGTCAAGCCCTGTGTATCTTGCCTGTTTCTGTTACCACCTGGCAGTGTTGTGAGTTTTCTTTAATTAAAACTTTTACTCACTTTTACTCACTTTGCCTGTCCGTCTGTATTCTAAGGTCCATTCCAAGAGCTACCCTTGACAATAATGGCTATTACTTTTATTCACTGGAATTCCAGAACCATAGAAATGGCTTTGTAACCCTTTTCCAGACTGATATTTCTTATGAGTTTTTACATTTCTTTTGACCAGCCTACTTCTTGTTGTCAGACAAGTTCTTTTTAAATGATTTCTTGATTATTTTTTCTAACATTGCAATCAATATTCTGACTATGCCTTAACTACTCAAAGCAATTGGACAGTGGCAGTCCAATCACAAGTCATACCGTCCGCTCAGCAGGTAGACATCTTGGTTCATCACATGACCCTAATCGTCAGACTTTTGGAGCTCTGAGCCAACCAGGAGTCATCAGTTTACATTTTCTCAAGAAAAATACGTGACATGCGAGGCTACTGGATAACTTTGTCTTCTGTGCTTTTAAATTAACATGTAGATGGCAAGATGGCTCACATAAAATCTGTGAGTAATTTTATATTACACTGACAATTGAAATAATTGAAAATAATTTAAATAATTTAAAGAATTTAAAGAATTTAAATATTAATTTAAATTTAGGTAGACAAATTGGCTTTCAGCTTGACCGGCATTGACCAATCTTTTTCCGGCCAGCAGATACCAAATCGCCTCCAGCTAACCCTAATATCTTCTCAACAAGCTGCAGTTTTTCTATTACATTTTACAAAAAGTTTTAAATAGGATCCGTTAAAAATTGTCTCTGCTCCTAAAATCAAGTATTGCATTTGAAGAAAAAACATGTAGGCTGCCATAAAAAAGAACAATGCAACTAAAATCAGAAGTTCAGTAGAGCTCCTGACTTAGAAAACCCAGACCAAGAGTTTTTATGGATCATCTGCAAAGAGCAGCAGGTTAAACCATTTGTATTGTTAATAAAAGTTTGATAAATAAGTCAGGAAGACAGAGAACAGATATTTTAGTAGCTTTTCTACAAAACAGAGCAGAGAATAACCCACTAGATACTTAAAACGTGAATGTGCTACAATCAGTTTATGCTAAATGGACACATTAAAGTGGAGAAAGGAAGAGGATGCTGACACACACAAACACACAGGTACAGGGGAATGAGTGTGTTACAGCTGTAGTTCTGTAGCTAATACACCAGATTTACTTCAAACAAAGCAGAACAGTTCCAAACTCTGTCTCTCTCTCCTACACACACACATACACACACACACACACACACACACACACTGGACTACTGTCGAACGCCACTAATCCCTATCCTCCTCTTTATCCTCATCTGTCTAAGCCCAAAGTCTTCTGGTAAATAAGTAATTATGCAGAGCTGTGACCAGGCCATCTACACACAACTCACACACACACACACACACACACACACACACACACACACACTGTTTTTAACAGAGCCTTGCACATTTTAGGGTTTTTGTCACATTATGACCACAACCGGCGCTGTATTCAGTTATGGTTTAATATGACAGACCAACGCAAAGTAGCGCATAATTGTAAAGTTGAGGGCCACAACACAGTTTACAAGAGGTTTTACAAGTGATTATTATTTTATATTATTCACCCCCTTTTAATATCAGTCTTTTGCCATTTGTTATATTGGCCCTTATTAGAAGTCAATATTTATATAAAATGTATTTTCTAAATAACAGTAGATCACACCAGAAGTGATTTCAGGTTACATTTACTATATAAAACAGGTCAATGCATTGTCCTTTTATGAAACACACAAAATGATTGCGTTACTGATATTATTTTCACAACAGTCTGTAATTTTTATTGTATTGTATCACTCGCGATGGAGTGCCAGCCCAGGTCTATGTCTACTGGTGGTAGGCCAGTCAGTAAAGATGTCGCAACCACCTCCAAAACAACCTCAAACATCTGCGTTTTTTTAAACGTCCCCTGAGTTGTTAGGATACTAGCCCTGACTCTCCTGCAAGTAGCAGCCATAACTCTCCTACTCTGTATCCAGCTATACAAAATATCTTAAGTTCTTCAGGCCCCACCCTTTACAAGCAGCAAAAATCGACACGTCACAGGGTGACAGATTTTGACCAAGCTTGGCTGTCAGAGGGAAAATACTGCCCCTGGCTGCACAAGACTGATCTTGGTAAGTAAGTATGTAAATACATACAGTACACTACTCTCGAAAAGTTAGGGATATTTGGCTTTTGGGTGAAATTTATGGAAAACATAAAAAGTTCACGCTACAGTGATATATCATGAAAGTAGAGAACTTAGGTGGAAGCATGCAATGGTGATTTGGAGAATCTGGAGAAAGTGCAGGCCACTTCATTCGAGGTGCCTCAGTCACCAGCAGCCGTTCCCTAATAATGTGACCTCGATGAGCTCCAGCGTTGTCGTACATGAAGATGAAATTAGGCCTGTGTTGTTCATGCAGGGCACAATGACTGCATTATGTTATTCATGTAGTATGGGCTTGTCACCATTCACTAAGTGTAGAGCAGTTCTGTACTGACTAGACACACCTGCCTACACTGCAACACCATCACCACCAAAGGCTCGTCTGGTGACACCAGTGGCTGATGCATAGTGTTCTCCTTGACGTCTCCAACATTGTTGGTGGCCATCATTTCTGTTCAACATGAATCAGCTTTCATCAGAGAACAGCACAGAGGCCCACTGGTCTCTTGTCCAACATAAATGCTCCCTGGCCCATGCAAGACAATGATGCCTGCGCCTGGAGGTGTGATCAGGTACCCTTTTAGGTCGTTGATACTTGAGTGCCTCTTACCTCCTTTAAATGGACCTAGAGTTAAGTGGTATTCATCATCCGGTTCCTCAGGGCCCTGTTCACAATAAAGCGGTCATCGGCAGAGATGTGACCAAATGACCTCCACTTCTATGCCTTTCTGTGACTCTTCTAGTTTCTTCCTATCTCTGTTGCAACCTACTGATGACACTCTTTGACACTCCTAAGCTCATGAGAACATCCTGTTTGAAGCCTCGCACTGTTGAGGTACTGTTGATCAAATGTTAGGTGTCATCTTGGTCTCATGATGTCAAAATTTGAACAACATGATGAGGAGGACTGTTTACATACCATTTCTGATTGAACCAGAAAAGCGCATCATGGAAGATTCATGGATCAAACACCTGTTGTGAATTTTGCCATTAAGCTCCTTGTTAGAGAGCAGAAAGTTGTGAGAAAAGTACTGAAACATTGAACAGTTGGACATGTGCATTCAGAGGTTTGGAGAAGGTCACATTAACTTCATCATTATAGGTTCATTCTAAAATTACAAAGCCTAATATCCCTAACCTTCTGTAAGTAGTGTATAGAGAGATGGAGATAAACGGATAAAGAGAACAAAGTGGCACACTTTGTAGATACCTGATAAATATCTCAAAGTTAGTGATTTTTTAATTGTTAAAGTATGCTGCGTTTATATTGATTATTATGCAATCAATTGTTATATTGCAGACATTAAAAGAAACATAAAAATCATGCCTCCTTTGAGTATCTGTCAGGTAGCACACACACACACACACACACACACACACCCACACACACCTCACCCCAAGACAACATTCCTAGTGGAAACACTGAATATGATACCACTAAAGAAAAACCCTTACAACAAATTACCCTCAGACATCACCTAATAAGTAAACCTTATCTCTGTATAAATACAGCTGTGCTGTGAAGGCCTCGGAGGTTTGAGAAAGTAAGTGAAAAGAAAAACATCATGAAGACCATGAAATGAGCAGAAAGACAAAGACACAACTGCAAATCTACCAAGGCATTGCTGTCGACCTAAACCAGTGGTGTCCGAAGTGCAGCCCGGGGGCCATATGTGGCCTTTGAAATTATTTTGTGTGGTCCATGACCATTAGGTACACTACAAAGCGCTTATCTTTTATTAACAACATTTGTTGCTTTTATCTTAATTTTATTGTAAGTAGGACCCTAAACTTTTTGCAACTTTCACTCAAAAGCAGATAATTCATTAAACTTAGCAAAATACAGCAAGCATTTTTCAAACAACGACCAACCTTTTTGGGATGGGCATTTATTGTACCATTTGTGGTTATCACGAAAACAGGCGTGGTTATCACGAAAACAGGCTGGACAGGCGTGGTAAGGCGTCCTCGTCACTTCCTGTTTTCACTGTTGCACTCGGTGGATTGTTTGGTGTGTGAAGGCTCTCTCATTTGATCTGATTTCTCTCTACTGTGATATATTTTACTTGTTCTAATATATAAGCACGTTAAAACACATACTTTCTGTTGCTGTATTTAAAGTTTGGGGACTCTCCGTATTTTACACGGTTTTTTCTAGTAGTGGTAAGGGGTCGCTAGCTTACCGTTAGCTTTAGCTCCACCATGGCTACCTGTTCTGCTGTTTCTCTCTCTGAGTCTCCTCCTCTCTCCTGCTCTCTCGGTCAGATGTTCAGTTACTCCTCTGCCTCCTTTAGTGATAATGGTACATGTAATAAATGTAGCATTTTTGTAGCTTTGGAAGAGAGGGTGTCGGAATTGGAGGCCCGGCTCCGCGCTGTGGAAAAACCAGCAGATAGCCGAGGCCCCTTAGCCAGCGCGGAGCCACCGAGGGTAGCTCCCCGTAGCAGTCCTTCAGCAGAGCCCGCGCAGCCGGGGCCTCAGGCCGGCTGGGTGACGGTACGTAGAGAGCATAGTCCTAGATCCCAGCCCACAGGTCACCACCAACCCGTCTGCGTTTCTAACAGATTTTCCGCGCTCAGCGACACACCTGCTGAGAAGCCAACTCTGGTAATTGGCAGCTCCATAGTCAGAAACGTGGCTCTAGAGACACCAGCGACCATAGTCAAATGCCTGCCAGGGGCCAGAACGGGCGACATCAAATCCTACCTGAAACTGCTGGCTAAGGATAGGCATAAATACAGTAAGATTGTTATTCACGCTGGCAGTAATGACACCCGGTTACGTCAATCGGAGGTCACCAAAGTTAGTGTTGCTTCGGTGTGTAAGTTTGCCAAAACAATGTCGGACTCAATCATTTTCTCTGGTCCCCTCCCCGATCTGACCAGTGACGACATGTTTAGCCCCATGCTGTCATTCAACCGCTGGCTGTCTAGGTGGTGCACAGAAAATGATGTGGACTACATTGATAATTGGCGAACATTTTGGGGAAAACCTGGTCTGATCCGGAGAGATGGCATCCATGCCACTTTGGATGGAGCAGCTCTTCTTTCTAGGAATCTGGTCGAATTTATTAGTTCTCCAAAACTCTGACAATCCAGGGTTCAGACCAGGAAGCAGGGTCGTAGTTTAACACTCCTCTCTGCAGCATCTGTACCGCTACCCACCCATTACCCTATTAAGACAGTGTCTCCCCCACGGCCAAAATTGAATAGATTAAAAAATAATCTAAAATGAAGAAATCAGGAAAATCTAATAAAAATAAACACAACTCAGACTAAAAAGAAAAATAAAACAATTAAATGTGGCTTACTGAACATAAGATCTCTCTCTTCAAAGACTTTGCTAGTTGGTGACAATTTGTGACAGTCAGATTGATTTATTTTGCCTCACAGAAACCTGGCTGCAGCAAGAGGATTATGTTACTATAAATGGGTCAACTCCTACTAATTATTTAAATTTTCACATTCCTTGAAATACTGGGCGAGGAGGAGTAGCAACCATCTTTCAGTCCGATTTATTGACTAGTCCCAGACCAATCAATAGCTACAACTCTTTTTAATATTTAATCCTTAGTATTTGTCATCCAAATTGCAGAGCACTAAAACCACTTCTGTTTGTTGTTATGTACCGTCCACCTGGCCCTTGCTCTCAATTTTTAGATCAGGTTTCAGACCTTTTATCTGATTTAGTGTTAAATACAGATAAGGTTATTATAGTGGGGGATTTTAACATTCATGTTGACACTGAAAGTGATAGCTAAATATAGCCTTTAATGCTATCTTAGACTCAATTGGCTTTGCTCAAAACATTAACAAACCTACCCACCTTTGTCTTCATTCTCTGGACCTTGTGCTGACATATGGCATTGTGTGTAAAGACATAACAATATTTTCTCATAACCCTGTCCTGTCTGACCATTTTTTAATAACCTTTGAGTTTGATTTAAGTACTCCACACCTGAGAGAAAATTTATTTAGAGTATATCATTATCAGACAATGCTGTAACAACCTTTAAAGAATCTGTTCCACTTTTGATTTCCTCATTATCACAGAAAAACACAGTGGAGGGCAATAATTTTGTTTCTTCCCCTTCACAAATTCATTCTCTTGTTCATAGTGTTACTTCATCATTGCGTGGTGCATTAGACAATGCAGCCCTCTTGAAAAAGAAGGTAATTATTCATAGCAGGCTAGAGGATTCCTACTTAATCTGGAAAAATAGCTTACTGTTGTATAAAAAGACGCTTCACCAAGCTAGAACAGCTTATTTGTCATCATTAATAGAAGAGAATAAGAATAATCCTAAGTTTCTCTTTAGTACAGTTGCTAAACTTACACAGAGTCATAGCTCTGTTGAGCCATCAATCCCCTTAGCTCTCAGCAGTCATGACTTTATGGGATTCCTCCTAAAAAAAATTGATTCTATTAAAAAGAAAATCTTTGACATACTCCCGAAGATGATTACTTAATCCTCAGCAAGTGAGACAACATTGGAAGTAACTGTAGAACCTGATCTGTGTTTGGACTGCTTTGATCCTGTGGAGCTTCCTGAGTTATCAGAAATATTGGCTTCATCTAAACCTTCAACTTATATGTTAGACCCAATCCCAACCAAATTATTTAAGGAAGTGTTTCGTCTGATTACCAGCCCCATTTTAGATATGATTAATCTATCCTTAGTAAATGGATATGTACCACAAGCTTTTAAGGTAGCTGTAATTAAACCTTTGCTTAAGAAACCTTCGCTTGATTGAGATGACTTAATAAATTACAAACCTATATCCAATCTTCCATTCTTATCTAAAATTCTTGAGAAAATAGTTGCTAATCAAATGTGTGAGCATTTACACAGCAATGACCTGTTTGAAGAGTTTCAGTCAGGCTTCCGAGCTCATCATAGCACTGAAACAGCTCAGCTGAAAGTCACTAATGATATTCTTCTAGCCTCAGATAATGGACTTGTGTCTGTACTGGTTCTGTTAGATCTCAGTGCTGCATTTGATACAGTCGATCACAATATTCTCTTAGAAAGACTGGAATATGCTGTAGGGATCAGGGGAACAGCGCTAGGCTGGTTTAAATCTTATTTGTCTGACAGATTCCAGTTTGTTCATGTAAATGATAAATCATCTTTAAACTCCAGGGTTAATTGTGGAGTACCACAGGGTTCAGTACTTGGGCCAATTATCTTTACTATATACATGCTTCCAATAGGTCAAATCATCAGGCAGCATAGGATAATTTTTCACTGTTACGCTGATGATACTCAGCTTTACTTATCCATGAATCCTGATGAGCCCAACCAGTTAAATAGACTACAAGCATGTCTTGAAGATATAAAAACTTGGATGACTTTAAATTTTCTGCTTCTAAATTCAGACAAGACAGAAGTTGTCATCTTTGGACCGGAGTCTTTAAAAAAGAAACTGCTTAGTCAATCACTTAACCTGGATGGCATTAAATTGACCTCCGATAATAAAGTAAAAAACCTTGGTGTTATTTTTGACCAGGACATATGTCATTTAAATCCCATATTAAACAGGTTTCTAGGATGTCCTTCTTTCATCTCCAGAACATTGCCAAATTTAGAAATATCCTGTCCAGGAGTGACGCTGAAAACCTAGACCGTGCATTTTTTACTTCAAGGCTGGACTATTGTAATTCGATACTATCAGGATGTCCACAAAAAGCAGTTAAAAGCCTTCAGCTGATTCAAAATGCTGCAGCAAGAGCTCTGATGAAAATTAAAAAGAGAGATCATATTTCCCCTACTTTAGCTTCCCTTCATTGGCTCCCTGTTAAATCCAGAATAGAATTTAAATTCTCCTCCTCACATATAAAGCCCTTAATGATTTAGCTCCATCATACATCAGAGATCTGATTGTTCCATACGTTCCTAACAGAGCACTTCGTTCTCAGACTGCAGGTTTACTGGTGGTTCCTAGAGTCTCTAGAAGTAGAATGGGAGGCAGATCCTTTAGTTATCAGGCTCCTCTCCTATGGAACCAGCTCCCAGTTTTAGTCCGTGAGGCAGACACCCTGTCTACTTTTAAGGCTAGGCCTAAAACTTTCTTTTTTGATAAAGCTTATAGTTAGAGTGGCTTCGTTTATCAGGGAGGGAGCCTTCCTCCCTCCCTGTTGGATGGAGTAAAGGGGAGTCAGGTTTAGCCTAAACCGGCTCAGTTATGGTTGAGGTGCAAACACACCCTCCATTTCTGCTACCTGTATGACCCCCTCTCTTTTCCAATGGTTATAATCAATCTGACAGAGAGAGGTAACCCAATCGTTGTGGTTTTTAGTATAACAATGGCCATCAGCAGGCTCTAGATGGACAAACTGTCTACTTTTAAGGCTAGGTTTAAAACTTTCCTTTTTGATAAAGCTTATAGTTAGAGTGGCTTAGGTTATCCTGAGCTATCTCTGTAGTTATGCTGCTATAGGCTTAGGCTGCTGGAGGACATAAGGACCACTTTCACCCTCTTCGCTACATTCTCACACTACTTTCCAATTTTGCAGTATTTGCTGTTATTTCAGCTTTTAACTTAGTTCTCTCTCTTTTATCTTCCTAGAAGCTACACCTGGCCTGACTCTGTGTCTACCGGTGACACCTTTCTGGAGAGGGGCATCGTCCAAGCTTCTGCTGGCAACAACTTAATGCTCACCCTCTACCGATGATCCACATAGCCCTGTCTCTCAGTGTTTAACCCTTTCTCTCTCCTAGACATGGCAATTGACTGAGCTTTTACTGTGACTAACTCTATGTGCTCTCTTTCAGACTCTAACCTTGACAACTGGCTCAGAGTTTATGCTTTTTCTTTCTAGGTGAAACGACTAAAGGAGCTACATCCATTAACATTTACCTTTTCCTTCCCATAGAAAGTACTCCTAGATCAGTGCTTCTTTGTTCTCTTTGTGTCTCTGCTCTGTTCTCTCTAACCCCCAGTCGGTCGTGGCAGATGGCCGCTCACACTGAGCCTGGTTCTGCTGGAGGTTTCTTCCTGTTAAAAGGGAGTTTTTTCTCTCCACTGTCGCTACATGCATGCTCAGTATGAGGGATTGCTGCAAAGTCAACGCCAGTGACTGTCCACTGTCTCTACATGCTCATCCGGGAGGAGGGAATGCTGCAAGTCACTGACTGGATGCAATCTGCTGGGTTTCCTTAGACAGAAAAACTTTTTATCCAATTTGATTAAATAACAAAATCTGACTGCACTGTTCAATGGTTAGGATTAATTGGAATGTATGTATCTGACTTTTGTGAAGTGCCTTGAGAAGACATGTGTTGTGAATTGGCGCTATATAAATAAACTGAATTGAATTGAACTGAATTGAAAAATACTGCGATGGACTGGCGACCTGTCCAGGGTGTACCCTGCCTCTCGCCCATAGACTGCTGGAGATAGGCACCAGCTCCCCCGTGACCCACTATGGAATAAGCGGTAGAAAATGACTGACTGACTGACTGAAAAATATTTTGACGAGAATCTGGATTTGTTGGAATTATTTTTACTGTTTTCTCTATTGTTGATTCCATGAGAGCCTCAATAAACATCAAACAATTAGAAAACTATGATTAAATGCAGTTACTGTGTGAAGTTTAGTGTTAAAAATCACCCTTCATTATGTAATTGGTGTCCTAAAGGAAAGCCTATTTAAAAATAGGGCAGTATTTGTGTTTGTGGGGCTATGATTGCTGTGACATGCAGTCACAGCTATAAAATTACCTAAAAAAAGACTGTTGTAAAAGTTGTAAAGTTTTATTTCACCACTTATATTGTTACCACAATAATTTCCACAAAATATCATAACATTTTAAGTCCAAATTGCCCACCCATACGACACTTATTCCATTGATGTTGCTGAGCATGGAGTAAAAATACTTCTAGAAAAAACAAATTACCTCCAAGATATTAGGACAATGTATGCCTTCCTTCAAAAAGGCAAAAGTGTAAGGCCATTTCTCTGTGCTGGATCTACAATGAATGACATACTGTATCCCTTCTCTCCAAAAATCAGACTACTTTACTTTTCTTGCTTAGTTGTTACACAGGTAAAACAACAAAAGAATCACAATTAACTTTCTTTGCGCTTATGATGTAAAGAATTTTTTGTTGTTTTTTTTTACTTTTGGCAGCCGGCTGGTACTTTAAACTTGCTGATTTTGGCATGCCTGGCAAGCATTTGGATACACAAGACCTATCTCTAAAAGAGAGGGCATTAATAAGAAAGCCAATGGTAACTCTGGAGGACCTACAGAGATCCACAACTTATATGGAAGAATCTGTCAACAGGACAACTATTTGTCATGGGCTCTACAAATCTGGCCTTTTTGGAAGAGGGGCAGTAAGAAGTCCCATTTGCAGTTTGCCACAGCAAACATGTGGAAGAACATGTTCTGATCATATGACTCCAAAGCATTAAGTTGTTCACCCTGAACACATCAACCAATGGAGAACAAAAGTTGCCGTGATTGTATGATCCGATGGGGCTGCTTTTCTTCAACAGGGGCAGGGATGCTGGTCAGGGTCAAGGGGTAAATGGCTAAATATAGATCAGACCTGAAAGGAAACCTGTTAGAGGCAGCAAAAGTTTTTAGACTCGTTCACCTTCAGGCACGACAACAAGCCAATACATCCCTAATGAAAGAAGTGAAACAGGAATCATCTGGCTTGAGTTCAATCAATATTTCTTAACTTCCTCTGCTGATACTGGGCTGCTATGAAGTCCGTCCACCCCCTCAGTTCTTCACACTCACTTTGATGAAGCAGCGTTGGACACAAGTTTGAGAACAATAACACATACAGATTAGCAAGAGGCTCTATGGTGAAGATGTTTAAGCTGATATTGGACCTTATTTTCTCGGACTGAAGATCAACCATGTGCTGTTAACCAGATTAATGCAACATGGGATTAAATATACCAGGAAACTATGTGGTGCAAACTGAAAAGGAGATCAGGAGGAGCAGAAAGAAGTGTTGATGTATTCTACCGTACTGACTGCAGAAACAATACTTTTTTTCTAAACTCTGTCGGACAACACTAAAATGGCTAAAAGGTCAGATGTCTGTATTTTGACATTGTAAGGGTATAAAAGTCCATCAGAAAGCTCTTCATTTAGCCAACAAATGCAAACTCTCTTAACGCCCTCTTTGCTATCATCTGCATGTTGCTGAATAGGTTCAAATGTGCATCTGTGCATAAAGTGACAGTTGAGGTTTCAGGGAGATAGAGATCGAGATCACAGCCTCGAATAAAGGAAGAAAGGAGAAAGAGAAACGTGTCTTAACCCCTAACTGACTCCTGGCAGAGTGGATGACACATTTATAGGAGAGGGAGGTGGACTAAAAGAGGGGTTGCTAATGGACCCAGATGGACCCAGAATGGTGAGATTGAAATCAACAAACTTTCAACTTAAGTTTCAACAGAGCAGGAAAAGGCAGCAGCACTCCATGGGTTCATCATCTCCCCCTGAATACTCTTTGTATGTTCTATCTTAGTCTCAGCATTAGTGGAAGAGCTCTGAAGAAGCCGCCCACACATCCATCTGCTTCCGCTTCTGTGCGCAGTCACCTACACACTCTAATGAGCAAACACATGCATTTAATTTTATACAAAAAATGCAAAGAATAGACACATTTTCAGGCAATAATTTGGCTATTCTTCACTTTAAGTATGTCATAGATCATCTCATTAGGACCTCCAATTTATCTCTGTATAGTCTGAGATAGGCAATAACACACGACATCTCACACTGTACTAATATTCATTAGAAAGTAGAAGTAGAGTGGTAGAAACTCATTTCACCCCATGACTGAACAGCTTGTAGAGCCTTTCAGCAATGATAATTTGAAGTAGTAATTTTCTGTATGTCTTTATCAGTCTCTCGCAGCATTGTTTCGCAATTTTGACCGACTTTTCTTAACAAACTCCTCCCGTTCCTTGATGGTTGCAGACATGAAGTTTAGCTCAATTTGGACTTTGATTGGGCCAATGCAATACCAAACCATTTAGTTCCAGATTTGCTGCTATGTCAGGTTCACGGTTTCGTTGCATGACCCAGTTTTGGCCATGGTTCAGCTGCCTGGGACATGGCCTGACATTTTTGAGTTCAGGGTGAACTTAGTGACTGCAAACCCAAATCATTACCTCTCCACCACTGTGCTTGACATCTGGTGGGAGGTGTTTGTGTTGATACACTAGGCCTTGCAGCATGCATTATGGCCAACCATCTCTACTTTGGTTTCAGTTGTCAATAGGACATTGTTCCAGAATTCTTCAGAGTTCCAGTGTTTTCTTCAGATGCAACATGTTGCCAAATGTTCGTTAGAGGACAATTGCTAAACTCAAAAATTGCAACATCCTAACATCCCGTGGCTGCAAGACAAGCCCAAATCAACCAGGTTGGAGAGGAGTTCCTGTCTCAAGTGGAGGAGTTGAAGTATCTCGAGGTCTTGTTCACAAGTGAGGGGAGTAATGTGGAGGCTGCACCGGTCCGTTGTGGTGAAGAGAGAGCTGAGCCTAATAGCAAACGTATTGATTTACCCGTCAGTCGACGTTCCTACCCTCACCTATGGGCATGAACTTTTGGTCATGACCGAAAGAACAAGATACTGGAAACAACCGGCTGAAATAAGCTATCTCCGCAGGGTGGCTGGGCAATCACTTAGAGATAGAGTAAGGAGCTTGGCCGTCTGAGTGGAGTTTAAATTAGAGTCGCTGTTCCTTCACATTGAGGGAAGTCAGCTGAGGTGGCTATGTCTCTCGGCTAGCCTGTAACAGCCTCGGGCTTCCAGAGGAGCTGGGGAGATGCCTAGGAGTGGGAAGTCTGGGCATCTCTGCTAAGACTGACCCAGTCCCGTATAAGCGGAACAGAACAAGTACGAGTATGAGAACAGAAGGAGCATTTGTCCTAAGAACAGCTTGTGTAAAACAAATGCATGAATAAGTGACATACTGGTGTACAACCTATCCATGTGCATATTTTGGTTTTCTGCAAGTGACATGCATGTTTAAATAACTACTGACTTGTTGGGGTCATCTATTTTGGTCAGACAGACTGAATAGGCTGCGCAGTTTGACATGCGCAGCTCAACAGATGTCGCAGCTCTGACGTCACCCGGGATTATAAAACCCGCGGAAAATAATTTTCGTTGCCGTTTCCAGCGTGTCTCATGGGACGACGCTACAGAGGCACATATCTGGAGAGCGAAAAGCTCACAGGCAAACCTTTCATCTCAACACGGCCATTCCAGGAGGAGCTTGAAAGCTGGAAATCTGTCTGATACAAGGTCAGAAGATTCATATACCGATTGAAGACCCCGCTGACACCCGGTGCAGGTGAAAACCCACAAAGGTTTTATTTCCAAGGAGATAAGTTTTTCTCCTTGTTAATTCAGTCAACTAAATGGTTCTTCATATTTTCCCCTCCAGGACGGATAAGAAGTTACCGTATTTTTTATTTTTTATTTTTTATTTTTTTTGAGTTGACATGATCCCCTCCCCCCTTGTTTTTCTTCAGACCTGACACATCCTCAACCGGTAGAGAGAAGAAATCAATATCTATCAAAGTAACTTCGTTCTTTTTTATATTGAATAGGATAGGTGCATTTAGAGGTCTGGGCAGGATGAGGCATAGTTATGGTGATTTAGAATCATCAGTAGTTAATCCAAGGTATTAACTTGTTGAATGCAATACTAATTGAAGTGTTTTATGCTGAGCTGTGTTTGATTTGCTGTGCAAGGTGCGTGTTCATGTTTTTGACCGCCTGATCCCAAATCAGCCAGGAGTTAAAAGTTGGACTTCTAAAGTTTTCCATTCAAAGCAACAGCTGTCTGGGCCTCGCCTGACCACTCCTTTGTTCCAGTTTTATTACTGAAGTTTTTCCACTGAGTTCCCTCCTCAGAGTTTTATGACTCTTTGTTCGAGATTTGGAGCAATCAGCTGCTGGTGGCTAAGGAGGCAGCCCACCGTCTACCAGCTGATAGCCGTCATCAGCATACCAGGAGGTCTTCTCTTTCCAAGTTAACCCAAATTGCACATTTTGTCCATAAAACTGCTGGTTTGACCTTCATAGATACTCAATGCGCATATATTTTCTTTTATTATTATTGTTAGGTAGTCATTTTAGAATAGTGCTTGATAGGTGTTTAGGTGTGTTTGGATCACAATGGTGGTATATCAGAATTATTTGGCTTCAATAAATCTTCATATATATAATTAAGAGAAGCGTTTGTGTTTATTTCGTCCAAGTGTGATTAATCTGTCAAAACAAGGTCGAAGTTCCCCCACTTGCGGTGAAGCAGTTATTTAAACATGGTTTTTGGTTAATAATTAAATTATTAATGAGAATTTACTAATTGTAATTATTAAGGGATTTGAGCCCATAATCAAAACACCAGAGGACATCTCTGACTTCCTATTCGTCAGCAATGATTTTATTTAAGAAATTGTTTCTGAATTATGATTTTTAATTATAATTTTGATAAATATTAACTAATCAATAATCATAATCCTTACAGACTATAGGAGTTTCTTTACTCCATATGCATGAATTTTAATCCTGTGAGGGAAAGCACAACTAGCAGCAAGTGAAAGAACTGTGAAAATTCAATTGGTGTTATTTAGCTGTTTGCAAGGTCTCCATAGCAATCCTCCATGTGAAGCCTCTAGAAATGAGGTGTGTGCAAACATGCTGAGACATCTTCATAAAGTTTTGTGATCTTCTTCACCTCTGAGGAAGGTTTATTCAGCCAACCCGCAAGTCACATGCTGTCAAACATAACTTCATTACCTTAATTTCAACCGTATCCCACTGACACGCATTCCTCCGAGACGCATCCATAAACACACACAGAGCTGTCCTGAAGCTTTTGTGGGATCACATGAGGTTTAGTCAAGTCGGAGTCATGTGGCTGCGTGTATCCTCAAAGAGACCTTCAGCTACAAAGCCTTGCTTATACTACTGAATGACTGTCAAGACAAACGCATTAGAAGAAACCGCTTCACCTTCGTTTTCAAAAATGCAGGAGAACCGTGATCCTTGTGAAAATCATGTTGTGTTCAATGTACCTGAGACTGGCATAGTTAAAACCTTGTATTTCTGGTTTTTACTGTGGCTTTGAAACTCAAAAATCTGCTTTTGAAGTATGTACAGCACTGTGCAAAAGTTTTAGGCAGATATGAAAAAATGCTGTAAACAAAGAATGCTTTTAAAAATAGAAGTTTTAATCATTTATTTTCATCAATCAACAAAATGCAGTGAATGAACAAAAGAGAAATCTTAAATCAATATTTGGTGTGACCACCCTTTGCCTTCAAAACAGCATCAATTCTTCTAGGTACACTTGCACATAGTTTTTGAAGGCACTCAGCTGGTAGGGTGTTCCAAATAGGGCTGGGCGATATGGCCTAAAATGAATATCATGATATATTGAGCAGTTCACCTTGGTAACGATACATGAACGGTAACACTAACGTAACCACTACCAGCCGGACACGCCTCCACAAACGCCCCCCCACTCCTTGAGCCGACCCTTGTTCAACATCGTCCCTACTGCACCCACTTTCTCTGGGAATGAGCCGCTCCTCTCTCCCCTCGACCAGCTCTACCATTTTTTCAACGTCACCGTCTCTTTCACTTCTTGTCGCAGACTCAATGGGGTGGAGTCACGTGACTACAAACTGTACACATAGCATAGCGTCTTAAAGGGATATGAGGGACATTTTTTTTTTAAATATCAAAATTACCGACATGCGCAAAATGACGTTGGTTATTGTTGTAAATTTCGGTGTTGGTAAATGTTCGGTTTATCGCCCAACCCTAGTTCCAAACATCTTGGAGAACTAACCACAGATCTTCTGTGGATGTAGGCTTTCTTACATCCTTCTGTCTCTTCATGTAATCCCAGACAACTCCATGACGCTGAGATCAGGGCTCTGTGGGGGCCATACCATCACTTCCAGTAAGTCTTGTTCTTCTTTACGCTGAAGATAGTTCTTAATGACTTTGGTTGTATGTTTGGGTTCGCTCACTTAGCATTTTGTAAACTGATAAAAATAAATAATCATCATTTATATTTCTAAAAGCATTCTTTGTTTCAGCATTTTTTCACACCTGCCTAAAACTTTTGCACAGTACTGTACATAATGATGCCTTGCAAAACTATCAACACCTCTTTGAACATTTTGTCATGTTATAACTACAAAATTCTATTTAAATTAAGCATAAAAAGTAGGAAAGTTTGTGATTGGTCAATTTTTTTTTGTAGCTAAAATTCTTGGCTATAAATATTAAACAGCTGTAAAATCTGTTAATGTCCCTTTAAATGGCGTCACATTTGGAAGGCAAATACATTTGTGGGTGGAGCAGCAGTTTGTTGCGTCCTCTCTGCTAGTGCCAAATACCTTATTCTGCTATTGACTCTTGAGTGATTTCGTCTATTAGATTGGGTTTTTGAAGACTGAAGAACCAAGATGTATTGGCAGTATAACTATTTTTTCATTAAACAAACAGGACCTCAGTAGCGAGAGGAGGAATCACAATCACATCAGCCTAGTACCCCCTTTATCATGCTGGTCAGACCAGCTTGGTCACACACTGCTGTAAATGTTCAAAGTTTAAGATATTGCTATATAACCTTACTCTGGTTTAAACTTTGCCACAACTTTCTCCCCATACCTTTATTTCCTACTGTAAAATGTCTATGTGTTGGTGATTAAAATAATAAAGTTTTCTTATTAGTGATCTTGTATTTGAGGAAAGTAAACCACCTCCTAGCTAATATTAACTCTTTCTTGAGAAGCTAACTGGTGATTTGTATGACAGGAGTCTTGTAGTTGCTTGAACTACGCACTTCAAATTCTAATATGTTATAGAGTCCATTATGCTTGTTGCACAAGCTCTGCAGTATCCCTACAGCTGTGCATGTAGAAATATTCCATGTGCATGTCCATTTGCTCACTAGGCTGTTATTCCTGTTGTCTAATTTCCGCTGAGCTGCAGCTTTTACATTACTGTAGCATGTCCTGCCCTGCAATATGATCTCAGCTTCATGCTGGCATCATCTGTTATTTTCTTGTAACTTTACTCAGGTGGACATAATTCTTTACTTTCTAAAATTAAGCAGACAGTGTGAACATAAATACAGATCAAAATAGGTCACCCAATAGTTCATTTAGAAAATTTGAAATACATTATATGGGAATTCCGTTTAATATTAATCTAAGGTAATGCATAGATTAACACGAATTAGACAAAACAAGGTAATACAATAGATTCATGAAATGTAAATCAAACAAACATTACGTTTCTTGAGTTTTCAGATTTATACAGGCGTCTTTTATCTGTAAAAAATCACCTAATATCTTAGGTATCCATCCACCTCTCTCACATTTTGAAGATTTCTCTGAACAGAGAACCAGAAATGCTACCTCTTATAAGATAAGCTGGCAAAGGAAAGAACTCCCAAATAAGTGCACATTAAAAGTGCAAAGTGTGCCCTTTTTAGTATGATGTGATGGCAATTTCCATTTCAGCGGTTCATTTAAAGTTCAGTTTAACCTCCATTCTTGTTACAGAGATTCTATATGTGATTTAATGATTTAGTAATTTCTATTTTTTTCAACAACTATGCTTCTAAGAGTTATAATACTAATACAGTGACATTAATTACTACATTAATTGGAAATGAGGGACAACAAGTAGTTTTTCAGTTATTACCTACCACATTACATTCTAAAAACCTTAGGTAATTTAAGGGAAGTCAATAAACCAAAATGAAAAGAGAAAGATATGACAAGGAGCTGAGAAATTCAGAGTATGAGTACTGGGAGAGTGATTACTAGGGGTGTGATTTTGCATCTAGCTTACGAGAGAAGACAAGATTTTAGCAAAATTTCTTGGAAAACTAAGAATTAAAATTTTTTTGTCCTCAAAAAGATTAAATTTAAAGGATTACAAACTGTCTGTTAAAGAAGTTGTAATCAATGGCGAAAATTGCAGTCCAGGCTTGACCAGTACATATATGGATTTTTATTTTTATTTCTGTTTGTTTCATTCTAAGGTCGTCGTCGTCTTCCGCTTTATCCGGGACCGGGTTGTGGGGGCAGCAGACTCAGTGGAGACGCCCAGACTTCCCTCTCCTCAGACACCTCCTCCAGCTCCTCTGGGGGGAGCCCAAGGAATTTGCAGGCCAGCCGAGAGACATAGTCCCTCCAGTGTGTCCTGGGCCATCCCCTAGGCCCCTTCCCGGTGGAACGTGCCTGGAACACCTCCCGGGGGGAGGCGTCTAAGAGGCATCCGAAACAGATGCCTGGGCCACCTCAACTGATTCTGAGCAGTAGCTCTATTCCGAGGACCTCCCAGATGGCCGAGCTCCTCACTCTATCTCTTAGGAAGCTAATTTCAGCCACTTGTATCCAGGATCTTGTTCTTTCGGTCATGACCCAAAGTTCATGCCCATAGGTGAGGGCAGAAATGTAAACTGACCAAATCGAGAACTTGGCTATCGGCTCAGCTTTCTCTTTACCACAACAGACCGGTGCAGTGTCCACATTACTCCCCTCACTTGTGAACAAGACCCCGAGATACTTCATTACTGAGGCAGCCGCATCAATCGGTTTGTCGATCTCCCACTCCGTTCTCCCGTAACTCATGAACAAGACCCTGAGAACTCAGTTTAAGCATCAGGAGATCGGGTCGTCGAGTTCTCCAACTTCGACCGTTGCCCGATCCTCTTCACATCGGTCCATATTCTAAGGTGATTACACTAAATTGACCTTAGGTGTGAGTGTGCATGGTTTGTCCTGTGTGTCTCTGTGTTGCCCTTTGGCCGACACCCCAACTGTCCAGGGTGTACCCTGCCTCTCGCCCAATGGCTGCTGAGCCACCAGCCCCCCATAACCCTTCAAACATATGCAGGTATCGACAGTGGATGGATAATTCAACCCCCACCCTAAAGGCTGGCAATTTAAAAAATAATTAACAAAATTGCTCAAAGTGAATAGAAATTCCATAAAAATGCTAACTAATCCAAACATACTTCACTACCACACTGCTCATCAATTCAAAATTACAGATCAAAGGTGATCAAGGGAAAACTGTCAGATTTCCATCTCTGGCCAATTAACTGGTGCATCACTATTTAAGCGCAATATACCGAAGCTAAAATGTTTTAGAACATTTTAAAGTCTTCTAACTACAAGATATTAAATATCAACTTCAAAATAGGCAAAATCATTTTAGGATTAGGTACAGGTACAGCAGGAAGAGGTAAAAAGCTTTCTTGTATTATTTTTCTAGCACTTTGTTGGAGATAAATGCTGCTGACAGGGGCAGCGGGAGAAGCAGAGAAGCTTTCGTCACCAGCAGCTTCGCTCTTCATCCTGCATTCCTCACATATTTCTGCGAATGAACTTGGCTGCAGTGTTCCACAAAGCCACAGAAACATAAATGAATGCAAACGTTTCAGGTGAGGAGAACACCTGAGAGCCATCCTTCTCTGTCTCCTATCTTCTCTTCCTCTCTGGGAAGTAAACATGGGGCAGTGAAAACAGGAAGTAGGGCCTCCCGTGTGACTTAAACACACTGCCTCTATTTTTAGTTTCATAGACACACACCAACACACACACAGCCCAGCCCGTTTCCTTCAGTCCACGCAGAGGACATCCCTCTACAACAGCCCACAGGGAAACCGGGGGTCAACAGAGCACAGGCCTCAGCTCTTCCTCTGCTCTCAGTACACCCAACATGACTACAATGAAAACACTCACATGCCTTAAAGGTAAACCACTCAGAGCTGCATGTCAAAGGCAGAACTTTTGAGTTACTAATGTGTGCCTGCAATCACTTTGCTTTTGAAGAAATTCAGCTGAATGTCAACAATTCTCCTCAGGTTTGAGTACGATGATTAAAGAACTTTTGTAGTTTTTGTATCTCTGGTTCTGTGTTGTCCTGTATGTGTGGAAGTTCTGCTGGAAGGTATAACCTCCTCATACCACCCAGTCCCTGCTAACATAAAAGCATCCCCACAGCATGATGTGGCAACCACCATGTTTCACAGAGGGAGGTTTCTAAATGGTATTTAAACCCCTTACAATCTGAATATACTATATATATATATCTATATATATATATATATACTATATATATATATATATATTTTATATATATATATATATATATATATATATATATACTTTTAATGTTTTTTGCAGTCAAGCATATTAGGTAGACATTTTTTCATTTGAATAATGCACAAAAATTGATAATTGTAGATATTTTGTATGCTAATTAGGTAAATTACGCAGGACTGAGAATACATCTGATGGGAAGATGACTACAAAGGGCTTCCAATGCGAAACCTGGTATTTTGGTATGTCCAGCAATCAGGAATAGTGAAACGCATTCATTAAAACTGTAAGCAGTTTCAGTTAAATCTGTGGTTTTCGTTTACAATGGATTAAAGAAGAAGAATTAAGAAGAAGCCTAAGAATTAGACTCACTTTGAGGTATTAAGTGATCAAGCATTAGAGCCGAATAATCAATACATAAGCTAAGAATAAAAGGTGTGTTTAAAAAAGGCTGCAGAGACCTTTGTTCCTGTTGTAATGTTTTGTAATATTAGTTTGTTTTTTCTTTAGTACGTTTCAAGAAGATAGAGATTAAATGGCCATGCATAGGTAGGAAGTAGTGATGGTGCAAATTGTCAAAGTGCCAAAATGACCTGCAACCTATCAAGGTTTCTGATTTATTTAATTGGTTGCTGGGTAAGTTGGTTACTGCAGCTCTTCTTTGTACCCAATAGCAGCTTTTCTTGGCTGTATCACTTGCCTTTAAGCTACGTGAAATGCAGCAACACTACAAACATCCTGTAATGTAGGATGATCAATAGACATGGAGAAACATGAGGTTTTTGTCTGAAGTTGGTAAAACAATAAAAAAATGTATACTTTTACTTCATTATAAATAGAGTAAGATAATTTACGAGGGGTTTTAGAGTGATTGTGAAATGAAAAATTGTCCCAATGAAATGCCTCTGACCCAAAAACAGAAACAGCTATCACAGCATATGTTTCTGCAGATGTCTTTTCATAAGAACAAAGTCTGCCAAACATCCACCAGTCTGCCAGTTTGACATTCTTCAAACAACTGTTCATGCTGTATGCAGCATTTCAGCGCCTGGGCACTAATTAAAATGACACTCACAGCATGTCGCACTAGTTAGGGCGTCAGTGAAAGGCTGAAATCGGGATTCCTCTGTGTTTGGAGACTTTTCCTTTGTGTCTCTGCTGCCTGCTCCAGCAGCTAAAACCACAATGGCTGATGTCTCAGACCGCAGACAGCCACACAGTGGTGTGTCTCTGTCACAGCTGAAACACCAAAAATTTAGAATTGGAACCACAGCTGGGAACAAGAACACTGCCACTGTGCTGTTCTGAATTTTACCTGCTGATTGCTCTTCTCTATTGGATTTAGTAGTACATATGTATTATTGCTGGTTTTAACAAAGACAAACCAGAGCGCATTGTTGGTCAGTCTATACCACTAAAGGTTGTAACAGTCATTTTTTGTTCTTTAAGAATAGGAATATTTGATCTTGTTAGGTTGCTCTGTAACTTATTTACATACAGCTGAAACCCGGTTTTTGCCAAAAAATATGAGAAAAAAAGTTAGTTTTTTATCACGTTCTTCAAAATCAGAAGCTTACATAGATGAATTTGTAATACATTGCCTTTGAACAATTGCGAAAAAACCAAATGGTCAAGTTAGTGTTTTTTTCACTGAAAGAACTGTCGTTCTTGAACCGATTCAGTTTGGGTGCCTTTGAACTTTGGTGTTTTGTTGAGTACCGATGCGTGTTTTCACCAGTTTTGGGAGCCGAGCATGAGTCATTCACATGGGCATTACACAATGAGGGTTGAATGTGAGACAGACGAGTTTGCTAAGTTGCACAATGTTTATTTTAATGCAAAAAGAGAGCATCCATAAACTACAGCTAATACTACAGCTAAATAGAGATGGCAACTTCATGCAATAACAATTGTTTGTACAATATTTTCATTTCCATATGTTCCGCTAGTGTAACGGAAACAAATAGTTATACAATACGTGTTTAGTGTGTTTTAGCAAACATCTAGATAATGTTTATATGGTACGTTTTTCGTCTTCCCCCCATACTTGTTGCCTTAGTTGTCTGCATCTTTGAGCAGCCCATGGGTGACTTTGCAGTATGTGCAGAAAAACAAAGTATTCTGCAGTGCCCGGGTTAAAACAGAGTTTGCGCATTACAACCTCTTTTTGTTGGAGGAAACATGCATCACTGGTTTGAAATCCCGTTTGGGAAGCGTAAGGGGCCCCGAACCGCTTAAACCGCTGAAATCTTGTTTTATGTTTGGTTCGTGAAGATGCCATGTTCATCTGTTCAATTTATCTGCAAGTATAAACAGCACAGGAATGTCCAGCCATCATGCGGTTCCGAAGGGAGACAGTTTCCATGTCCCAGAGTTGAAGGTGCAAGCCGAGCAAATCAACTCCAAAACAAAAGCAAAACACTTTGGGAAGATGCTGGTCATAACTGGTAACCAAGGGTCATTATTCACAGTGAAACGAGTCCTTTAATAAAATGCACTGAAAGGTCACTCAGGGATGAAGAAGACATAACTCCAAAAGAACCATAAAAAAGTGAAATTACAGTTTGTAAATGCACTTAGGGACAAGTAGCTCAATTTTGTTCTGTGGTTTGATGAAAAGTAAATGTACGATTTTCTAGATAATGACTGCTGTTACATCACTCCGATTTACAAATAAATACTGCATAAATAACTTGTTGATTTTCTTTTATTTTCATTTGCCATCAAAATAACATCATCATCTGGTAGTGTAACCCCCCTCCTCCTCCGAAAAACTTGGTATCACCCAACCAGCTTTCTCCACCAGGCATTCACTGTTTGCTGTACTTTTGATTCAGTCGCCAGTCAGAGTGGTTGTACTCTCAAAAAAGCGGACAGACAACGGTTTTTCACTATTGGTTGACCACGACATCTTGTAAAAAGAGCGAAAATCAAAATGAGGTAAATATATATGTATTGTTATGTTAGTTTGCTCTATGCCGCTCGCACACACCTGTACACGCAGATACACTGAATGGCGGTGCATGTAGACTAGCTCCTACATACAGTGGTACCCAGGTGCTTTGTTAGACCTGTCACCTGGACCTCGGGGGCTGAAGCTCCAGATGTTTTCAGAACAGCCCCGAATCTCATAAAAGAAGACATTTAGGAGTTTATGTCTGTTCAAAAGATCCATTAAGCCCCAAAATGACAGACTTCACATTTTTATTAAAAACAATCAGATTTGTTTCTATTGTGTTCCATATAATCACTGCCCGCTCCACCCAGCCTGACAATGAGCCTAAAGGAAAAGAAGACAAAAAGTGGTTATTTGCGCACACGCTGCACCGCGACTGTGAAATTAACGTTAAACCTGAGAGCTGGCTCAGAATGGGCTAATTGTAAGCTAGAGCTATTCACTGATTCACCCAGCAAGACATGAGGTGGAGCTTCACTAATGAACATCATCAGGGTCAAGATGAGGGACTTTCACCTGAGCTCCAGGTGAAGTTAAACAGTAGGAACCCTCTCTGTGAGCTTCTAGCTGGATCTGCATCAAAAATATCTGATCTTTAGTCAAAAGGTGGAACATATTTCAATGAAATGTTGGGATAGCTCACAGCATAATTAAAATAAATAAATGTGGTTTTAGGGTCTTACCATTCCATCATTCCATTAAAATATAAGAAAACAATTTTATACCAGTTTTCTTTTTGGAAATGTAAGAAATTATGACAATGGAGCCTCAGATGTAGGAGAAAGAGTGAGAAAGTAAACTTTTAAAAAGTCATTTACATAGATGAGAAAAGAAGCACATTTATTTGAGCCACAGTAAAAATAGTTTCTCTGAGTTTAAGAACAACTTTAGTCGGATGGACTGAGCAGAAAGTTTTTTCTAAATGTCACAAAATGTGTCATTATCTGTTTTAGCCAAATGTTTTTTTCATCAGTCATAAACTGTTGATCTTCATCCTTCACTTAGACTACTAACAAAAAATTTAAAAAGATGAAGTGAAAGTAAGCCTTTTATTAATCGCTGAACTGATGTGGAACAGAAAAACTGCAGTAAATCACAGTAAATTAGAAAAGGTAATGATTCAGTAAAAAAACAACTAGGCAGAGAACCTAACTCCCCCAATGCTAGACCCAAAGATACACCCTTGGGTAACCTGCTACTTTAGGATGTTCATAGGGCTCGTCCTGTGAGCAGAAGAGACAGAGCTTTTTCTTCTGTGGCTCCTAAACTTTGGAATGATCTCCTACTCACTGGAAGGATGGCCAACAACCTGAGTGATTTAAAATCTTTTTTAAAAACTCATCTTTTTAATTTGGCTTTTAATTCCAGCTGAGTAGAATTTTATTAATAGTTTTAATTTTCTTATCTTTTATTGTTTTAACTGCTTTTATTCTATTAGATTTACTGTTAATGTTGAAAATATTTAGTTTCATGTTTTTTTTTTTTCTTTTTAACTTATGGACCTGTACAGCACTTTGGTTTTGGGCATGTGAAGCTTTCTATAAAAAAGCTTGATTGATTAATTGACAAGGAGTAGATTGAGGCTGGAATCAAAGCAACCTGGGCTTTCATTACACCTCAGCAGAACCACAGGCTGACAGCAAAAGGAGGCACAAACAAGAATAAAGTGTACTGAAATGAACATACTTTTCCGAAGCCTGACATTTCTTTTTAAAATATACTTTTTAGTTGATCTTATGTAATATTCTAATTTCCCAAGAGACTGAATTCTGGGTTTCATCATCAATATTTCACTCTATGTGTATCAGTATTATCACTCTGATACAGATAACACTGCATGTACTATAAATAAATTGCACGTGCAATAAGTGGGCGTGTTGCGTGCGATTTTCAAAGATAGCGCATGCAATGGATAACAGGTGCAAAACAGGTGTAGACCGCCCTATTTACATGAGGAAACTGCATGTGCTACTGGCTGGAACAAGAGGAAAAGCAAACAGATCCTCTGCTGTGTTGCTAGAAATATGCAGGGATTGTTACGCTGCATCATTAAAAATGATCAAGTTGCTAATTTTTTCCTTCTGTTTTTTTCGTGCCTTGGTTTTCTAGTCTGTTACAGTTAGTTAACTTTCGTTGTGCTACTCACAGCAGGTTTGTCATTTGCCCTGACAAGATTATTTCTCTTCTCTTGCTCGATGTAACTCGCAACAAATTGGCCAATCAATATTAACAATATAAAAGACAAATATGTCTTTTAATTAATTTGTCTCCCTTGATCTTTTAATTCTTTTCGGAGACTCACCGGGTTCTGTTGCTTTTTTGAGAGTATATGAAGAGTTCAGAGTTTATCATAAACAGCCACAATATTTAAGCCTGAATGAAATATTAGCAACATAAAAATAGATTGTTGTAGGAGTTGACAATCTGTATGTTATAGCTTTGCTAATTTTAAAACATAGCGTCACATAACTGTCCTGCAAAAAAGTTAGATGAACATTTATGTACGTAAAAATACATTATTTTTCAATGATTTTACTGAATTAGTTTTGTTTGTAGCACTGTTGCCTTGCAGCAAGAAGGTCCTGGGTTCGATTCCCGGCCGGGGGTCTTTCTGCATGGAGTTTGCATGTTCTCCCCGTGCATGTGTGGGTTCTCACCGGGTACTCCGGCTTCCTCCCACAGTCCAAAGACATGCCTGTTAGGTTAATTGGTCTCTCTAAATTGCCCTTAGGTGTATGAATGAGTGTGTGCATGGTTGTTTGCGTGTTGCCCTGCGCTGGACTTGCGACCTGTCCAGGGTGTACCCCGCCTCTCGCCCATAGACTGTTGGAGATAGGCACCAGCTCCCCCGTGACCCACTATGGAATAAGCGGTAGAAAATGACTGACTGAGTTTTTTTTGTTTTGCCAATATTTTAACGATATAAAATGTGTTTGATTATTAAAATGTTTTTGGTAACACTAAATAATTTTTTACTGCATTAACAAAATCCTACCCTGTCATGTGTTCACATTTAAACAACGTAATCAAACTGATCCAGCTCTGACTGCCCTTCAGTGACATAACATTACTGTTAATAATGCTTGTTTAGTGACAAGGTTAAAGCATACACTGTCTTTGTCACCACATGGAAAAGCTGAGTTAAAATGGTGATTTTTCACCTGCTAAGAAGTGATTTTAGCATCCAGTTTGCAAATGAAGGATTTAATCTGCCTCATAATGTCTTTAGTTCATTCCTATTAATTATATAATCAACATCAAAGCACAGTGGGTCTTTTACATGATGTGTGATTACAGGCTGTGCTTGATCAGTTATGTGTGCATTTTCACATTAAAGGTTTGTGCGCGTTCACATGATCACTGACAGCGATGTTACTGGAATGATGTTGAATGAAGTGTTTCAAGGAGTTTTACCATAGGAGAAATATCATGGCTTTTGTTTATGATTGGCTCTAAATCAGAGCTTAGATAATCCTACATAGAATCCTCTAATCTCATATATTTTTAATATTTTGATTTTAGACAACCCAAATCTGTTGGTACATGTACAGAAGATTCTCTCTCCCTGTCATCTGTCATTCTTGACAGCAGACATTTTTGCATCCCAGTTAGCACCTGCATTTCAAACGTGCTAAATCCACATGCAATAATTACGCCCACAAACCGTTTCAGGCTTTGAAAATCGCATTGCAGGTGGCTCTTGCTCTGCTCTCGGTGGAGGACGCACGCGTTTTCTCTCCCTCCCTCATGCCTGCTTCTGCATCTGCTTCTGTCTGTGCTTTTCTCAGAGCCTCACTTTACATTTCTTCCAAACTTGCAAAGTATGGATTTGGTCAGCTGGTCTCTCAACGCATTTGATCAAATTTTTTCCAAGGGAAGACAGGGTAAAGGAGAACCCTCTTGCCCAGCCGTTACATTCTTCTCTGGATACACAATGGATTCCTGGCAACAGTGGAAGATTGTGTGTTGACTACAATGTCGATTGAGGACGCAGAAGATGTTTATATATTTGGATTTTTGATAACAGGATTTCTGCTTTTTGGAGCCGGCGGTTACCTGAGTTATCGAGTGACCAGCAAAACGTGGGCAGCTGTTCAAAGCCTCCCAAAGCTGCCTGCGATGCTAGGTGGAATCTGCAGAGCGATCAATGCTCAGACTGTTAAGAGAGCTAAGCCGCAAGCTAGATACGGTTCTTGAACAGAATCGTAGCCTGGAAGCGGCTTTTGGACTAAGAGGTGAAAGGATTTAATCATGGAGAAGGTTGTTCGCTCCAGAACTGCGGAAAGTCCCAGAAATTTGGATATTTGGATTCGCAATTGAGAGATAACAGTAAAAACTCTTAAAGTGGTTGGAAATCCACACAACTGCTTGAACCAGAACATTTATTGTTTTTCTAAATCTGGTGCCCCAACGTGGCCTTTGCAACTTCTGCTAAGTGGCTATCGACAAAATATCTCCCCGAACAGCTGTGACCCAGATAAGACTTTGCGGCCGATTGAGAAAACTTCCATCTCTCTCCTCAAGGACAATGGCGCTCTTTCTGTGTTGACAGTCTAATTCTTGCACACACACTCACAGTTATATATTCGCACCCCCAGGATTCCACCGCACTCTTGCAAAACCTTTTCTTCTTGTGTGTTGCTTAGCCCTGCACCTAATTGCGTGATTTCATTACTTTTTCATTGATTTTTAGTTTTATCAGAAGGATTACCAGCAAAAAAAACAAACATTATTAGTAATAGAAAATTTGGACTATAGCTGCTCTTACACCAATGACCCAGCTTTCTTAGTTAGACTACAATGGACTGTTATTACTTAGTTCAACTTCAGTACCAGTAAAAGCAATATATTATTACCACCTGAAAATGTGGATTAAAGCTGTTTTGTACCAGTGACTCAGCTTCCCTAGTTAGAATTCAGTGGAATGATGCGACTATCAATATTATCATCTTCTTTTAGCATAAGATGCTTTATTATTAAGAGTGGCTTGGAACCAATTTTTACCAATAAACCCGGAAGGATTATTAATTATTATTTCTCCCAAGGATTATTAGTATCATTTGACTTGTTTTTCTGTGTTTGATTTTCTGTATCATTGTGGTGTTTTTCCTAATGTACAGCGCTTTGAGTGCCTTGTTGCTGAAAAGCGCTATATAAATAAACTGGACTTGACTTGGTAAGGGATGACATTTGCGCATCCTCCTCCCATGAATTTGCGCATTTGGGTCATTATCATATGTTTTGGATATTCATGAAGGCAGACCCGATAAACAGTTTTTCGCCTGCAGTTCCGCTGATGGTGGTAATCGGATTGCGTTTACAATCGAATTACCACCTCGTTTGTAGATCAGCTTTGCTGACGCAAACAGGTTTGCATGTGGTTTTGTACACGCAAATTATTTGAAGATCAGGCCCTATATGTATTGAAGATCAGGAAAGTACTGCAACAGCAGGGGACAAAGTGCATGACAAAGGAAGCATACATTGGGGAGAACACGTTTTTGATACACTGCCAATTTTGCAGGTTTTCCTACTTGCAAAGCATGTAGAAGTCTTTCATTTTTATCATAGGTACTCTTCATGGAATCATGATGGAATCTAAAACAAAAATCCAGAAAATCACATTGTGTGATTTTTAAGCAATTAATTTGCATTTTATGCATGACGTAAGTTCTCTACGGTGGCCGGGGGATGCAAACCAACATTACAAAATCTAAAAAACTTTTACAAACCTAAAGACAAATTTACATTTTAGAAAACAATGCATATTTCAGAAAACAATTTAACAAGATGCAAAACACTTTTACAAGTACCGAAACACATTTACATTACAGAAAACAAAGTAATATTTCAGAAAACAAATTTACATTTCAGAAAACAAATTAATATTTCAGAAAACAAATTTACATTTCAGAAATAAAATTTACATTTCTGAAAAAAATTTAACAAGATGCAAAACACTTTTACTAGTACTGAAACAAATTTACATTTCAGAAAACAAATTTACATTTCAGAATACAATTTAACAAGATGCAAAACACTTCTACTAGTACTGAAACAAATTTACATTTCAGAAAATAAATTTACATTTCAGAAAACAATTTAACAAGATGCAAAACACTTTTACAAGTACTGAAACAAATTTACATTTGACAAAATCAACCAGAAAGGGAATGTACCAACGCCGAGGCTGACCCGGAAGTCAGCCTCAGGGGCTGCATCCTTCGTAGGACCCAGTCTACGTGGGCTGGGTCCTTCGTCGACCGCTAAAAGCAGCGCCATAGAAAGAGAAAGGGTCCACGGCGCTGGCTAAAACCACGGAGGCCGGAAGTAAGCAGCTGCGGATTGGGACGGTCTAGCCTTTACCAGCTGTTCCCGCCCGCAACTCAGTGTAACAGCTGTCGCCTAGCAACCATTGCTTACATATATATATATATATATATATATATATATATTATATATATACTATATATATATATTATAATATATATATATAAACAACAACTTTCAATTTTAAGATAGATGGGAATTATAAAGTATTTGATCCCCTCTGGCTGGTCTTAGATAATTATATAATAATGCAGTGTTTTAGGTGTATTAGTATCTACTTGCTTTGATCACTTAAAATATCCAG
This sequence comes from Crenichthys baileyi, assembly GCA_036173005.1. Classification (NCBI taxonomy): domain Eukaryota; kingdom Metazoa; phylum Chordata; class Actinopteri; order Cyprinodontiformes; family Goodeidae; genus Crenichthys; species Crenichthys baileyi. The sequence continues at coordinate 751,454 of JAHHUM010002021.1, forward strand.
AAGCATGCCTTAAAAATAATGTGTTTTTCCATCCCCATTCTTCCCTTTTCTAGACCAGACCCCTTTACTGCAGGATCAACCTGAGTGCCCCAGTCCTGAAACGCTTCTTCAACCAGGAGGACACCAGGCCTGATTTTCGGCTGAGCAGGAAGTCCCTGGCAGTGCTGCTTAATCTTTTGCACCAGGATTGGCGACATGGATGGGGTGCTACAATTGAGACTTTGGTTTTTCTTTTCCGGCTGGCAAGTGGCACATCCTACAGAGTGGTCTGTGTTTGGGATGCCTCGCTCTACTGTCCTTCGCATCGTCCACAGAGTTACAAAGGAGATCGTGGCTATTCGTCACGAGGTCATCTACCTTCTAAAGACCCCTGAGGACTTGGATGCAGTGTCCCGTGAGTTTGCAGGGCTGGCACGCCACAGAGCTTTTCTTAAAGCTGTGGGTGCAATTGACGGCTGCCATATCCGCATCAGGTGTCCAAGCGACCCTGATGGTCAGTGCTACAGGGACAGGAAACTCTTCACTTCCATAATCATGCAAGCAGTTTCTGACCATCGGTTCCGTTTTATTGACACATATGTGGGCTGGCCTGGGTCAGTGCATGACTCTAGGGTGCTTCACCACAGCCCACTGTACACAGTCAGTTTATCCTTCTCCAGGGTATTTTATACTTGCTGATGGAGGGTACCCATGCCTCCAATATCCACTCCCCCTCATCACTCCCTACAAGAGGACAATACAAGGTGTTGGAGCCCAGCGCTTTAACAGCCGTCATTCCATAATAGAGCGTGTTTTTGTAATGAAGAAAACCAGATTCAGGGCCATCTTCCTGAAAGCGCCGGAGGTGCACCACACCTTTGTACCTCACGTAGGTTTTGACCTAGATCCATTTTATATATACATTATACATAATATATACACATACACACATATGCACCCTCTTTTAAATTGTTTTCAGGTCATAACAACATGCACCATCCTCCACAACATCTGCCTTGGTGCTGGGGATGTCATGGCCCCAGAGGATGACCCAGAGGAGGCTGTAGAAGAGGATGAGGTCAGGACTGAGGCAGTCAGCGGTGCTCTCTGGCAGGACCAGCTTTCAGCTGAGCTGTCTGCCCTAGAGGAGGTACCACCAGAACATGACTACTGTGTGCAGGCAAGTATAATATTATAGATGTGATTCATTTTTGTAATATTTGGTGAGCACCATCTTCTAATTCTGCATTTTTCCGATTACATCTTAGTGATGTGGCAGCCGTCAATTCAGCCAGCCCTTTAAACTTGATGGACGATACCGTGGACAGCGGAAAGAGGCATCACCAACATCTGCAGACCACCTGTGTGATGCTTCGCTCACCATCCAGAAAAGACAAACCACAGGTCTCAGTTGCAGCATCCCATCCAAGTCTCTGACCTTGCGAGAGATTTAGCCACACTGCCAGAGACTTTTTGTTCTGTTGAAGAGGTGTTCCTGGAACCGGTCACTCAGGTTGATCCTGCTGTCGCCATTGTAAATACTTGTAGATAGTTTTATTTTATGCCTTTTGTGTCTTGTAATCTTGATCTGTTTGAATGTTCTTTTTTGATGTATTGTTAGATCAAATGTAAATAACATTAGTGACAAGAACAATTTTGAAATTTATTAGAACACCTTAAAACTTTAAGAAACAATCTGAACAAAACTTAATATTTCTTTTATAGCACCTTATTTTGGTGCCATTCTTTCTAAGATGGAAAAAGTCTGTCCATTCTCTGTAGCCTTATGTCCTCCCTGATCAACTCCATCATCTCCTCCTCTCTGTCCCTTTTTCTTTTCTGACCCCTTACTGCTGGCTCACTGTCTTCCTTCTCCATCTGGTTGCCCACCGCTCCGCTTGGCCCTGGAGTGTCCTCAGGTATGGAGGCACTTAGGACAGGAGGTGTTGTGGAAGGCCTCTGTCCCAACACCTCATCCATAAGGACAAACCAGGGCCAAGTGGCAGCAGTGGGCTTTTCACTGACTCCCTCTCCTGAAACTGGATACTTGCAATCCTAAAGTTAGAGGGAATAAAAAAAGAGTTGACCAACAAGACTTTTAGAAATATTCTTTTATTTGTGTGACATGAGAACTTCTGAACATACTCTAAATTCTTTTTTTTTTTCAAATTGTCCCACTTTTTTTTGGCCTGCAAGGGGGTGACCTTCCCCTGGTGGCCCATCTTCTCAAGAATTGTCCTATACAAACAAAAGGAAAGAGGGAAAACTGAAAGAAGTATGTTAATCATTGGATGGATATTTATGAAAGTTAGAAAGATAGGAGTTATTGAAACTGGACAGAAACCGACTGCAAAGAATGTTGTTTTTGTACCTCCAAGCCACAGTGGCTGAGTTTTTAGCTCCAGTAAAAAGGTGGTCATTCTAAACTCTGAGCTTAATAAACTGGCCCGTCTGCATCTTTGTCCCTAAAAAAAATATGACAATACCAAAAAAAACATCTTGCTTAGTATCAGAGCAAAAATAAAGCCTTTTTTAATTTTACATTTGTCTTAATTTGAATAAAATATTAAAATATTTCTATGCAAATGCCTAAAATAAGCTCTTTCAAACTTTTAACTTCTTTACTAAGATTCACCTAAATTTGGAAGTGTATTCCTAATCGGGTGTACCTGGAATCAGAAATTATAATGCTAGCTGAATTATAAACTTTTAAAACATATGGCACATTTCTTCTTAAAAAATGAATATTGAAAAGCTTATTTATTCTCAATCAGACTCTCCAGCGATACAGTTAGATTACATAAAACTGTCCATTTATTCTGGTTAACCTTAATATCACCTGAAATGTCAAATCGATTTTCAGTAACAATTAAAATAATATTAACATAAACTGTTAGAAATCACTTATGTTAAACATTCACTGTGATGACTGCCAGCGGGAGCTCAGTGCCGGGAGTCTGTCAGATATCTCCAAGTTTAGTGAGCCTCACTGGCGAGGCAAGCCGGTTACTACGGCGGGAACGGAAAACTCCGAACACGTCGGAGCACGTTTGAAATTAAGCGATGTCTAGATAAATCAAGCAGATATTTCACGTCTACATAGTTATATTCCCGCACTAAAAACATTGTAGAAGTTAATTTGTGTCAAAGAAAGTGTAATTTTTCACAATTTACTCACAGCTTTTGCTGCTATGGTCCGCCATGGCTTCCCCCCCTTTGACCCAAACGCTTCGACCCGAATGAATGATGGGAAATGGGCGCGAGGGATACTCACGACCCATCCTTCAAATCAGGCAAAAGAAGGAAACATTTGCCCCGGCCCATTTTCAAGGAGTCTCGGAATGAGTCATGAATTGGGATAGCCTTTGGCCCCCCCTGTAAGTATGGCCTACAAATACGCCCTTTGAAAGGGTTCAAAAAAACCCCCGAATGACCCCCCCACTAGGCCCCAAACCCTTATCATTTCCGGGGCACCTCGGCGTTGGGGACATTTCCTTTTCCCGGGTTGATTTTGTCAAAGTAAATTGTTTCGTATTGTAAAAGTGTTTCGCATCTTTTAAAAAGTTTTCTGAAAAGTAATTTTTTCGAAAAAATTAATTTGTTTTCAATTGAAAATTTTTTTTTCTGAAAGTAAGTTTGTTTCTACTTGTAAAAGTGTTTTGCATCTGTTAAATTGTTTTCTGAAATGTAAATTTTTTTGTTGAAATGTAAATTGTCTTTTTGGTTTTTAAAAGTGTTTTTTATTTTTTTAAAGTTGGTTTTTTCACCACCGTTTTTTCCCCCCCCTTAAAAGCCCTAGCAGTTTGTTTTGGTCTGCTATGTGGGATAAGTTGGGGTTTGATCGCTGTTGTCCAATTTGGGCTACTGTACCCAATGTAAGTAACTGGTTCTCACAGCAACACAGTTTATCCTCTCTGCATCATGTCCCTAAAGAAGTTGTAGCACGAAATCGGCTGTTAACCGATATTGGCAAATATATGACTGATATTCCTGTCTTTTAAAATATATATTGAATAAAATGTTTTTTTCAGTATATTACAATATACTGGATAATACATAATGCTGCTTTTCATATATTGTAAAATACATGGCAATATATTTGGTTATATCCTGTATTTTTTATATAAATATATTTTATATTTTATTTTCAGTAATTCACTTCAAATTAATGGTGTTGTTTATATTCACATTTAAAATCAGAACATGCAAGCAATTACTGTAACAAATTAGGAACAAACGTTAAGTAGTTATAGTGCATTAGGTGATTTAAGTTCTGTGAATAAATAAATAAATAAAAACTGATAAGTCATACTTTGTAAATGTTATCATGCATTTAGATTTCATTTTGGTACAAATTTATATAAGTTCCTTTGTTTAAAAGCCTTAAAATGCTTATTATTGAAATCATATGTGACGCTGAAATCATGAGTGAATTAGAAATCTTGCAAGATCCATCATAAGCGACAGAAATCACCTGGACTGTAAACACAGAGAAATTAAGCACTCCTTTGTGGCTATAAAAGTAAAGTACAACAGAAACAAAACCAGAGTGAGGACTTAAAAACCTTTTTTCAAGACAAGCAGCCAGCAAGATTTATGTTTATTTTGTCTTATCTTTGTTCATCACAGCTGAATGCTGGTTAGATTTGCAGTCTTTGTGTTATGCTGTGTGTGTGTGTGTGTGTGTGTGTGTGCGCGCCCGCGTGCATGTGTGTGTCCATACATATATCACAATCTATTTTGATCAAAATCATGCAAACGTAAAAATTTTATCATGGTGCTGACTTTGCACTTATGATAACATCATCATCAACTGACAGCATTGCATATACTTTGTCAGTGATTCCTAATAGTGATAGCTGCAGGTTACCTGTTGCTGGTATTACAACCTAAGAATGTGTATAGGACTTCAACATTTTATGAAATCACTGCACATGTACCAAATCATAATGGGAGATCAAACAAACTCCCCCACCCACCATCCACTCTCCCTCCCTTATTCATCCATTCAAAAGTCAACAGCTAACTTCAACGCCCTCTTTGTCTAGCTCTCGACAGTTTTGTGCTCGCTGACTGTTTCCCAGTCACACCAAACACTTGCCTCTTTCTCCCCACTCCTCTCTTCTGACTGCCTACACATCACCCTCTGTTCAGAGGACTACTGAAGATTCCTGACAGACTGAGGAATCTAATCCCCATTTTAATGTGAAATTGACATCCGTTCTGATAGTTTTTTAGGGTTTTTGCAGATTTCTCAGCTTTAACCCACAAATGAGGTTATGTTTTAAAAATTATGACACGGTCTGGGTAAATCACTCTAGGCTGGCTGAGGTGGTCAGATTCAACTGACTAACTGGCTGAGGAGGTTTGAGCCAAAAACTTTCAGTGAGTTGACTTTAAGCTTCCTGAGCACTTTGAACACTCTGTTACGCAACAAGCTTAATATCACTGCATTTTGCTCTTCATGCATGCCTGAATAATGAGCTGAAATTTCTGGGAAGTGGATTCACTGTAATGACAGTGTGTGCATGTGTGTGCGTGTGCGGGGTGACCTGTTCAGTCTGTATTATTTTCTGCCGAAGGTGAATGTCGACAAAACCTTGTACAGGCTTGCAGCAGAACAGTGACAGGGTGAATGTTTGCTCTAAAGGCTTTCTCTACATCCAGCTGCAAGCCCAAGCATGGCTTTGAGTTTTCACTTCACACTATGTTCTTGGCCAAAAAAAATGAAAATATGTCAGTGTTATTATTAGGTACATTTGTGGATTAGAAGGATAAGAAGAGGCCACCTCTAACTTTCTTTAATTGGCTTTAGTGTGTTATGGGATCGGAATTCAGTTTGTAAATTAACATAAACCTCATTGGTCATTTCTTACTTTTTAATACTTAGGGGCCAGACTTTGGTGTGATATTTTAAAGTAATATTAGTTACCAGTACTTTAGGCTTTCTGGAGCTCTTTTTTTGAGCGTTTGATGCTTTATTACTAATATGTTTTCAGTCTTCACACGTCCCAAAGGTAGCACTTGTGTTTCAATAAATCAGAAATGTTATAGGACAAACAAATTACGTGTCAGATCTAAAACCTGTATCTGAAATGTTTGAAGACATGTTGCACATGTCTAAATGTGAGGAAATAAGAGGGGATTCTGTGGAACATCGAGTCCTAAAATGTTTTTGAAGTGTGTGTCACTTTTAATATGGTCCTATTCTGAATATATTCAGAATTCATAGTGTTATGTTGTGTCAGGATGGGATACATTACTTTTGTCATGAAATCACAATATCTTTTTATATATATTTTTCACATTTAAGGATCAGATGACAGACTAGGAATGAAACTGCAATGCTCTATAAGTGCCCTCAAGTGGTCAAATACATTTTAGCAGAATAAATCAGAAAGTAGATCATGCCATCAGTATCACTTTCAAGTGACTGGCATGCTGAAGTGGGTGAGTCATTCAGACAGCATTACATAGCGAAAGATCAAGTAATGTCATTACTGGGTCATTGCTACGTTCTTTGAGTTGAAATTGTGTTGATTTTGTAGCAATGGTGCACATCTGCAGTATACATGGCATGTCAAAGCTATGAGGCAGCCTGGCTTATTTGGTGATCACAGTGTCAAATGTGTAGTGAGATGAAATGACATATTCAGACATATGTAGGTAAATCCTTATCTCGTATAGGTATATTGAGATATCACAGAAAACTAATTCATTTTCTATCCTCAGCCAAAAAAGATCAGCTCCTAAACAACATTGTGCTCTCTGTTGAGTTCTTTGCTGACACATAAATAATTTATCAAATGAGTTGTAACTGACTGAAAGAAATTTCCACTATGTTATCTGTTCCTTGTCTTTCACCACAAGTCTGTCTGTTATATATTCTTCACATCTGCTCTACCTGTGGTGCAGTTGTGTCAGATTTTCTGAAAACAAACATCGAGTTTGTGAAAAAAAGCCCCAAAACACACTCAAGAAAATAAAACATTATTATTTGATGAAAGGGAACAAATGGAAACATCTAATTCACTCAGATTTAGGTTGCATTACAACAGAAACTACAGAAGTCTTGTCCTGACTGACTCACCTGTGTGGATGGGAGAATGAGAGGAGTGTATAAGAGGTATCCTGCTACAACTTGGCCAACTATCCAATAATTGCTTGTTGAGACACAGGATCTCAAATGACTTTTGATTTTTTGTCAAAGACAGCTAAAGAAAAATTGGGAAGTTCTGATTTAAAAACCGGAAACCGACCGGAAAAGGGTGGCTTGTCCTTTTCAGGCTGGAGGAGAGTTTCCCGCCTCATGGAGGATTTTAAGTACTCGGGGGCTTGTTTACGATTTAGGGAAAATGACGGGGGATCGCAGACGGGTCGGGGCGGCTGCCGCTAAGGGGGGATGTTAGTCCTTGTGGGAAAAGAGCTGAGCAGAAAATGAAACTCTTGATTTTCTGGTCGGGTCTACGTTCACCCTCACCTAGGGCCAAAATTTGGGTCATGCCGAAAAAACGGGAAACCCGATACAAACCTGAAATGAGCTTCCTCCGTAGGGGGCCAGGCCCCCCTTAGAGATGGGTGAGGAGCTCGCCATTCAGGAGGGGGGCCCGGGGTGAACCCTGCTCCTCACATCGGAGGACCAATTGGGGGGCTCGGCATCTTATCGGGTGCCTCCTGGCCCCCTTCCTCGGGAGATGTTTTCCCGGGCCCCCCACCGGGAGGAGGCCCGGGACGGCCCGGACCGGGTGGAGGACTATGTTCCCCCTCTGGCCTGGGAAAGCCTTTGGGCTCCCCCCGGGGGAGCTGGAGGAGGTGTCTGGGGAGAGGGGCGTCTGGTGTCCCCCTGCTTTTCTGCTGCCCCCGCGACCCCATCCCCGGGTAAGCGGGAAACAAAAGTACGAGTTCTGATTTATGTTTCATTTGCCCTTAGCAATGCACTAACCAGGTGTAGATATGTATAGGACTCGCATGATATAATTACCTTGAGTTAAACACACAAGAGTTTCATGTTAAAAATTTATAAGATTATCTAATTTCTGCAGTTAGTTCTCAGCACTGTAGCCTTGCAGAATAAAGCTCCTGGGTTTGAGTTTTAGCCTGGGGTATTTTTGTATGAAGTTCTCTCTGGGTACTCTGACTTTGTCCCACAGATAACAAACATGACTGTGAGTGTGTACAGGCATGGTTGTCTATCGTTGTGTTGTCCTATTAAAGACTGGCAACCGGTCCAGGGTGTACCCTGCCTTTTGCCCAATGACAGTTACAAATAGACCACCACGATGTAAGGAGAAGCGGGTAATAGAAAATGAATGGGCGCAAAAGAAGGCCCTACACCATTCTAATAAATTATTGTGGTCTAAAACCAGGTGTTTCAGTTTCATTGTCCAACCCCTGTATATACAGCACCGTGCAAGTTTTAGGCAGGTGTGAAAACATGCTGTAAACAAAGACTGCTTTCAAAAAAATAAATGATGATTGTTTATTTTTATCAATTGACAAAGTGCTAAGTGAGCGAACCCAAACATACACCCAAAGTCATTAAGAACTATCATTAGTGTAAAGAAGAATAAGACTTACTGGAAGTTGCCAAAAAACAAGTGAGTGATCTACATTTTGGATCCCACATAATATCCAACATGGTTGTGATACTAATAAGGATCCTCCCTTTATCTTAGGTGTAAAAAAAACCTTATGTTTTTTGGGGTAATTCCTCTTTCAGTTCTTTCTCCCACTTTTTCTTTATGTGCAGCTTTGAAGTTTTTCTTTTGGCCATAAGTCCTTGATATAGCCTTGATATAAGTTTACCCATTTTGTTCTTGTTTTCATTTCCTAATATTTGTCTGATTTTGTTTATTTCCCCTAGGAGACCTGATCTTATTTCCTTTTGTTTAAAATCTTGTAGATACATTGATAAAAATGCTTGTAGATACATGTAAAAATCTTGATTTCCCAAATTAAATTCCCTTCGTAAGCTTTTGTTAATTTGGCTAACATAGTCAGACCTCTGTTTTACCATTCCTTAGATTTTGAATTTGTGATTCTTGGTTTAAAATTTGTATCAAAGGCCAGCCAGCTAAAAAAATTAATTTCGTTTTCAATTTTATATTTCCTAAGTACTGTCAACCAGGTCTCCAGGGTGTATTTTGTAAGAGTCTAGCTGTTTCTCATTTTTTAAAACATAATCTTACTGACAATCATAGCCCGTATATGGTCTCCCTCAGCCTTAAGCTCTATTTCCTTCAACTTTGTTATACAAACAGTGGGACACCAGCACATCAATGGTTTCAATTGTGAAGCATAATAATAATTTTGGAGGTTTGGCAGTGCTAAACAGAAAGAATAATATACTAATTTATTTTGAATTTGATACAAATACTTAAATAAAAATGTTGAACAAACACTGTGGATCTAAACATGTTTCTCCTTGAAAATGTTATATCTTTTAGCAGCCTGCCTCTTATAGAGTAATACAAGCATAACAAGCTTATATTAGTTGGTTGATCCATCAGACCAACATGGTTCTTTCAGCTAGCTGAGTGGCAGTTGTTAGCAACAAAACCTCTGGTCACTCTCTGACTTTCTCATTAAAATTACTTTAAAACACAGGAACAGGTTGACAAAGAAATGTTGGCAATTTTGAAAAATATACTTCTGAAAATAATCAATTTTATCTATGCTTATTTACACTTATGCTTATTCACTGTTTTGTGGGGCAGAGATAAGAGAGAGGATCTGTGCTACAGAATTACTGACACATGATCCTGAAACAATGTGCTGACAACAACAACACTTTCCCCAAAGCCACGTCTCTTTCCAGAAGGCTTGATTTATATCTCACAGACAGGTTACGCAGCTCTCCTGAACAGTCACATACGCACTGAGCAAACAGTGAAATCATTGTGTTTTGACCCGTTCTTGTGTGATAATATTTTAATTCACATTCTTTCTTCTAAACAGATTACATCCAATAGTAAAAAATAAATCATGTGCAAAAAACGACCCTATATTTGATTATTCCTTGACAATGGACCAGGCAGGACCAGTAACAATTCCACAGTAGTGAAAATTTGCTCGACATAATATTACCTGATTAAATTAGTGTGGTTCCTTCTGTTTCCTTAAGAAAAACAAAGACAGTGAAGGCTGTTAAACAGTAAGCTAACAACAGTAAAGCAATTCATCAAAAAATGGGTAAAATCAGAGAAAAGACAACACAGCTCAAGGTTGAGAAGTGTCAACTGAAAAGTTTTAATTTATTAGGACAACTAATTGCACATTGATTTTGTAAGCAGGCGTAATTAGTTACTAAGTACCTTTTAACCTACACTGGGTGCTCCAAGCACTCTGGAGAGGGTTTCTCATTCACCCATTTAAACCCATTTCAGAGCCGAATATCTTTTTCATTTTTTCACTTCAGTCTATTGACACAGCACCAGTTTGCAGCAAAAGAGTCACCCTGGAACATTTTAAAGGTGCATTCAAGGTCAAGTACACAAGCAAATTCAGTTGAACTCAGAATTTTAAACGTACTTCATTTCTATTGCAGAAAAAAACTAAAATACAGATTCAGACAAAAAGCTGGTTCTTAAAGTGGAACTAAAGCCAATGCAAAAGAATAACTCCGCCCTCAGACAAATTGTGAAAAATGCCACCAAAGTGGGCCGTGCCAAGTGTGGGGATGAGCGGAGGGAATTAAACGGGGGTATGGAGAAGACGAGGGAAAGTGGCGGCTAGCTTAATTTGGTATACCTAGAGTGAGCAGAGCAACAATGGTAGTGTCGCCACGGATATGTCTCTGAGGTAGAGGATTTTTAGACCCTCTAATCGTCGGAGGTTAAAAGAGGCTTTATGGAGCCCAGCAGGCCTGAGTCTTATCAGTTCAAGCCGCTGGCTCAAGGCGTTGACTCAGCGATGCCCGAAGCAGACGCTGTCGAGGCAGTGGAGGAACAATTCCAACTCTTGAATCAAACAAGCTTACATGAAATAAAATAAATAAATGTATGTATGTATGTATGTATGTATATATATATATATATAGTCAGTCTGTCAGTCATTTTCTACTGCTTCTTAGTGGGTTGGTCACTATCTCCAGCAGTCTATGGGCGAGAGGCAGGGTACACCCTGGACAGTCCATCGCAGGGCAACACACAAACAACCAAGCATTGTTATGATTTGTGGGTGTTTTTGGGTTTTTGTTAGTTTCATTCACTGTTAAGGTTTTGAATCGTTTTTCTGTTTAATTTTCTGGTCATGTTTTAGTCTTGTTCATGTTTTGTCAAGTTTGGTTTTTGGATCTGGTTGTGCTTTCATTTCATGTTTTTCTAGTTCTGGTTCTATTAGTTTGTATTCTTGAATTCCTGTTTTGCTCCAGTCACGTTTGTTCTCTCCTGTCAATTAAGTTTATTCGGTTCACCTGCACCTAGTTAATCTGTCTTGCTTCACCTGGTTCACCCTCCATAAATACACACCTGTTCAGTCACACATCACGGAAACATTTCTCAAATCATGTCTTGTTCACTAATCATGCTCATGTCTTGCTTTTTGGACCATGCCTGTCTAGCCAGTCTGTTTCTGTTTTGTTCCTGCCTCTTACTGAGAATGAATTTTTGTTAATTAAATCTTTTTTGCACTTACCAACATGCTGCCTTCTAGTCTGCATTCTGGGGTCGTCTATCTCGCAAGCCCTAACAAGCACACACTCATTCATACACCTAAGGGCAATTTAGAGAGACCAATTCACCTAACAGGCATATCTTTGGACTGTGGGAGGAAGCCGGAGTACCCGGCAAACTCCATGCAGAAAGACCCCCCGTCGAGAATCGAACCCAGGACCTTCTTGCTGCAAGGCAACAGTGCTACCAACTTCGCATATTTATATAAATATATATATATATATATATATATATATATATATATATATATATATGATTAGTATTTTATTTGAAAAAGTGAGGCCTAGTTGAAAATATAGTCTAACATTGTCAGGCTGTGTGAGGATGTTGTGGGACCAAAGTGCAATAAAGAGCAAGGGAGCAGCATGGTGAGTAAAGAAATGCATTTACTAAGAAAAACAGGTAAATAAAAAAAAATAAAAAAAAGAAACAGATAAACTTACAACTGTAGGCAGGACATGAAAAAAACAGGCAGGTCTCAGGACATGGAGCGGTGAATAGTCAGGGTAGTATGCAAGGTAGTTTTCAGGAGGAACCAGTAGAGAACAATGACAATAAGAGAGTATACGTACTGAGGGAGAGTGGGAAATGTACCAATGAACACAAGGAGTTACTCTGAAGGGAATCAGCATCAGCTGCTGGGAGAGAGACTGAAGGTAACTGAGGGAGAGTGACAACACTGATGAGCAGGGAGCGCAGGGAGATAACAGAAAGTCAACTGAAATAAGTAAAAGCACATAAACAGGGAGGAACCAGATCTATAAGGAAATACAAACTAAAACATATAACATAGGAACAATTTTGAATCCCCTTTCCATGTGCCAATTATATTTACTTTTTCAAATGTACTGTAAAAACAGAAGAAAGCTGTAAGTGGAGGTCATGTTCAAATAAGTCATTTTCAAATGTTTTTGTCATTTTTTATTTGTGATTCACATAACTTGTTTAATGTAGTCTTGCCCAGTGTAGTCTTAGGAAGCTAGTGAACTTGGCATTATTTGAGACCAGTAATAAAAATAACAGTGTTTGTTAACTGAAACAGGAGTTAACATAACTTGAGGATGTAAGTGGTATAAATATAAACATAAAAACGTGTGTTGAAAGGATGTATAATTCTATGGTCTTTGGCAAAAGCAAGCAAATTTTATCCAATAATGTAATATAGTGAGTTGCTTCAACTCAGAGTATCAAATACAGTAAATAATCATTATTTAAACAATTGGTATAACTGGGTTTTGTGAGTTGAAATAGCACATGATTGTATGTTACCTTAATCAGACACAGGTAAGTTGTCTTTAACCCTTTATGACCTACCATAGAAAAAGTTCGCCAGAGCATATTTTTACATTTGTACATGCTGTAGAGCCATTTTTTGGAGCATTTCAATTTGCTATACATCAATACAACCCTTACATCCTAAATTTTAATATTTTGTATAAATTAACTCCATATTAAGTAAGTTAATTGCAAAAAAGTGCAATTAACCACCAGAAAAATTAAAATCATTTTCTTTTTGCACATATTTTCCTAAATACAGTAATATCATAGCTGTATCCCTCAAATATTGCAATATAAAAAAGTTGCACAAAACCCTTTCAAACCATAGGAAATTTATTTGGAGTGTTTCCATGACATTTTTGAAATACACTAGTTTTTATGAACAGAGACAAAAACGAACATAAATTGTACATTGTGAACAGTTTGAGAAAAGATAATATGTACATCAAAATAAACTATTTACAGAAGTGTAATTTAATCTCTAAGTGTGCCAGATACCTATGAGCACACATATATGTTCATAAGACCATCTTCAAACAATAAAAGGTGCAAAAAACAACGAAATTGAAAGCGAAAGTGCGAGCGAAGTTTAACGCAAAAAAAACTAGGACTACTAGGAAAAAAAAGACCACTCCCGGAAAAAAATCACCCGGAAAATGACATTGCTTCCGGTTTTTGCGGGCATTGGTGTGAAAGAAAACCATGTGATAGTTCATCCACCAATGTCATCACGCATATTCCGATGTAGGAAGTACACTTTGGTCTGGATTTTAATGTTTGTTTTTTGCAATTTTTTACTGGATTTCTGCAACAGTTTCTGGAAAATAAAAACTGTTCTCTGGGACACGTGGTGAGTAGAATATTTAAGTTGAACTCTTCGGTTTCATTTGCAAAAAAAAGTATTGTTCTAGCTTATTTGGTCGCAATTCTACAGGCGTTTAAAAATAGATACGCTCCCGCCGGTCATAAAGAGTTAATAAATAAAACAATATCATCAGTTACCTCAGCTCAAAAGTATGAAGTTCAAACGATAAATGATTGTGAATCCAGTAACTTAACTTTTTAAGTTGACAAAAGTCTTTCTTTAAAGTTGAGTTAACATATGTTTTAAGGCAGCAGCTGAACTTCAATTCAATTTAATTCAATTCAAAAACACTTTATTAATCCCAAAGGGAAATTAAAGGTTGTTGTAGCTCATATCATGCAGGTTTCTTCAAAGAGCTGTTGTTGATGCTTATGGCTGTGGGCAGGAAGGATGTTCTGTAGCACTCTGTCTTACAGTAGATCTAAGAGGCCTCTGACTGAAGACATGCTGTTCCTATACAACATTCTCATGAAGAGGATGGGGTTTCCATAATGTTCTTCATTTTATCAAAAATCATTCTTTGCACAATCATCTCCAGAGGTTCTAGAGATTCCCAGAACAAATTCAGTCTTCTTTATTGGCTTGTTGAGCTTTTTCAAGTCCCTGGCTCTGATGCTGCTACTCCAACAGATGATGGCAAAAGAGATCACACTATCCACAACAGGGGGTAGGCAGCTGTAGCCCGATGGGGGGAGGGGGGGTGGTGGTTAAGCACGCAACCCATATACAGAGGCTTTACTCCTCAACGTGGCCGTTCCAAGTTCAAGTCCCGGCCCCGGCCCCGGCCCCAGCGATATTTGCTGCATGTCTTCCCCTCTCTCTGCCCCCATTTCCTGTCTGCCTACTTTCGGAAAATACTAAAAATAAAGGCCACTAGTGCCTCAAAAAAATAATAATTAAAAAATAATCTACAATCATCTTTGTTTTATTCATGTTTAAGATGAGGTTGTTGTTTCTATGCTATGTCACAAAGCGGTTCACCAGTTCCCTGTACTCAGCTTCTTGTCCATCTCTGATCCACCCCACGACTGCAGAATCATCCGAGTATTTTTGCAGATGACAGGAGTCTGTCTTGTTCTGGAAGTCTGAGGTGTACAGAGTAAAAAGGAATGGTGAGAGCACAGTCCCATGTGGTGCTCCTGTGCTGCTGACTACCTGGTTAGACACATATTCCTTCAGTCTCACAAACTGTGGTCTGTTTGTCAGGGAGTCTTTGATCCAGGAGATTGTTAAGGCCTCAACCTGAGTCTTCTGGAGTTTCTGACAAAGCAAATCAGGTTGAATTGTGTTAAATGCACTGGAGAAATCAAAGAACACGATCCTCACAGTGCTGCCTACTTGGGTGAGTTTCCTTTGGTACCAGAACAAGACAGGAGGTCTTCCACAATACTGGGACCTTCTGCTGGGTGAGGCTAAAGCTGAAAAGGTGCTGCAGAATCCCACAGAGCTGCTCTGCACAGGCCTTCAGGACTTAAGAATTCTGTGACTGACACCATCTGGACCTGCAGCCTTATTGCGATTCAGTCTTTCCAGCTGCCTCTTCACCTGACTTCTAGAGACACACAGGTTGAAGGGGAGACAAAGGGAGCATCACCATGTTCTGGTTTAATTGAAGACAAACATGTAAAAGTCAGTCAGTCAGTCATTTTTTACCGCTTATTCCATAGTAGGTCGTGGAGAAGCTGGTGACTATCTCCAGCAGTCTATGGGCGAGAGGTGGGGTACACCCTGGACAGGTACATGTAAAAGTAAAAAAGTAAAAAGGCTAGGGTGGTAGACAAAACATCTCAGGGGTCACAGCGAAGCTTTGGGTCAAAGGAGGGTTGATTGTCTGTTTGGCTCTGGGTAGGAGAGAGGAATACTGAGCTTGTTCCTAAATTGAATCTATTGAAAAATGTGTTTTGTTCATTTGCTCGGTCCAGATACCCATCGATCTGATCCTCCTTCTGTTTGAAACATTTGATCTTCTTGATCCCTGACCACATATCTCTGATATTGCTTTACTGACGTTTAATCTCTAGCTCCTTTCTATACGCCCCCTTGCTGTCTCTTATCTTGACTTTAAGTTGCTTCGGTATACTTGTCAATAGTTCCTTGTCTCCCTCTCTGAAAACCCTTTTTTTTATTAAGCAGGTCCTACAGGTCACTGGTGATCCAGCGTTTATTAGGGAAGAATCTCACCGCTCTGGTGGGGATGGTGTTATCCACACAGAAGTTTATGTAGTCGGTCACACACTCAGTCATGGCACTGATGTCCAGTCCATGTGGCTGGCACAGTGCATGCCAGTCTATAGCCTCAAAGCAACCTCGCAGGGCTTCTTCAGCTTCCTGTGACCATCTTCACACAGTTCTCATTATAACAGGTTGCCTCTGAACAAGGGGTTTATATTCGGAAAGAAAAACAAGATAGTGATCGGATTTGCCCATAGGAGGTCTTGCTTTACAGATGTAAGATTCCTTGATACTTGCATAACACAAATCTAAAGTTTTTTTTTTCTTACAGACTGCTGAAATGTTGGAAGTGTAGCAGATAGTAAGGTGTGGTTAAAATCACCAGATAATGCCACAAACGCAAGGTGTTGTGTCTGCAGCTTAGCAAAACCTCAGCTGACGGCATCACATGCAGTGTTGGCAACAGCTAATGGTAGAATATAAGCAATTACCAAAATAATACTGGTGAACTCTCTAGGTAAATAATGTAGACTAAAACTTTCTGCTAGCAGTTATATGGGCTGAGGACACAAAACTTCAGAGTAACATGTCCTGGATTACACGATCTTTTGTTCAAAGGCACTGCTAATCCACCTCCTTTGTGTTTGCCACTCTTCTTTAAATATCGGTCTAATTGTATGTTCAGTGAAATCAATTTGTCCTTATATGATGTATCTCTGTTTTATCAATATACTAAAGTTTAGAGTAATGGAGCCCTGTCAGATCAGAAATGGGTCAAGCCATGTTTAAAAAACACTGCAACTAAGTTAGCAAATCCCCACATTAGGTTTAGCTGCCAAAAAAGAAGTTTGCTTCAGCAAAAACTGGAAATTTTATTCTTTTTCTAATAAAAATGACTTCAGATTTAACAGAGGTGGATAAAACTAAACCTAGAACCATGTTTTCAGCAACTTGGTGTTTATGTTGTCAAAATGTCCTTCCATTATGTTGTTACTCACAAATATTCAGAGATTTTGTCTTTGTGAGAAGGTTTGGAGAAAACAGGAACTGTTTCCAAAACATAATGACAAAATACAATCCAGAGCCGACTTCTCTTTCTAGTTAACGGCGTTACTCACCAGGGAAATTACACAAGAGCTTCAGTTCCCACAAAGTTTCATGTTGGGGTTTATCCTCTGACATGATCCAATATTTGCTTCCAATTTTGCAGGGATTGAAGCTAATTTTTTTTTAATTCAGGTGGATCAGACACTGAAACCTCATTGAAAAGCACACACACTTTGTTTAACTGACACATTTGATCAGCAATTAGGTGATAGTTGAGGCCAGAAGCTTCATTTTTAAACTGTAAATGCAATTTCCAATTTTCTACTGTATTATGAGGTACAATGCCTTGTAAACATTTTCACACACCTTGAACATTTTGACATCTTGTAACATTTTAGTCAGAAATCCTAATATATTTTATTAAGATTTAAATAGTGTAATTGTAAAAATCTGCATCCATGTCCCCATCAACCCCTGATTATATACACAGTGTATATGTCCTTGCTGAAGAAAAGCTTCTTCACCGCATGATGTTTACGGTAATGTGCAATGTTATGGTGCATTGGTTTTGGAGCTTTTTTTTCATTCCCTGTTGTTTGCACTACAGGAACTAGGACCAAATCAGATTACCAGAGTGGAAGTCAGGGTAAGAAAGGGCCCAGTAGGGACGTAGTACTTAGAGGACTCTGATGACTTTACTGGTTGAAAGTCATTTGAAGTTTAAATTTCCTATTAACTTTACGTTAAACAACAGGAGATCTCTTTGCAAGCACAACATTCAAACCTTGCCACCCATATTATTACAAATATGTTGATAAACATATGGTGAACTTGCTAGTTTTTCATAACTTTATACCTTTTCAGCTGAACGATGAAGCAGTTGTCAGCATTGCAGCCTTTCAACAAGAAGGTCCCGCGTTTGAATCCCAGCCTTGGATCTTTCTGCATGGAGTTTGCCTTTTCTTCTTGTGCATGCATGGGCTCTCTCCAGGTATTCTAGATTCCTCCCACAATCCAAAAACATGACTGTTAGGTTAACTGAATACTCTAAATTGCCAATAGGTGTGAGTCTCTGTCTCTGTGTTGTCCTATAATGTACTAACAATCTGTCCAGGGTGTACCCCGCTTCTTGTCCAATGACAGCTGATGATAAGCACCAGCCCCCCCGCGGTCCTACAAGTACAAACAGATATAGACAGTGGATGGGATGGACGGATGTATAGTTTTTCTTGTTTGTATATTTGACATTACATTACAGAATTGTTTTATTTTTATTTTTTATAATTATTACCAATTTAAAGAAGTATCTGTGTGCTTTCCATTTTCCACTCACTTTGCTGCTGGTACACCAGATTTCCCTATTGAGGGACACAAAAAGCATTATTCTATTCTATTCTATTCTAAAATCAGCCAACAGTAGAGGAGATTAAAGCTGACACTATTAGGAAAAGTGAGATGTACAATAATGTTGCCATATGTTGTGTTGACATTCACTCAGATATGAGTCGCCATAAATAAACAAATACCTAACAGTCTTAACATCTTTCTGCTTTGGTTTCTTGCAAACGCAGGACTCAGATAGCAAGTAGCCTATCCAGATCCTGGAAAAATGAAATTCCTTATTCTTATCTCGACAACAAGGTTCTATTAATATAGTTGCATCTGGCTACAGCTGCTGTTTTTAAAACAACTAGGTTGTAGTTTCTCAATGACCTTATCCGAACATCTTAATGCCAAAAGGAAAAATTTTCTGCTGCATCAAACAACAAACGCTACCAATTCACCAATTTTAAATTTGAATGGAACAGACATGCTGCTGCAGCATTTGTTTGTCATTACTGTTCCTTCAAACACATCTCCCAGGCTTTAATTATTAAAAATCTGTGGATTGTTCCAAAATTTCTCCGAGTTAAAACAGATTTCAATTCAGTTTCATACATTAAACGCAATGGAATTGTCAAACATTTTGTTTTTGTAACTCATAAGCCCAATCTGAACTCTCCTCTCCTTTTCCTTTCCCAAGTATATATTTTATTCAAAATCCATTCTAGCTACACATTTTTGTAGTGGCACATTTACAGTTTGCAGTGGCAGTACATGCCTTTTAAAGCGCTTTGAAATATCCTGAGATTAATACTGTAATGGTCTGATTTCACTGTTTTAATAGCAATCTTGACTCTGGACATACAGGCCAAAAAGGTCAATTTTGGTCTCATCTTCCACGTTTGCTGTGTTCCCTACATCAAAGGAATTCTAATGGATTTTTTCAACAATTACAAACGTCTTTTATAGTGACCCCATTTGAGGAGCGGGCCATTAGAACTTTAAAACCATTGTTCTACCTGAGCGGGGGATCACTCCATCTCCTCCAGAGTTACCATGGGCCTCTAAGCTGCTTCTATGATTAATGCTCTCTTTGCAATAATCAATGGGTTGAACATTTCTCTGTGAGATTTTGAAAGCTTTGGATATTGTTTAATAACTGCTTTAAACCTAAACCACAATTTTCTCCCTGCTGTGTCCCTAAGTCTTCATGGCATTGTTTGATCACTAATGTTCTTTATCCAACTTCTCAGGCCTTCATAGACCTGCTGGATTTATACTGAGATTAAATAACACTAAATTAAATAAAAGAGTTAAATTAGACTATTTGCTGAGGTAACCTCTAAAAGTGCACATAATTTGATTTAGGGGCATCAGAGAAGAAAGGACTCAATACATATGCATGCCATATGTAATATTTCATAAAATATCTATGAAAAGCCTGTTTTTTTTCTGCTTCACAATAAATTGCTACTTTATGTTGGTCTGTCATATAAAATCTCAGTAAAATACATTGAATTTTGTAGTAGCAATGTGACAAAATTTGTTTGAGAGGCATTGTAGGTGTCAGTAGTTTTGTCTCACCAGTTTACAAATGAGCAACGCAGACAACAATAATTAAAACCAAGAGGGCAGTGGTGCAACTTCCATCTTGTTCCACAGTCTTAAACCAAAAGCACTTTTCTGTTAAATCAGAAGAAGTTTCGCACAGGTCCTGCAGCCTTCATTGTGTCTTCCAAGATTTTCTTACGCACAGCTTTTGAAAAATATCCGCGTTTCATCTTGTCCTGTCCCCCTCATTCTCTCCCTAATGGACCTGTTGGCCTCATCAATAATGCAATCAAACAATCATGTGCTCCAAAGGCCTCGAACAACAATGAACCATTTATTCAGCATGCTCTACTTGTTAATAGCATAGTGCAAAAATCCGGAGGTGGTGCTTTTTCTTTCTAACTATCTTGAAAGGAAAAATACTTTCTAGTCATTTTGCACCAGGGTTGTAAAGAAAGCTTTTCCCGCCTTGCCAGAGTTTTTGTTTTTGGATTATTTGATGTTTCCCTGTTGCCACAAACATGATTTAAAATAATGGGTCAGGCTTCTACAGAATTTTTTGGCATGTTGAGGAGGTAAGACAGTCATATGATTCAGGTGCACCCGAAGCAGGAACACATCTAAACACATGGTGGGCACTGAGGAAAGGGGTGGAGGAGCAGCGGCTGCTCCCAAAGGCTATTTTTGATCAAAAATATTAGCCCCTAAGAGCCTAGTGGTGAGTTTAAGTTGCTCTCCTTTTTCTCTGTACACTGCCGTGGTGTCGTTACGAGCCTGAACAGTGTTTTGGTGACACCGTTGATCTTACATTCGGCCACCGCCGCAGGTTGACGACATATTTGCGTCACCTGCAGCAGGCTTTTCTCGCTGAGGCAAAAGTGTCTGAGACTTTTTGGTCTGATGACTTTTTTTCTGAGACCCTTTAATCAGAAGTCTAAAGCTGTTTGATCTGATTTCTGAGGATGTTTCCCTGAAACCTGAGGATGTTCTAAAATGTACACCATACTCCTGGTACTCCGGATTCCTCATACAATCCCAAGACTAATAGGTCAATTGTTTACTCTATATTTTCCTAAGGCATTAGTTATATGTACATGCATGGTGGTCTGTCCTGTGTGTCTCTGTGTTGCCCTGTGATGGACTGGCAACCAGTCAAGGTTCTACCATGTTTTTCTCCCAAAGACTGCTGGAGATGTAGACAATGGAGGGGTGAATACTTTTGTTTGTTTGTAAAGACATTTCGCATTAAAGTATTTTGTTATAACTACTAAATAGGGTTTTGTTTCATCCTGTTTTTCTGCTGCTTCGCAGAAGTATGTAGCATGTATTCACTTTGCAACATAATCAAGAGTGATTTAAAATAAACTGCTTCTTTTGTTTGTTTTTTCTATAATGTAGATGAGAATCAGAGGAATGACAACCGCATTTGTGGACAAACACAACCTGAAGGTTTACTATTCATCAAGGTGTAGAAATGCTTTAGAAAATTACTGTTATTAAATTGCTATAGTTTTACGTTATACCGCTGTTACAGTTTAAAATCCTTTTAAAGAGAGGCCAGAGAAATCACCAGAGTGAGTTTTTCTGCTTGTATGGAGCACAGAGAAATGCAGCACTGCCCCTCCCCCACACATTGCTGGTGGAGGGGCAGCAAGCCGGATGAGAAATACTTCACAAAAAAACTAACACCCCATTACACTATTGCATTCCTGCTGATTTTGGTGGCATAGGAAGATGGACTGCCTTTGGTAAATGATGCTCCTGCAATTTTTGGGGGGCATGCCAAAGAATCCTTGGCATAATCGTCACCACTCTGAGACACTAGATATATCACACGCATTTGCCAATGCTACAGAATTCATGCAATTGCAATTGAACAGTTGCAACAATAATATTGCACCCAATAATAACATCACCTAATCTCATAACATGCTTTGCACATGCTCTGTCAAAGACACATCAACTTTGACATCTGTAAAGATCCAAAAAGAACAGGAAGGTGCAAAGATGTCATCCTCCATAAGACTGCCATGTCACTCCGTAGACAAACCTTTGTGGGTGATATGAAACTGGCAAATGTTTCTACTAAGAACCACCTTCTCTACAAAAACAGAAAAAGGTCCTGCACTTTAAGACTGAGCATAAATAATAAGCAAACATTGCATTAAATTCTTGTAAAATTGCATGAATTGTAGCTTTTGGTATTCAACAGATTAAATAGTTCAAGCTTTAATAAAGCAAGGCAGCAACATGTGAAACCAGTGTGCAAAACATCGGTCATACATTGATCTTATCAGTCTTACTCCTGTAAGTGTTGCGGTACGAATGATTTCGGGTACTTGAATCTTCCTGTGACCAATGGTTCAGTTACCAAGAGATGTGAAACTGATGAAAATGTGTCCGAAGAATCAAAATTGGAATAAATCACTAAAAACCTAGTATACTTGCTGTTTTCAAGGCTGAAGTGGAAAACCCTTACTGCACATTGTGGTTCGCTTTGACCATCTACCAGAGAACCAACATTAGCTTCTGAAATGGATTAACAGCACTGCTGAGAGCAGAGCAGGTACGAAATCAGGCATAAGATCAGGTGGTAGTTGATATTTCACCAGTGTATGATATCCTGTCTTTCACTCCCTGGTGACATTCTCAACCAACAACAGAACTGTCCACTTAATCATAGTCAAATACACAATTAAAAAGCCGCAAATTGAAACAGCATTGAAAACAAAGGATTGATAATATATTTATATATATATATTTATATAAATATATATATATATATTTTTGTTTAAGGTGTAAAAGTTGATATCCCTGCAGGTTTTATCCCTATTTGACATGTGAGCAATTAAACACATAATTAATGCAAAGCAACATGGTATGTGTATGTTCTGAACAACAGAGAAATTAGTCATTTTACTCAAGGTGGCAAGAACAAAGTTCTTTGTGCACAGAACATTTCATAACTCATAAGAACTCAACTGCAGAACTTCTGCAAAGTCCTGTTAGGTCCTTCCCACTGGGGAAGACTCCACAGAGGTAAACATGCCTGGTTCAGAGTTCAGACCAATCACATGACAGTTGTTGGACACCACACATGAAAAACCATTTTGTTCGGAATATATGTCGACAACAAACTGCAAGAACCGAATGATGCCATTTGGTTCTTGCAGCACTGGCAGAGTGAAGAAATTGTTCTTGTGAAGTTTGACCCTTTAAAGTGCACCACGTACAGTCAATGTGAATAGGGAAGAAGAAGCCTTTTAAATTCTAGGATGTTGCAATATCTCACGAAGGTGAGTACACCCCCAACATCTTTGTAAATATTTTACTATATTTCTTTATGGGAAAAGACTGAAGATATTACACTTTGGAACACTAATGTCCATATTGTGTCCATTTAGATATTTTCCCTCCCTGTTGTCATGTGACTCATTAGTGTTACAAAGTCTTAGGTGTGAATGGGAAGCAGATGTGTTAAATCTTGTGTTATCGTTCTTGCTCTCTCATAGTGGTCACAGGAGTTCAACATGGCACCTCATGGGAAAGAAGTGTGTCTTGCCTACAGTCAAGCATGGTGGTGGAAGTGTGATGGCTTGGGGCTGCATGAGTGCTGCTGACTATGGGGAGCACACTTCATTGAGCGAACCATGCATGCCAAAATGTACTGTGACATATTGAAGCAGAGCATAATCCCTTCCCTATGGAAACTCAGCCCCAGGGCAGTATTTCAACATGATAGCGACAACAAACACACCTCCAAGACGACCACTTCCTTGCTAAAGAAGCAAATAGCTGCTGGACTGACCAAGCATGTCTCCAGATCTAAACCATATTGAGCATCTGTGGGGCATCCTTTACAAATTGTGGAGGAGCATAAGGTCTCTTTTCAATTATGTGTGTACATTTATGGCTGTGTGAGTTATTTTGAGGGGACAGCAAATTTACAGTTACAGAAGCTGGACACTGACTACATTGTATTAAAGTTTTATATCTTCAGTGTTGTCCCATGAAAAGATATAATGAAATATTTAGAATAATGTACGGGTTGCACTCAATTTGTGAGGTACTCTATGCTGAGATTATTTTTACATACTAATAATTTCGCACATGGTCATATACACAGGATTTTATTTAGGAATAGCTGGATTAAGGGACCCGACTGCAAATAAATGTCCCACTTTTCAGATTTTTATGAGTAATTACTTTTTAAAAAAACATTTTTTTTTCCCCTTCCAGTTCACGAAGATGCACTACATGGAGTTGGTCACACGTAATGCTCATATTCATTTTGGATTGATTTAAACCTTTTGTATTTATGAGATCATAAAACATTTTTAAACCTGTTACGTTACTCCGTGTATGCTGCAGATTAATGCTGGCATCATAGCAAACTTATTACAGTTGCTGCACCAATATTCATATTTATGTAGTTGAAATATATGTATTTTGTGGGGGAAGAAACAGTGGCTTAACTGACACAAATGTCCAAACCCTGTCAGCAGATTAATTTCTGTGTTTATTTCTTCGTGTATTTGTTTGTTTGTTTTTGTGTGCAGGGTTGCAGCACATTTCCCAAACTGAATACTGAGTGTATTTGCGGGTTAGACTCACCCAGTCCTCGTAGTGCTTGCTGCTGTTGTGCAGGATGTCCTCAAACTGGATGATGCAGTTGGCCACGAAGTCGTCGTAGCCGATTGGGGCGTCGTGGAAGACGGACAGCTCTATCCTTCGGCCCTCGATGACCTCCGTGGTGAACTCGTCGTTCCACGTGGGGCTGTTGGTCTTCTGCCTGGTGGAGGTCTGACCCACGCGCGAGTCGTCCACGTTCAGAGCGATGTACGTGTCCAGCAGGAAGGTCTGAGTCTTCGGACCCACGGCGTGACGCAGGGACCAAGCCGTGGGCTTCAGGTTCCGCGCCTCGCAGATCTTGATCTTCAGCTGCCCGTTGAAGACCACCATGGCGCCGGAGTGAGATCCAGTTATTGCCGAACTGTTCTCCCAAAGCACAGCGAGGATATCAGCTGCTCTCTGTCCTAATAAAGACGCTGTTCAACCGGTGGTCCTCTGGTTTAATATGACGCTGTCTGGAGGCTTCGTGACTCAACCTGTTTATGTTCTAGTTATGAAACGTCAGCACTTAAGCAAAGTACCAGAAATTCTTTACCGCGATGGAAGCTGGAGGACACTGCCGGAGAAGCGGCCGTTTGCCCGGGGAAGGCTTCCTCAGAAGGCTGTCAACAAGCGCGAGTTAGCAGAAAACATCCGAGCAGAGGCCCCAGATGTGAGCCGCTGTGTCATTGGTCTTACCTTCGAGGAATAAAAAAACTCCTTCAGCTGAGCTGGAGCTCCCTGGAAGCAGCGGAGCGGCGTCTGTCACTGTTACCGCGCCGTGACGCGGCTGAGAAGCTCCGGGTGCCTGCCTGGCAGCCGCCGGGACTCATCGGCGGATGTTCACCGGACCGCTGAGACCAGACAGCGGCTGCTGGCGACCGCTGCAGGGGCGTGGAGGGGGGGCGGATCCGGGGGGTGGTGGCGGGTGGGACTCCTGCAGCTGGCGCCTGGTTTCATCCACTTCTCCCTAACTTCACACCTCTGGCTGCTTCTTCTCTTCCTCTGTCTCGGTGTCTGTCTGGTGCAGGAAATGCAAAAAACACGTCAGATTAATGGGTGCCTGTCTGGTACGAAGGACGGGGGAGGTGTTCATAGGCAACATGCTTGCAGGGATGGGGAAGGTGCCTTCATTTGCAGAGAGAGGGTTGCACTCACACACACATATACAGTTCAAAATTAACGAAGAAGGGTTGAAAAAGCAGAAAAAGAAAAAGATATGTGTTAAGCATGATTGGAATTTCAAGGAGATGACTGCAAACCATAATATCCAGAAGCTTGATAATCACCTCAGTCCAGCAATAAAAATAGAACTTTCATTATATGCTCTAGTTTAACATATAACACAGGGTTATTAAAATACTATCAATTAAGCTTTAATTGGGTTAAAAATATTTGTCATTTGACGTGATTAGCAGAGGTCATTGTTTTGAAAGTCAGGTTATCCACTTAAGTCAATCGTGAAAACCTGTATGACCCGAGTAGGGCTGCTACCTTTCAGAGATGACAATAAGGGACCCCCTAAGGGACAACTTCTCGGGGCCACGACCTTTACGGCCTGAGTCGCCAGTCTCTCATGGGGTAGGCAAAGGCATCATTGGTATGTTTTATTTTATGCCAATGTTTTCTTTAACAGGGAGATCAAGAAAGCAACTAGTCATACATAAAGCTTAAAAATGCTTCATTAGCAATGGTGTCTTCTGAAAAGTTGAACCATTTCTTAACATAAGAGACTGATTTGTTAAGAAATGCAGTGAATTCAGTCCTTGCTTTGTCTTCATCGCATGGAAGTAGACAGTGCGGTTTAAATATGGTTAAGTAGCCATGGAACTGATGATCATTTCTGTGTGAGTTTTTGCCTAAAGTTATCCATAATACAATATAACTCAACACATATAAGGAGCCTACAGTCCTCAACGCAGCTGTCCTGGGTTTAAGTCATGACCCCGGAGACCTGTGCTGCATATCATCCCCTCTCTCCACCCCATTTCCTGTCTGCCTACTTTCGAAGAAAAATAACAAAAATAAAGGCTATCATAAAGAATATTACTCAGCACAAGTGGGTCATCACAGTCTAGCTTCTTTACAACTTCCTCAAAGAGAGGGGGTATTATTGCAGAAGAGAAGGTAAACCTCCACAATGTCTCCATCTTCCTCAGATTAGTCCTTACTGAGTTTTAACAAAGCTTGAGGTTGTTTGAGACACTCCACCCCCTGAATGATGAAGTAAGACTTCACTGCAGGCCAGGTTTGCATTAGTCGGTTGATGGCAGGGTTAGGGGACACTTACTTAGTTGTAACATGTCATAGAATTTCCTGGAACTCCACATTACAAATTCTACAAAACTCTTCAAGTAATTCTCTTCGTTTGGCAGATGTGGAAAAAAAGCGCTAGACCTTCCACACAACATTTTCCACATCTTCAATGAGTTGGTTTTGTCAAGCGGCTGCTCTATGACAGCTACAATCCCAGCAGCAGTCTCATCAGCATTCTCCATAAAATCAAGCATTTTGTTGGTGGCCCCAGATTCTGTCTTATGACCTGAAAGGAAGTCAGATCTTCCAAACAGTTAAACCACACTAAGAAAAAAATTTATGAAATAATCTCTTCCCATTGACGTCTGTACTTTTGCAGGAAGTGGTAGAGCATAGCATCCATTGTTGCCACAAATCACCACTTTTACCACACGCATAGTCTCCAGGCAAACGCGCTGGCAGCACCTGTCTGGAGCGGGCCAGGGGAGTCCTGTGTAGATCCCATGTTTTAGTTTTTTTTATCATTGTTAGATTTTGTGTTAATGTGTGTGTGTGTGTGTGTGAAAGACATGGGTATTGGGCATTTATGAAAATACAGAACAAAGCATTCAACTGCCAAACAAAGAAAGATTCCCTAGTTTATGGGCAACCATAGTCCCAGTTTAAAATGTTTACATTTTATCATTTTATTTCTTTACCATCATTTTCAGGTTTGCATAGTTTGTTAGAAAAAAAAATAAAGGTGTTAATTTTCTGATTTATTTTCAGATTAAACATCCAGGAAATTGAGAAAATAATGAGTATATTCATTTATCTAAAAATACTGCATTTATAAGCAAAGGTGATAGGAGATTGTATAAACATTATAAGTTTACATAGTATATTTGTGACTCATGTCCACAACTCTGGTAATCAGTCTGGACTAACTGGAAAAATTAGCTTTTTCATTTGTGTGTAAACCATCTGGAGAATGTATGACCTTCATTATATGTAGCATGGAGTACATTGGAATTACAGTGCCACAGAAGCAACATGCAATATACAGTCTAAATGGATTTTCTGCATTGCAATAAAGGAATGTTTTCCTGACATTAAACCCCCCCATTTGAATGTGTCTCAACTGTTGTTTGGTATTAGCCCAAGAGAACATTTTGCAGGAGCGCCTTTATGTCCAAGAAATTTTCACACATTAATGAGATATGAGATATCATAAAAGAGAAGTGGTACACGGTGGTGATCAGAAGCATGACATGCATTTAACCAAAATCTAATTTGTTACATTAAAAACCTATTTTTTGTCTTTGTTAGTTTTTGCAGGTTTAAGTAAAGTTAATTACTCAACTGTTTACTATGAGTATCATCATTTTAAGGCCTATAATTCAACAGAGATCACTACTAAAATAAAACACCTGACTATTCATAAAAAACAGTCATGACAACTTTCTACTGTCTGGTAATGCTAAGTTAATTACATACAAGTGGTACCCTTAACATTAGAAGAAAGTGTGCCATGGAAGCAGTTGTTCTCAATCCTTGTATGAACATCTGCGATCTAATTTTTAAAACATCTGCCCCCCCCCCCCCCCCCCCCCCCCCCCCCCACCCCCCCCCCCCTGGGGCATGTTTCAGCATTAGTGTAATTTTCTTTTCAGACTATTTTTGAAAATTAATTTTAAAAAGTATTCTTTATCTGATAATGCTTCGGTTCAAAAGAAAAAGACAACAAAAACCAAAGCCAGAATAGTTGGATGACACTTGAATGCCTTTGGCTGCAAGAACATTATGTCACTGTGATTAATGTCTCCATTAGACCCAGGAGTATTTTGGGTAACTGGTGGCATTAAACAAACAGCTGAATCCAGGAATGTAAACACAAATCAAATAAATTCTGAGCATAAACATCATCAACATTCTTTCCGACCACATTTCAGCTGCTTGCAGAAACCAGGGAATGGTAACATGGTTCAGAAGAAATTATGTCATTCATAAGTTCCATCAACTCTAATCAGCTCTCCTCTCCCTGCTGAACAACAAGTTCCCCACAGCATGATACTGCCACCACCATGTTTCAGATAAGGGATAATATATTTCAGGGTGATTTACACTTTTGAATGTTGGCCAAAAAGTTCAATTTGGATCTCATCTAACCAGAACACCTCCTTCTACATGCTTGGACTGTCTCCTGCATGGACTGTGGCAAACTGCAAACACTACATCTTATGGTCCTCTTTATACTACTTTACCACAAAGGCCAAATTAATCGAGAGCTGGAGCTTCTCCTGAGACCCCGCCACACATCGGCTTGTCTGTTCTTTTTGCCCAGCTTGTTGAGTTTTGATACTGAAAAATTGCATTTTCATAGAAGCAGAGAGAAAAGAACTTTGTGAACAGTGGTTGTGTCCCTGAGTTCATTTGACTGGTTGTCAGACTCCTTTTTACAACATGTAATTGGAAATCTCTCGATAAAACCAAGACTTTACTTAGACTGAATTTTGACAAGACATATGATCTAAAAAGGGGATTTTGTAAATGTCTTTATCTAGACTAAATAAAGACAAGTGCTGGACAACTGGAAACAGCCATAACAAATGTCCATAGACACCCAGTGCTTGGAGAGTTAGGTTCTGTAGGAAGAGAAAAATGTATTGGAATGTGGTTCCCAACGCTCAGGTTTTATTTATATATTTTTTCCACTTATTCTTATATAAACGTTTTTTTTTTCATCATTTTGTCGTGTTTTACATCGTTTTGACAAATTTCTCCTCATGTCCTCTTTAATCTAAAGTGGGAGAGCAACAAAAATAAAACACTTCGTCCTCAATTTTTTTTATCTCCAAGTGACCCTAATACTCGTATGTTGGTCCTATTAAGCCCTGAAGCATTTTTAAAAGTGGTTTTGAAAGACATGATACAGGTCCAACATACAGGGGTTGGACAATGAAACTGAAACACCTGGTTTTAGACCACAATAATTTATTAGTATGGTGTAGGGCCTCCTTTTGCGGCCAATACAGCGTCAATTCACCTTGGGAATGACATATACAAGTCTTGCACAGTGGTCAGAGGGATTTTAAGCCATTCTTCTCGCAGAATAGTGGCCAGGTCACTACGTGATACTGGTGGAAGAAAACGTTTCCTGACTCGCTCCTCCAAAACACCCCAAAGTGGCTCAATAATATTTAGATCTGGTGACTGTGCAGGGCATGGGAGATGTTCAACTTCACCTTCATGTTCATCAAACCAATCTTTCACCAGTCTTGCTGTGTGTATTGGTGCATTGTCATCCTGATACACGGCACCGCCTTCAGGATACAATGTTTGAACCATTGGATGCACATGGTCCTCAAGAATGGTTAGGTAGTCCTTGGCAGTGACACACCCATCTAGCACAAGTATTGGGCCAAGGGAATGCCAATTTATGGCAGCCCAAACCATCACTGATCCACCCCCATGCTTCACTCTGGGCATGCAACAGTCTGGGTGGTACGCTTCTTTGGGGCTTCTCCACACCGTAACTCTCCCGGATGTGGGGAAAACAGTGAAGGTGGACTCATCAGAGAACATTACATGTTTCACATTGTTCATAGCCCAATATTTGCGCTCCTTGCACCATTGAAACCGACGTTTGGCATTGGCATGACTGACCAAAGGTTTGGCTATAGCAGCCCGGCCGTGTATATTGACCCTGTGGAGCTCCCGACAGACAGTTCTGGTGGAAACAGGAGTGTTGAGGTGCACATTTAATTCTGCCGTGATTTGGGCAGCCGTGGTTTTATGTTTTTTGGATACAATCCGGGTTAGCACCCGAACATCCCTTTCAGACAGCTTCCTTTTGCGTCCACAGTTAATCCTGTTGGATGTGGTTCGTCCTTCTCGGTGGTATGCTGATATTACCCTGGATACCGTGGCTCTTGATACATCACAAAGACTTGCTGTCTTGGTCACAGATGCGCCAGCAAAACGTGCACCAACAATTTGTCCTCTTTTGAACTCTGGTATGTCACCCATAATGTTGTGTGCATTTCAATATTTTGAGCAAAACTGTGCTCTTACCCTGCTAATTGAACCTTCACACTCTGCTCTTACTGGTGCAATGTGCAATCAATGAAGACTGGCTACCAGGCTGGTCCAATTTAGCCATGAAACCTCCCACACTAAAATGACAGGTGTTTCAGTTTCATTGTCCAACCCCTGTAGTTTGACCATGTTTCTTGACAATGAACACCTTTCCAATTCAATCTCAGACTAAATCTGGATAAAGATCACATGTTAACAAACCAGCTCATCACCATTTGATCTTCAGTGTCTAAAGCTTTGAGTGAGTCAATATACTCACATGAACAATGCTTTATCTTTTTTTTTCTTGCTACTGTTATACATGTCCAACATAACAGGTGCCTCTGATCAAGAAAGCGAAGACTGCACGCCTTTAAGCCCTTATCACTGTTTCAGACTAGGAAAAGTATTTTTTTTTATGAATTCAAGGATATACAGTGCCTTGACACTCGTTTAAGTAATTTCAAAATGTATTTAATAATCCTGAAGTGGAATTATAAATTATAAATAACTCCAACAATCTTTAAAGTTTCTTTAAATAATTATTATAGATGGTGGTGGTTGTTGGCAGGAAGGATCTCCAGTAGCGGTCTGTGTCACAGTGGATCCGATGAAACCTCTGACTGAAGTCACTGATGCTGTATTACAGTCATTTGAAGAGGAAGGTCAGAGTTGTCTATAATGTCCCCCATTCTTTAAACAATCCTTCTTTGTACAATTATCTTTAGTCACTCCAGAGCAGTACCCCAAACAGAGCCAGCCTTCTTTATCAGATTGTTGAGCTTCTTTTAGTCCCTGGCTCTGATGCTGCTACCCCAATAGATGATGGCAGAAGAAATCACACTCTCCACAGCAGAGTTAGAGAAGATATGCAGAATTTTGCTGCAAACCTGGTGGGACATAAGCTTCCTAAAGAAGAACAGTCTGCTCTGTCTTGTTCCATCACCAGTTGAGTCTGTTCTCTCGGTGAGTATACTGAGATATTAATACTTATTCACCACCTTTACCTTTTGTCCCTGATGGAAATAATGTTTGACATATCCTTTGTTTTGTTCACATTTAAGATGAGATAGTTTTGGCCCCACTATGCCACAAGGTGGTCCACCAACTCTCTATATTCTTTTATCCATCCCTGACACACTCAAAAACTATAGATTCCTCAAACTATTCCTGCTAATGACTGCACCTCAGGCGTCCAGTACAAGTCAGAGTTCTGAGTAAAAAGAAAAGGTGAGAATACTGTACCCTGCGGTGTTCCTGTGCTGCTGACCACCTGGTAAGAAACACAGACCTTTAATCTCGCAAACTGTGATCTGTTTGACAGAGAGTCATTTATCCAGACAATTGTTGAGGGCTCCACCTTTCCCAATTTTGTCACATTACAAACACCAATTCATTGTGGTTTTGCAGGGATTTTTGCGAGTCCTACTCAAAGTAGCAGATAACAGTACAGTGGAAGAAAAATGTTATATGGTTTTCAAGATGTTTTTCTAATACAAATCAGAAAAGTGTAATTGCATTTGTATTCAGTTTTTCAGATAGCCTTTTTTATGTAGGCCCTAAAGTTCAAATAGGGCTAATATGCATAGTGCACCTTCTTCCACTTCTACTGTGACAGTGGGGAAAACAAGTATTTGATACACTGCAGATTTTGCAGGTTTTCCCACTTTCAAAGCATGTAGAAGTCTTTAATTTTTATCATAGGTACTCCTCAACTGTGAGTGACGGAATCTAAAACAAAAATTCAGAAAATCACATTGGGTGATTTGTAAGTAATTAATTAGCATTTTATTGCCTGACATAAGTATTTGATCACCTAACAACCAGTAAGTATCCCGGCTCTCACAGGCCTGTTAGTTCTTATTCAAGAAGCCCTCCTGTTCTCCACTTATTACCTGTATTAACTGCACCTGTTTGAACTATTTATCTGTATAAAAGACACCTGTCCACACACTCAATCAAACAAACTCCATCCTCTCCACAATGGCTTAGACCAGAGAGCTGTGTGAGGACGTCAGGGATAAAATAGTAGACCTGCACAAGGCTGGGATGGGCTACAGTAAAATAGCCAAGCAGCTTGGTGAGAAGGCAACAACCGCAAATTATAAGAAAATGGAAGAAGTTCAAGATGACAGTCCATTTTCCCCTTGGTCTGGGGCTCCATGCAAGATCTCACCACTGTAACTGTTGGCAAACTTTAAACAGGACCAGTTTTGGCTTTCCTCTTGGCACTAATTCTTAAAGCCAGATTTGAGGGGTGTATAACTGATACATGCACAGTTGGAAGATTCTCCCATCTGAGCTGTCAGTTTAGGTGGACAGCCATGTCTTAGCATGTATGTGGTTCTTCCATTTTCAGATGATGGATTGAGAAGTGCTCTGTGAGATGTTTAAAGCTTGAGATATTGTTCTATAGCTTCACCTTTTTCTAAACTTCTTCACAACACGACCCCTGACTTATTTGCTGTGTTCCTTGCTCTTGTGTTTTTTGTTCATTAATCTTCTTTAACAAACCAATGAGATCTTCACAGAACAGCTAAGATTATACTAAAATTAAATAGCACAGACATAGATTCTGTTCACTAATTAGGTGACTTCTAAGGGCAGTT
The DNA here is from genome assembly GCA_036173005.1 of Crenichthys baileyi. Lineage (NCBI taxonomy): Eukaryota > Metazoa > Chordata > Actinopteri > Cyprinodontiformes > Goodeidae > Crenichthys > Crenichthys baileyi. The sequence continues at coordinate 784,873 of JAHHUM010002021.1, forward strand.
GGTTGCAAATATTTTAATATAAGGGTATCATAAAAAGGAGGGTGTATACAAGTGAACCACACTTTTTGGATTTGTGTTTGTAAACTATGTATAATTTCCCTTCTACTTCCAAATAATTGTCATGATTCTCGCGTTAACCCTTATTTCTATTAGATTAAGTTCATGGTTCTTGTGTTTAGATATTTATGTTACTTCCCTGTGTTCCCTCTCATCTCTGTTAATAAGCCTTCCTCCTCCAGTTGCTCTGCATTTTCCCTTCCACCAGCTGGTCCACATTTCACCTGATTAGATTTTCTTGTTCATTGGTCATTTCTCCACCCTGCCTCTGTATTTGTACTCTCTGGTTTTTATTGCTCACCACTGAATCCATGTCCCTGTGTGCCTGCCTGCTCCATGCCTGTAACGCTGCCCATGTTTCGTGCCTTATGTGTCTGTGTAAGTCATCCATTCGGTTCTTATTAAATAACTTAAATTCACCATGCGGCTCCTACACTCTGCTTGCATATTGGTCCTAAGAAACCTCAGCTTAATGTGACAATTACCTGCCACCTTGTGCTTTCCTATTACATACAATACCAGTGGAATTCATAGAAGTTTACGTTTACAACATGACAAAATGCAAAAAGGTTTAAACAATAAGAATACTTTTATTTTAAACAATTCATCGAATGTTTATTGAACAGAGATTCAAGACAAAAATATCATATCACAGTGGCTGTGTGCAGGTTTTGTTTGTGCTGTTTTCTCTTTCCTGCAGGGTCTGATTGGCAAGTTCAGCCACACAGGTGTTCTCCATTGAGCCCAATCACCAGGGCTTTCTTAATGAGCTTGAACCTGGAGGGAGGTGTCGACTCGTTGTCTCTGCCAGCGTGCAGAGCGAGCAATAAACACCAGAGTACAAATATGGAGGCAGGGTGGAGAAATGACTAATGAACAAGATCTAATCAGGTGAAATGTGGACCAGCTGGTGGGAGGGAAAATGCAGAGCAACTGGAGGAGGAAGGCTTATTAACAGAGATGAGAGGGAACACAGGGAAGTAACATAACCTGACCATGTTCTGCAGTTCTCTGCATTTCTCCAAACTTGCAGCTCTGAGATCACTTCATGGGAACACCTTACCATTGCTCACCTGCCCGTCCACCCTTCTACACTGTGGGCTCAGCTGAAGCACAGCCGACCCAGGATCACACAGAGCGAATGGCAGCACTCTAAATCCCATGCATCTCCTCCTCCTGATCTCAGCCTCTGTGGGGAAGACTTACCTCTTCCAACATGCCATCATCCACCTCCAACAGTAAGCAGACCTCAATCCTTCTCTGCACCCTTCTACATGACTCAACCTGAGCAACAATAACCTCTCTCCTCTCCTCCTTAATGCCAGTCCAGATCCCTTCTGTAGATCCAGTCCGGGCTCAGTCTCACTTTGTTTACATTACAAATAAACTGTTAAACTCACAGTTGTCTCCATATTTGTGCCAGTTCCAGATTCGGTTAAACCCACCATTATGACAATAAAGGGCCCATAGTATTTGTAGATCTACAGTATGTAGCACAGATTCATACATCTACACCACCTATCATTTTCATACATCCATGCACCTGTATTATTAACATGAAGAATATTACTGTTATAGCAATCCACATAACACATGACAGAAAAACAAAAACTGCTTAGTTCAACTACATCCAAACCATCACATTTATTTTCAGAAAATGGGAGAAAACACCTCCAATATTCCCTAACTTGCCAACCTTGGTTTTTGTTATCTACTCTAAAGCAAATTAGAACGTGCAAAGGCACAGTCTTGCTGCTCAGAGAGCTTTGACATAAGCAGCAGAGTGAAGCAAGGTTGTGTACTAGTACCTTTTCTGGTTGGGATCTTCTTTGCCATGCTTTTGGCACTGCATTAAATTGCATCTACCTCTATATTAGATCAGGTGGCAGACCCCTACATGGCCCGGTTGACTTAGTGCAAAGACCAAAGTTTGTGAAGGCCTCATTGGAGACACAATATTTACTGATGAAGCCGTAGTTACCACCCTCACGCAGCAGCAACTCCAAACCTGGCTTTGGCCTCATTATCAGTCTGAAGAAGACTATTGTGATGGGCCAGGAAATTGTGGACCTTCTTGCCATCACTATCAATGACAAATGAGACAGAATTTCATCGTTATGTCCTACTATAGTAATAGCTATGACACCAGAACTTCTATTGTACACCAGTGTGCCTCTGGCCCTGGTCTCACTCGAAAAAGAGATTTTATCTCTAGGGGACTTCCTGGTAAAATAAAATTAAAAAATCTTAAATTGTTTATAAAATTAATACATCTGCTTTCAGGTACTTTACTACTTCTTTGTACCTTTCTCTACTGCACTGTTTCTACTAAATTTACAGGTTTAATATTTCTTGCTTGTCTACATTTTGATTTTTTATTCCGTACTTACTAAAAAAAAAAGTAGTTTTTTGTAAAAGCTGAAACACAAGAATTTTAAATCATCCCTGAATACTCATGCACTGTTAAAGGTCAACACGTGATGCTAAACGCTCTGAACACATCCGTCCCTGGATCTTATTCTACGGCTCAGGCTCAAAGTTAAAGGGCAAAACAACTTTGGGACTATTGTTTGGAACACCTGCATTAGCAGCTGGTAAACAGTAGGGGTCACCAAACACCAACCAAGATTTATGATTCATTTCTATTGCCCTTTTAATTCCTCCCTTTTTTTTCTTTTTGTTCACTTTGTTCACCCCTGCGTGTGCTTTAGAGCGTCCTTTTACCTATGTATATTGTCAAAGTGGAAACAATGAGTACTTTTAGCATACTCTGCTTTAATTCAACTAGCTTTGATAAATATCAAACAGCTGGAAGCTAGAGACACTGATGTGAGAGCAGAGAGGATGTGCATAACAAACTAAAACCTTTCAAGTCCTGGACTTTGTGTCCAGCTTATCCCTGCATGCACACCTCTGGTGCAGTTGGTAGCTTCACTGTTTAATTATAAACAAACTGACAAAAATCAATGTTAGTTTATTTGTCCCTTTTTTCATTTTTCTTACAGCTGGTTCTTTGTGTAAGCCAATCAATAGCTGGCCCTTGAGGGGAGGTTAAAAACGATCTATAATAGGATTCAACTCGAGCAGCAGGAATAAAACCAAGCCAAAGCAATTTCCCGCAGGCTAGCAGGGAGGTTTAATACCGACTGTTTGTTGTCCGTCAGAGCTTTAAAGCAGGCCACACGAGGGTGCTGGCTCATGTTTATGGGGCATTTCTGGCATGAAATGTTTAAAAATAAATGTACCTTTTGTCCTGTTCCATTCTGGAACATAAACCAGCATGAATGTACCTGCTTGGTAAGCAAGACAGAATTTCATCCCAAAGTCCTATTATATTAACAGTTGTCATTTATCCTAGAACCTGGATCAGCATTTGCGTCACAAGACATCTGATAAATGCTTTCCCTAATTTGGTGGCAAGGCAGATGGTCCTGGTGTTGGCAAAAGTACTGTAAATTATAGGGTGAAAAAAGAAGTGTGCGTCAGCAGCAGCAGCAGTGGTGGCAGCAAGGTGTAATGTGAAGAGAAGAAGGCAGAGCTGCAAATCCCGGTGGAGAAAAGAAAAAAATATATGGCCTGAAATAAAGCACCTGTCTCCTGAAGAAATTCCTGCATGCCTAAAACACCTTCTGCATCCCGATAATGAAGAATCACAACTAAAATCAAGCAGGTATTTCTGATTGGTAAGGTAAATACAAGGGAAAAGCAGAAAGAAATGAACAACAGTGTCTTGCAAAAGTATTCTTGAAGTCTTTCATATTTTGATCTATGGCCTAAAATTACATGTACAGTAGTTTATTCGGATTTTATGCCATAGAACAACAGAAAGTAGTCAGTTATTGTGAAGTAGAAGAAAATATTACATGATGTTTTTTTTTTGTTTACAAACATAAATCTGAAATCCCCACCCTGAGCCAACCAACCCCTGCCTCCTTAAGTCATTACTGGATGTTGCAAACATTAATGCCCCTTTTTCCACCGGCTCGATTCGGCCCAGCTCCGCTCCACTCGGCCCAGTTTGTGAGCATTTCCATAACTATTTGTTCCGTACTGGGACCTGCATTTTTGGTCCCTGCTTGAGCAGGAACGACTGGGGCTGAATAGGGACTACATGTGGCGTAAACAGACTGCTGTTCACTGATTGGCCATGGGACCAGGAGAAATAAGAAGGTTTTTGCCAAGATAGTGCAGAGAAAAATAATAAAACTCAAGATTGACTGCAATAATATTAAGGACCACAATAGCCAGACGCACAAACATTTCCTTCAAAACACAAAATAACACCACCATGAAACAGAACATTTGGTTCGGAAATGTATTGTCGATCCTCAAACGAACCACCGTCTACTGGAGAAAGGAACAGGCAGAGAGCAGCTACCTGTAATCAGACTGCCTGAACTTGGTCAAACGGGAGGAAGTGCCGCTGAATTCGGTGAGCAGGCAGCTGCGTCTTTCCTCTCTGCTTCTCCTGCCGCCACCCCTCACTAGGAACCCCTGAGCCTTATTTTCTACGTTCTGGCTGGGCTGCGGTCCAGATAATTATCCCAGTGGATTGTTTCAGACATGAAAAAACATATGTACGACATTCCTAAATGATAATGATAATAAACATTATTTGTATTTAGCTTATTTCTGTTTTTATTTTATATTGTTTTATTTATTTTAGTTTCACACAGATTACTTTAATGTGACAATGTCACACAGTAACGTTAATAACGGCATAGCGGCATAGCGCCAGCTCTCAGTGGGTCAGTGGAAACAAAACAGGTTCAATGCAGAGTAGAGAGAGACCGAGTGGACCGGAGTCATGAAACCTAAATAGAGCCAGAGAAAAAGGGGCACTATTCTCAAGTCTTGCCACAGATTTTTAATTGGATTAGGTCCAGACTTTGACTGGGCAATTCTAAAACATGGACATGCTTTGATCTTAACTATTCTGGCTTTATGTTTAGTGTTGTTATCCAGTTGGAGCAAGAACCTCCACCCCAGTCTCAAGTTAAGAGTTCTCTTCTAGGATTGCCCTGTATTTAGCTTCATCCATCTTTCCATCAACTCTGACTAGCTTCCCTGTCCCTGCTTACAAGCCTTCCAACATCATGGGAGAAGCTACTGGTTCAGTCTGATTATTTTTCCAGCATATTGTCCATCAGTGGGGGGGGGGGGGGCCCTTTCCGTAGGGGGGGTGGGGGGTGGGGAACGCTAGTGTATGAGGTGTCTGGACGGGCACAAGATGGGCAGGTTGGTCACCGTGCTATAGAATCAGGGGGAATGTGGTTCAGGGCCGGATGTTTGTTTTTCTGTTTCACCCTTAAGCTGTGTATGTGGATGTAAGTGAGAGTACAAATGAATTGTCCTCATCGTAACCAAGAGCACCTTGGTTTGTCCCAACAGGTGTTCCCATGTCCTCACATTGGCTCGTGGCCAACTTGCAAAGTGGGAAATGTTTTAAATGGCCTTTTTATTTTAACTAATTGGCTTCCTCTTCTTTGGGCCACTGTTCCCCATAAAAATCAAAATTTGTGAGCTACATGACTGATAGATGCCCTGTCAAATAGGTTATCCTACCTGAGCTGAGGATCTTTGCAGCTCCTCCAAAGTTATAGACCTCTTGGCTGCTTCTGCGTTTAATCAATTCCATGGCCAACCAGTCAGGTAAGGTGGACGGCCATGTCTTGGCCAGTTGTGCAGTTGGTGGTCGTAACCTCCTTTGTTGCCAATATCAGGATGATGGATCCTCCATGATTCCTACATGAGATGTTCAAGCCCCTGGTATATTTGTTTTTATAACCTAACCCATCTTTTAAACTCCTCCACAACCCTTAACATTGGGGGCCTTCCATTCCCTGGACCTGACGGGCTATGTTTCCTAAGTCCCCGCTTCAGGTGATTACTGTTTGTTTTACGTCATGGTTCGCTGTTACCAAACTGTAAGGCCTTCCACCAAAACATCTGCTGGATGGATGGTAATACCGAGATGTAGGCCACGTCAGTCCCTTATTAGTTGATCGAAGGGGAAATTTGTTGCCCTGTTTTGTTGTTTTTATTTAGGGGGTATCGGGATAGTAGAGGGGGTTGCCCTGAATTAAGTGGTTGTGCGCGGAGCACATTTCCAAATTTTTTATTCCATAAAAAAAATCCAAAACAGTGGCATCCAGTTCTCCTTTCAGTTTCATTAGTGTTTATGGAACTACTTGTGTGGGTTTGGGTCCTTTTCACATAAGTTTCTATCAAAGTAGCAAAATTACATTGACGGTTTTAGTGGCTGTGAAACAAGAATGGTACAATTGCAATGGAGGCAAAGATAAAAATGCGTAATGTATGAAGGCTGAGATAATCACATGTAAAATTTACCCCTCAGGTACAGGGGAGATTGAAGAAGAAATGCCTACTGCACATTCTCTCTCTTAGCTTAATCAAATTTAGAACAAGGTCATTTTTTTAAACTGAGCTTTAATTCCCCCTGCTTGCAGCAGAGATTAAAGTTGCTAACAATGCTTTTTGGGGGGATTTCCAAATTTGCAATGAAATTGCTGTCCAGGTTTTATGCAGTTGAACACACTGGAGTCTTAACCTGTACTTGCAAGAGGTAACAGTTGCCAAGGGATACATCATAAGCCGTCTTTTTTTTTAGTTGCGTTGCGCATTTTCTGCTTCTGAGGGTGCGTGGGATTGAATTGAGACAGGCCCTGGTCCTCACGCTTCGAACCTTGTGATACAGCTGCTTTGTTTTTTTTCCAAACTGGAGTTAGCAACGCAACACAAAAAAGACCTTTTGGTTAAAATATGTGGATGTGGTGAAAGGTGGTTGGAAACTAGTGCACTGCCTGCAGCAGAGTAGATATCGCTGGGCTCCCAGAAGGCGGTCGTATGCATAGGTGCAACAGGTTGCTAGAATGTATTTGAGTCCTCCCGGTGCGGTTTTGCCTGTGCTGTAGGTATGTGTGGGGAGCCCTCCGGTGGAGCACAGGATGCACAATCTTGGTTCTGTTTTTGCCAAAAACCATTGCTGTGGGGTAGGCTTCTTAAAAGAGCTGGTTTGTAGTGTCCTTGCGGGAACGCCTTTCAGATGATAATGAGTTTTTTATTAAATCCAGGCGGGGATAGTGGGTTGTTTGTGATTGAATGCCTAGTTGCCCGTGTTGGCTGGTTTTATTATGTCTGCCATATCTGTTAATTAATCAACTTTAATATACCCAAGCTTTGTGCCAGAAATGTTATGTGAATAAAAAGAATGGGTATATTGTGACATTGGACAGATCACATTTTTTTCCTCTGTTACAGAATCCAAGTGATAGGTGGTGGTAAAGCTGACTGTTGGTATATGTGGAGGTGGCATTTTGAGGTGGATGAATGGGGAGGGGGGGATGTTTCATATCTGACTTTATACTTCAAAGTTTTGTATAAAGGGCAGTTGCCTCTTCCACTTTTGCAGTTAGCCTATGTACTCATAGGTGGGGATTGACTCCTGTCGTGGAGTGGTTACGCGAGTGTACCACTGTGATTGCAAGGTAGTCTGGTAAATGAAAAAGCCTGATAAGTTTCCTTTGACCTGACGCTTACAACAAACAAGTGGATATTAGGTGTTACAACAAGTAACCTGGTACGATAATTATGGAAATGAGAAAAACCGCATTCCAGCAAATAGCAAGTGTAGGTTGGATAGTATACGCTTGCTGTCTTATGTTTGCTATGCTTGACGGGGACATAAACTGGTTTTGCGTTTCAAAGGGTCGAAAAACTGGCAAAGGACTATGTATCCAAAAGATAAATTTTGTTCCTTTTTTAGCAATGCTTGAGGTAAATATGTTCCAACATACAAGACAGGTGGATTCATTTTAATTTATTGGAGTTGGAACCGTGTTAATTTGGGTTTAAATGTATTCATTTTTTATCTTAATCAGAACTCCTAACACAGGTACTCACTAAAAAAAAATTGTAATAAGTCTTTATAAAATTAATTTTTTTTTGTCCAATCTTTTCAGAAGTAAAAGGTTTCAGAAGACAGTCCATTGACACCTTCACCGAGGGCAGGCCGCAAAAGATCATATGGGCTAACACAGATGCAGGGTTGTTCCTACAGAGTGGGGCTGAATCCAAGCAATATTGCATAGAAGGGGTTTAGTGGGAAGGAAAACTGATAAAGGGAAAAGATGCTTCACTAACAGGATACCCACAAGCCTTGATGAGGATAATGTCCACAGCAAAATTAATTCAAGAAGTTTGGGGGAACTTCCAAAGGTGTGGGCCTAAAAGCCTTGGACGGTCAGCCCACCACTACCCACAGATTAAAATCCTACGCATGGGCTACAAAAGGTCCCCTTTTACCGTGGACTAAGGAGGAAAAATTGGAGTTTAAATGTTGCTCAAGGGGAGGAGAGGGGAACAGGGGGGTGAGCCAAGAGGGGGAAATTTGCATTTCATTTGAAAATTAAGGTTTTCCCCCAGAGTTCCTGATATGGGGGAAGGGTGGAGGAGTTCTCGAAGAGATTCCATGTCCCGCTTTGAAGTCCAGATGGAGAAGATTTCCACAGTCATTGAGATGATTTAAGGGTGCCAAAGCATACTGGTGGTTTTACTCCCACCATGTTTGTCTGAAGTCCTTTAACAGTCTCACAGCCATCCTACCAGGAACATTTGTAGAAGTGCTGTCTGGCTGACACAGCTTGTTGATGGAGATCTGGATTAAATTTTCCGCAGGACTTGGTAATGCTCACATCCCAAAAAGGTACCAAAAGCGGGTTTTTCAATGGATTTTTATCTGCCTGTTTTGGCCCCAGCAAACTGGCTTTTGCAAAAATATTGTTAATCAGTACAGGTTTTGTCGGGGGGTTTATACAAAAACAATATCATGGTTTATGAGTGGACAGATGCATGGATCTTAGTTCTTTGACAAACCTGCCAATTAATTTGTATGATGTGCTCATTTTAATAAAATGTATTATAGTATCATTAATCATGATATAATAAGATGAGGTTGCTATTTTTCACCTTAAAAAAACATAATACTTTTTAATATTATCTTACAACTTGCCTCAATTTGCACTTCTTAATGTTATAAATTCAAACATTAATTATTTAATATTTTTACAAAGCATGCTATCAAGTACAATTTTATACAAATGTTTTACCCATTAACTCATTTATATGAGTTATGAAACTCACATCAAATGTCTAATCATTTTCTCGACCTTGGCATTTAAAAAAAATGTGTTACATTTATTATTTTTTCAACTACACTATTCGTCAAAGTTTGTGCATTTTTCACGTTTTAATTTAGTATATTCCAAACATTTTTTTATTTAAGATTTTTTTAAATTAAAATGTTATCTAGTTTTTCCAACATTGTTCCTTTATTTATTAATTAATTAACTTATTGTTTTTTAACCAAGCCATGTTTCTAACTGTGCATTTTATATTCTTTACTTTTGCATACATAAAACCTCTGTCAAATGTTTTTATTTACTTGACTGTGAAACTAGTGTCAGGGAACTAAAGCATCTTTAAGAATCAGTAATCTAACTGGGTTCATTGGACATACACCCTTATTGTGACGAATTTTTAACATCTCTGCGTTCTCTTGTGTGAAAACAGGCCACTAACGCTGCTGCAGACGGATGTCACCAGCTCTGTCCCTGCCTTCTTTAAAGGAACCTGCCCCTTTAACCACGTGTCGTGCTCGTACTGCTCATGCTCGGGGCTTTGTGCAGGACTTTTCCCTGTCAGGAGCCAGCTGTGGAGCTATTACATAGCGGAGAGAGGCGCCGCTCCGGGCGTGCTGTAGGAACCGTGGCTGTCGCATCCTTGGACAGCAGATCGGGGCCGAGGTCTTTGTTACCAGATAAGGAGATGCGCAGGAGGATATGAACATGCTTACATCTCTCGGATGTTAATTTTCAACGCAAATAGGGCATCATTCTGCCATGGTTGTGTGTTTACTTCCTGACATCGGATCCTTCATCACAGCTGAAGTTGTCTGGAAGACCTGGAATGCAGAAAAGGGATTTTCTTTCATGTTTGTTTGCTGCTCGGTACGGATCGTTCCAGGTGGAGAAGCATCTATAGACTTTTCTAACTGCTTCCATCAAAGTTTCTTCTCATTGTTCTGTCCAACCTTTCAATTCCACCGCGCTCAGCATGCTCTGACAGCTTGCAGGTTCTCGTTGTTTCCAGACACCATCCTCGCCGAGGTTACAGGTAGGCTACCTGAGCCGACTCACCTCACCGCTAATGTCCGCAGATCTGCTCTCGGAGAGCAGTCTGTCTGAAACACAGCACGCTCCCATCATCATGGATACTGCTGCGTGGAAACCTCTGTCCGCTTGGAGCGGGTCATCATTTGGGATGTGGAAAACATACCTGGGAATACTGATGCTGCTTCATCTGGTGCTCCACGGCGGAGCTTCTTCTGCGCTCAGGTCCTGTGATAAAAGCTGTTTTTCAGGGAGGTGTGTCAACGGGAGCTGCGTGTGTGACCACGGCTGGGTCGGGGATCAGTGTCAGCACTGCCAGGGAAGATTCAAGTAAGTTCTTCACTGATCTGATGCCTGACATTTCGTACAGTTTCATCTTTTTTCCTTTACCTTTCTGGGAATCATTGCTTTGTGTCTTGTTTCTGTGTATAGAGAATATGAGGGGTAATTAGTGCCACAGCAAACCAAAGATTAAGTAGGCCACCTTGATGCATTCATCATCACCCTTGATGGATGATTACTATTTAACTGCAAGTGTATAATCCAATATCCCTGCATGAAAGCAACACTTACACAGGCTTGGTCTATGAACACACCAGGCAGTCTGGTCATATTTTTAAAAATGAAAATATTTGTTTTGACAACACAGACTGCAGATTGCTGACAGATTGCCAGCACTCTCAGCATCATAGATTTAGGCACCATTTTGGCTTCAATTTACTGGATGGTAAAAAAATAAATATGTCAGTCAGTCATTTTCTATACCGCTTCTTCCATAGTGGGTCACGAGGAAGCTGGTGCCTATCTCCAGCAGTCTATGGGCAGGAGGCAGGGTACACCCTGGACAGGTCGCCAGTCCATCGCAGGGCAACACACAAACAACCATGCACACACTCATTCATACACCCAAGGGCAATTTAGAGTGACCAGTTAACCTAACAGGCATGTCTTTGGACTGTGGGAGGAAGCCAGAGTACCCGGTGAGAACCCACGCATGCACGGGGAGAACATGCAAACTCCATGCAGAAAGAACCCAGGACCTTCTTGCTGCAAGGCAACAGTACTACAAACTGCGCCACCGTGCAGCCCTAAATAAATTTGTATTCAGAATATTCTTTCTGACATTTCCTAAGGTGAGTTATGTTTTACTTACCTGTTTCAGATTATAGCAACGCCACAATGTCAGTTTTTTTAATGCCATCTACCATAACTTGGGTTCCAACAAATTTATCTATTTCATAATTCCATACTTTTCCACATTCCTCATTCCTATTTGGCCAGTTTTTATAGTCTAAATACAAAAGTTTAGAATCAATGTCAATGCTTGATATTTCTTCAGTGCTCAAATTTGAAATATAAAGTGGCATCTCAAGACAAAAACATAGGAATAAAACAAGGAAGAAAGGACAAAAAAATGAGGGAACAAACAGGAAGGAAGCAATAAAGAAAGGTTCAAGGAAAAATATATGGATTGAGTCATTCTCAAACATTGGTACGCCAGCGCCCCTGGTGGTATGGGGGAGCCCAAGGTTTTTAATAAAAGTAAATATTTGAACTCTAGAATTGTATTTAATTTACAAGAAAACATGATTTATAATGTGTGGTGGTCTAATTTTGCCTGGTTTCACTATTTTTAAAATTAATTTTATTTGAATACTTTTTTTTTGTTTGACGACATCAGCCAATTAATGCAAAGGCTAACTCACATGCACCACAGATTAGCTTAACTGGTATGAGTGAAGAGTATTGTGATGGCAAGCAGAGTAAACACAAAAAATAATGTCTCAAAGTCATTGGACTCGTGGCTTTAAAGTGGTAGCATTTCAAAGAGATCTGATGTGGTTGTATCGACCAACAGAGCAGAAAGCCAAGACAACGACTGTGAAAACCTCTTAAATGCCATCAGCAACAACAGTGGGGAACCCGAGGTTCTTACTAGCAAAAAAAACCCGCAAGGCAACAAATAAATGTGACCCAACCTACATAAAACTTGGATTTTCTGGCGAGTTACAGAAGATGAACCCAGACCACGGTGTGTTGTGTGCTGAGAAGCTCTTAGTAAATACTCTATGAAGCTACCACACCTCAAATGACACCTTACTACCGAAAGACAAACCAGTGGACAGACGTTAAAATTGTTGAGCGGGTTAAAAGTATTCGCTATTCAACTTGACGAGGCAACAGATATTTCAGATGTGGACAGTTTGCTGGTGTACATCAGATAAATATTTGCAACCAAACCACAGGAGGAGTTTCTATTCTGCCAACCACTTCAAACAAGAACCACAGCAGAGCATATCTTCAATCTCCTGAGCTCATTTATACAAGAAAATGGATTTGACTGGAGCAAGTGTGTCGGGGTTTGTACTGACGGCCCCGTGCTCTGACGGGGCGATATAGCGGAGTAGTGGCACGGATACGGGCTTTGGCACAAGAGACGTACTGAACACACTGCAGCATTTACAAGCGATGCCCTCGCAGTAAAGAAGATGCCAGACATGCTTACAATTGTACTGGACTCTGTGGTAGAGACTGTGAATGGATGAAAAGAAGAATGAACGGATGGATGACAGAAGGGAGGAACATATGGAAGAGTAGATGAATTGGTGGTTTGAGGCAGGAACCCAGATGTGGGGAGGAGTGGATGGATAGATGGAGGGACGGACAGATACATGAGGAAGAATCAGATCGATGGACTTGTACAGATTATATTACTACATTGCAAATAATTTACTTGTAGATGTAAAAGAAAATAAGAGAGACATCAGATCCAACAGTAATGACATAAATCCTACTGATATATAATAATTCAACCATTAACAGAGAACGAGACGTTCAAAAATTGACTGCAGTGTGGAGTTCAGTCAGTGAGGTTGATGGCAGCGAATGGCAGTGCGTTCCTCTCAAAATCTGAATGAGATGGGTCATTCTAGACATTGTTCAGAAGCACATCGTACTTTGAATAAAAAAGTTGATCGGAGAAGAGAATAGATATAAAGAAGTGCTGAAATTGATATGCTGCTAAGCTAAATTGATCTCATATACTTTAAAATGGTAATCAATGCCAGAAAGACATTGAGAAAAGTGGACCATTTGGAAAGATTCAAGAATAACTAAAATGGCAAACATTCAGCTAAGGGTCAACTTTTGAGTGATCAGAGAAGGTCTGCAGTTACCTGCGAGTAGCTGTTGAAACGATTAGAAGACGCTTATGTGAAGCCAAGCTATTGGCCAGAAGTCCCCGCAAAGTCCCATTGTTGAAAACCCGACATGGACAACATTTTGTGCGCTGATGAAAACATGATTGCTCTTTTTGGGATGATGAGCTGCAGACAGTTTATCATACGACCCTGAAACACTGAATTCAGGCCACAGTACACTGTGAAGCATGGTGGCACAGGCATCATGCTGTGGGATGTTCCTTATGTATGGCTTCAGGACTATTTATTGCATACCAGAGATTATGGTTTAATTTGAATACATCAAAAATACTTGAAGAGATCCGGTTGCTTTATGCTGAAGAAGAACTGTCCTTGAAATTGGTTTTTGGTTGGTTATTGGTCAACAACCCCAAACACCCCAGTAGTGAGAAGCATCTTGCCTACAGACAGGGGCGGAGCCAGACTTTTATTATTGGGGAGGCCAGAGGGGGGCCAAGGCTATCTCAGGGGGTCCACAAAATAAGAGAATGACTTTGTTTCTCTAACAGTCAGTTTCTAACTGTATTTATATTTAAGTACATACCAAGTACACAGGAGATGAGATTTGTGTACATAATTTGCAGTTTATTAACAATGTAACACAAAAAAACAGACAAAATGTAAAACACTTGGCATCAACTTTTGAACAATGACACCATTGTGATGAAGCTTTGGAATATTCCAAATGTGGAGTTCAAGTAATGTCCAAGCATTAAAAAGTATTAAAAGAGGATTAGAAATGAATATCACACTTAAAACTACTGTAATTGCTATCAATGTTGATGTTCCTGCTTTTATTGGTAGAAATATTGTTGCTTGTATGTAAATAGAATGTATAATATATTATTTTTAAATATATAAATAATGTTGAAAGAAAATATATAAGTTGTAACAGTATCCTATTGTAACCAGTATTCGATCAATATATATATTATGTAGCGACCATCAGGTTCCATCTCTGGTCGCTTCTGGGTTTGGGTGGATCCAGGTTCCTACGTGCTTACAAACAATGTCCAGACTGGGAAATAAGTTGGGGGGTGCTCCCATTTATTGAACAGCTTTCAAATAGATTATAATCCAACATAAAAGTGACGGTCTACAATAGCGGGCATGATGGATAACATACTGTGGTGAGTGTGAAGTATAGAGACTAAACATGATCAACAGAGCGGTGAAAACCGTAGGACCTTCCCCAACCCAAACCCTCTGCCTTCTCACCTCTGCACCTACATACACCAACAATTGTGTCCTTGTCAAATTTTTTTTCTTTTCATGTTCTTTTTCCCCCCTTCTGTTCTTTTTTTTTAACACTGTATCCGCATATTATGTATTCAAAGGAGACCTATACGGAAGAAGCAGGGATAGAACATAAATAGATTTATTCAAAAATAAATAAATGATACATAAAAAAATATAAACATAGATAAGGCAGCGAACTAGCAGGTTGCAGTTAAGTAGAATTACCACTGGGTCCTTTCAGAGGAGCAAAAGCAGTACTGGACACAGCTGGGAAGAGGTCAGTGGTATCTCCTGGGACTGGCTCTTCTGGCTCACCATCATCTTGGTCAGAGGCAGAGGCCTCTGTGGCTTCAGACCCCCTCGATAGAACTACATTAAACCAAAAAATATGAGTATATTCCAAATAAAAACACAACCACAAATTTATCATGAACAACACACATTAGCAGCAAACAACATTTCAAAATAATGGAAATCTGAAGGTAATTACTGAACTGGGTAATGTTTCTGTTGATATTCTGACCTGGTGATGGTTGGCTGGCTTGTGTCTGACATTCCCTCTCCTAACTGGTCCCATCAGGGCTGCTGATACCAGAACTGAACTCTATTTGATTTGTGCCTAAGTTGCTTCCTTTTAAAAAGAAGTCGTGTATCCTGTCTCCCTGCCTTTTCATTCTCAATCATATCACTCCAAATACTACTTACACAATGTTATCAATTCCCCTCTTATTACCTCAAAAAGTCATTATAAAACGATTGTGGCTGTAAATTCAGTACTCAAACTGTTAGTAAAGTTTATTTGCATGGAATACCTAGAAAGTTCTGAACCATGAACAAAACTTTTCAGCTTCTTAACAGGGTAGCATAATCGCGTTACAGTTCACCTAACCATCAGAGCAACAATCCGCTAGCAGGCTGATTGTCTGCTAGTTTCATTGCTTTTAAATCATTAGAGAAGCACATTTTTGTGCGACAACCCGTATTATATGAAGACATAAATGTGGAGCGACTGTCTGTAGACGCCGGGTATCGTTAGTTTGAAGCTTGTGACTTGTAGTTGTTGCTGAACTACCAAAAATGATCTCCTACGTAACACAGAAGTTATTTTAAACATTGCCTCATCAGGAAACCACCGTTAAACGTACTTTGATGTTTATCTGGTATTTTATCTTAGAGTCAAACAGGTTGTACAGTGTTCCTCTACGCTGTGATCCTCTGCATCTCCTCGCAGCTCTCATCTTCTTTATGTGACTTTTCTTCTTCTTGGGTTACCTGAAGTTGCTTGTTACTGCCACCAGCTGGGCCCTCCCCTTGTTACACAGTGAAAATGGGGGAAGTTACATGGCGCTACTCTACTACTGTAGAGGAATGACCTGGTGTCGTAACATGTGAATCATCTAGGGGGGCACCTGGGGGGGCCAATCCGTTTTCAGGGGGGTCCAGTAGAAGCTCTACGATGCTCTTTTCGTACCAGTACCGGTATAATTGGGCTTAAGGGGTTACACCACTAGATATTATTGAGGTGGTTTGAACAGCTTAATATTCCTTATTTCTCACTTTTTGTAGAGCAATAATAAACGTAATACATTTTTCTTCATGGTTTCATTTGGAGTAGAATGTGAAACGTTTCCGATGCATTTGTGTGTATGAAAGTAAAGAAAAGAAGGTGAGACCAGAAATTTTGCACTTTCTCTCTACCCGAGAGAACAGCTCAGCCAATTAAATCCTGTCCCCACTCTTTCTCTGTCTGTGGCCTTATTCACCCCTCACATCCTCCAGGGGAGGAGAGGTTACCTTGTCACTTCACTTACAGCCTGCTCTGCACAAACACGCAGGAAGACATGGCATCACATCAGTCTGAGCTTTTCTTTCTGGAGGATTGGATTGTTTTTTGTTTTTTTTAGTCTGTGTGATTGTTTCAATAGAGGCAGACAACAGATAACAGCCGAAGGCTGAGTGCCAGTCAATACAACAGGGATGCCTTTGTTCTCGTGGCTGCACAGTGGCCCGTTAGTGTCCGTTAACACTGAATGTTTGTTAAATACTCAAGAGTTCCCTTCGAGTCAAAGAAGAGCTGTGCTGTTAAACCTGTGCTGTTAGTCCTCAGATGGGGAAAGTAAGAATTCTTTATTTTTACAATTTTTTTATTGTTTGTACAAAAACAGTTTGTGACTAGTAGGTGATTAAAAACAATACAACACGACTAAGAAAAATGAAGAGAAAAATTTTTGCCAGAAAAATAATTGATTCAGAATCTCTGTTCAATGTTGAATAATCTAGTTTGGCCAGTCTAAATGATATAGAAAACCCAAAATGCTGCGACAAATAGTTTAAAAGTGTTGGGTCTTCATCAATTCTTTGGTAACCTTGTGATCAGTCTAACCAGTAGACTTTGTAAGTTAACGCTCTCAATCCCAACAAAACAGGAGTCTCAAGCCTAGACAACAAGGTGTTAAACCTAAAGCACACATTTTCATCTCTGGAAATGATAGCTTGCACTTATCGGGCCAGATGCTATCGAAGACAGACAGCAGACGGATATGGCTTTAAAGTCAGATTTGGTGACAAATATGGTGAAGTCTGAGTTTAGAAGTAAATATTCAACACATTTTTGTGCTCAACGTTAACACACTTAAAAAGTAGATTCCTTTCCAAATAAAATCTGTCAAATTTCTCTCTGATAAATTCCAAAAGATAAAAAACATCCAACCGTCATATTGCACATTAGAACATGAACTGTACCTGATGAATGATGTTGGTTCACCAAGGTGGGTCAGCTGGGTTAAGCTTGATTTTTCTACATACCAGTGATGTTTACAGTCTGGGTTTAAACAACATGTTTTTCAGATGAAGGGTTCCAGTTTTTACCAGACAGACTAATCATAAGGAAAGCCACAATCTGGCCTTTTTTTTTAATATGAAATAAATATTAAGTTTTCCTAATCAAGTATTGTTAGTATCAATGCCTAATTTGAATCCAAATCAATTTTTTTGGCATTTTAAACGTCAAAAAGCAAAAAACATTTCATATAATATGAAAAAAATGGATTGGTTGCCGGAGTCACTTGTAACCTCCTTAGGGCTTTTCTGTTTTGTAGGCAGACTCAGAATATGGAAAGCTGGAATCAGGATGTATTTAAATGATGTAGATATTTTGCATGTTTATTATGCTTTCTTAAGGCCTAAATCAGATTTCATAGTTCTTCTGCTATTTTGTGCCCCTGACCAAAAAGCCTGTGAGATATAAATTCTGTACATACCCACTTGGATCAGCTAGGACTCTCCAGTCTTTGGGACAATGCTGACAATGCTCACAGACGGTGACAAGAATACTTCATTTCAAAGGGTGGCACTAAACGCACAAGAGATAAAGAAAAACGTCATCAGCAACGTCATCAGCAGAAGAAAAATCACAACAGTACTTCTTTGTAGCAAAGACAGTGTGGGGTTATTTTTCCTCTTTAGACTATTCGTTTGCCAGGAACCTCAAGAACCTGAAACCTGCATAGATACCCTGCTCCGAAATCACTGTAGTCTCTCAGTTCAGTTGTTTTATTTTTATTCTGCCATAAACACAACGATCCTTGCTCAGGCTTTAACTCTTAGAAATGTTTTAATGCCAAAAACCTGACAATTTTTCAAGCATTTAACTAGCTAACTAGCCCAGGTTGGTTTTAAGGTGTTTAAATTCAGCAAATATATGCCCAGAAACCCAAGGTCTTTCTTTTCTAAGTGACTCCCAACCATTGTGGCTAAATCAGCTGTATTTTAGGCTGGAGAGCAGTGGAGCAGAAAGGAATATATTTTAATATCAGGGCTATGTCTTGAGAATACTCAGTACCAAAGCTTCAGTGGTATTTTTATTGCAAATGGGATGATCATGACAGAGAAAACATGCTACCATGTCTTACATCCACAGGGACAGATCCAATAAAGCAAAAAAAAGGAGGCAGACTGTGTTCGTGTATTGATTTAAGGTATTAGTGCTTTGTGTACTTTTATTGGGCTCACCCTTTGTTTTCCAATTATGTTTTCTGTTCTTTTTTCTGTCATTTTCCTTTGTTTGCTTGTTTTTTTTTAATTTTATTTTTATTTTAGAGGAGATACGATCTTGCTTTATGCTGAAACATTTGCTTCACACAACTGTGGGAAAACAGCTACAGATCATTATTCCAAAGTTATCCTGTCTATAAACGCAGATTATTTTAGAAATCTTCTTTATTTGATTTACTCTGAATTATTGCTTTTTGTGGAGTAGCATTTGTTATATTCACATTTGTATTTGCAAATATCTAGAGTTATAACGTGATCACGATGCTTGTATAAACTACTGAACTGTCATAACCAAACAGGTTTGCACAATGCTTATTAATGACAGGTAAACCATTCTGTGTTTCACCAAACACTGAAGTTTTAAATCTGATTATGCTGCACTCAAAGCTGTTTCTAGTTCTGTTTAATAATCTCACACTGTTCCTAACTTCTTTATATATTATACTTGGTATATACAGTTTTGTGGAAAAATTAGGTCACCTTCATAAATATACAGTTCTTTTAAAAACAATGTTCACATATCGGTGTCTAATCTTTTCTTTGATTCTATGCCTGGAACAAAAAGTGATCTTATTCCGGGTAAACACCAAAACCTAACCTTTTGGGTTCAGCTCTGATATGTTTGAGGGGTTTCATGTACAGCCTGTTTCATGTCATCCCATAGCATCTCAATGAGATCAGGATCTGGGCTTTGACTCTGTCCTCGGTGGACTTACCGGGATGTTTTGGTTCATTTTCACCTTGCAGAGTCCAGTTCTGCTTCAGCTTTCATTTTGTTTTTACAGATAGTCTCACATTTTCCTGAAGTACGCTCTGATAAGCGACACTTCCAGCTAAGGTGGGCGTTTAGAAAAATATATATTGACCATCTACGATGGGCTGGGACCTTCAATGGTTGTTTTTTTAAGAGCAGTGTGTTTTTTTGGGGTTTTTTTTGGCCTACGGGTTAAGGGTAAAACATAATCAGGCGTAGCCTACTTGACTTTGTGGATGCACGTGCGGACTTTTACAACGTGTTGTCACACAAACTGCTTGGCAGGAAAAAATCTCCACATTGAACTGTTGTATATCTGACACGCTGCTCCGAGCAGCCAGTCGCGAGGTTTGAGTCCTTTACTGGCACTATACGTCTGCACAAGCAGCACACCGCTATAGTTACATCCTGTGGTTTACCTCTTTCATCCGGTTTAAAGCCAAAGTAATCCCAAATAGGCTACTTGGTATTTTTCTGATAACTAGTTCCTTCATTTTTGCATATTTGTGTTCTAAATTGGCAAATCAGTCCGTGGCTGTTTACATTGCTCCGCCCGCAAAAAAGTCCAAACATCACCTGTGCCATTATATCGACGACTATCGGTTGGAGAAATGTTACATATCGCCCAACCTTATTTCCACCTCCATATATCAAACTTGGTATACGGCTGTTTTCCTGCGATGCTGGCAAAATGCCTTCTTTTCTGGTGTCATATAATTACATTTTAGACTCATCTGTCTGAAGAATATTATTCCATAAGTCCCGGTCTTGTTTTATTTTTCTAAAGAGCTTGGACTATTTTCTTGCAGTATTTTCCACACAGTGGTATGGCTGATTTCAAATACTTTTAACTGCTTTATCAGACTCATATGCTACTACAATCTTCCTCCTGAGGGCCTCAAACAACTCTTTGGATCCCAGCATGGTGTTCAAACACACCTATAAGTCTAAGGTTTAAACTGGGCAATCATTCTTCACAATGCTGAGTAACACTGTTTTCATCATGTGCCCCTGATGTGAGACACCTCTGTGTGTTTTGGTTATTTTAAGTGAAAATAAATGTGGGGTAACCTAATTTATTCCTGAGCAGAATGGCTTTTTTTTCATTTTATAAAATGTTTAATTTATTATGGTTCAGTTTTTTTTTGTTCATTTATATTACTTGAATAACTAAGTATTAATAAATTGATGTTAAATATCACTTTAACTTTTATAGGCTGTTGTAGGGTGTCGCAATTTATAGACCTAGTTGTATATTCTTTATGTGCTTTTTTTTCCAAGTTGTCTTACTTAAATGTTCTTTAGGCTTTTACAATGGATTTCAACGTTTTTCTTTGGACTTTGGCTGCTTTTTCATTCATTATTTTTTGTCTAGTCCTTATAGCTGACCTTGACAGCATATTCTTTAGGTTGTGCCTTTTAAAAATAAGTACAGTGCAAAAATAAAGCCTCAGATCTAAAAAGACCTGCGAGACGAATCAACATTCAGTTTGAAGTGATCAGCTACGAGTGGGCTGGTTACCGATTTCAGGGTATACCACAGCTACGGTTTGAAAAGCACCAAATAAAATTCCATCACACCTTTCCTGTTGTTGAAAGTACAGAGAAAGTTCTGCGCTGTCCCTCCCCAACCTGCTGCTGTATACCGCTATTCACTTTGGTAGCTTACAAACAAGGTAAATCCGGCTGATAGAAAATATTTCCTGCAGCGACTAAACACAGACAGTCATGATGTGGAACCTAAAGGAGCTCCACACGTCACTGTTTTAAAGATACAGTTGGTTAAGCTATAACTCCAGGTCTGGTAAATAGCTGACTGAATACTCTCTCTTGCCCTCGGTGGAAGATACACGCGTTTTCTCTCTGTCCCTCCCTCCCTGCTGATCCCACCATCTGCTTTTGTCTGTATTTTTCTCAGAGCCTCGCTTTGCATATCCTCCAAACTTGTAAATTATGGGTTTGGTCAGCTGGACACTAAACGTAATTGATCAAATTCTTTTTGACGGGAAGACAGGGTAAAGGAGAACCCTCTTGTCCAGATGGGACGTTCTTCTCTGGATACACAATGGATTCTTGGCAGCAGTGGAAGATTGTGTACCTCACTACGATGTCGGTCGCGGACGTAGAAGACGTGTACATATTTGGACTTTTGATAACAGCATTTCTGCTTTTTGGAGTTGGTGATTACCTGGTTTATCGAGTGATTCGCAAAACGTGGGCGGCTGTTCAAAGCATTCCAAAGCTACCTGCGATGTTGGATGGAGTCTGTAGAGCGATCAACACTCAGACTGAAATGTTAAGAGAGCAGAATCGCAAGCTGGACACAATTCTTGAACAGAATTGGAGCCTGGCAGCGGTTGGGGTCAGAGGTTAAAGGATATAATCTTGGAGAAGTTGTACGCTCCAGATCTGCGGAAAATACCAGAAATTTGGCTATTTGGATTCGCAATTGAGACATACTGATAAAACTCTTAAGGTAGTTGGAGATTCACAACTGCCTGAACCACAACATTTATTGTTTTTCTAAATCTGGCGCCCCAATGTGGCCTTGGCAACTTCTGCTAACTGGCTATCGAGAAAATATCTCCTGGATGTTATATAAACACGACACTCTTCCCCAGCACTCCCCTACCAGCTGTGTGCTGATAGGACTATGCGGCCGATTGATAAAACTTCCACCTCTCTTCTCAAGGACAATGGTGCTTCTATCAGTGTTGACAGTCTAATTCTTGCAAACACACTCAGACCTATACATTCGCACCCTCAAGATTCCACCTTACCCTTGCTAAATCTTTACTTATGTGTGTGTTGCTTACCCCTGCTGAGGTTTTTTGTAGTATTTTAGACTCTATTCTGCTCAGAATAGAGTCTGAAATATGATTTTTTTCCCTCCTATCTTACTTTACCTAAATGTGTGATTTCATTACTTTTCATAGATTTTCAGATTTCTCAGAAGGATTACCAGCAAAAGCCAATTATTATTAGTATATGAAAATTTGACTAAAGCTGTTTTTACACCAATGACCAGAGATTTTTAGATTTCTTAGAAGGATTGTATTACAACAATTTCATACCAGTGAAAGCCAAATTATTAGTATTTAAAGTTTGGACTAAAAATGTTTTATACCAGTGACCCCAGCTTCTCTACTTAGATTTCAGTGAGTGCCCATGACTGTTAATATTTGAATGATGGGACCACAAATGCCTCATAACAGCGACGTCAAGGACTAATATCATTTTTCTTCTAGCACAGGATGAATTCCTTACCACAGAGGACTTATTGAGCTAATTACCTCTATTAGAAAGATTGGATTAGAACCAGCTCTTACCAGTAAACCCCCAAGGATTATTAATGTCATTTGATTTGTTTTTCTGTGTTTGATTTTCTGTATCATTGTGGTCTACAGCGCTTTGAGTGCCTAGTTGCTGAAAAGCGCTATATAAATAAACTTGACTTGACTTGACTTGACTTGAAGGCTGGTCACTGGAGCAACATTAGCTAATTATTAACTACCGACTTATTAACAAGCCAATATTAGCTTGTAATACTTCTTGTTATACTGCTTGTTATACAAAATGGGATAATATTCAGAGAAAAACACACTTAAAAAATAGGATTAAATTTAACAGGTTTTTACTTTATATTTTTTATTCACTCTGAATACCGATAAACAAATTATAGATAGCATATTATGAAATTAATAATCAATGTGTTATCCTATATTAGCCGTAGTAGAAACAGTTACTGTAATGGTTCAGATAATTTTTAAATTTTTGTGTAAAAACCATGATGCCATAAAACTGCTTGTTATTCTAATTCTTATTTTCAGCTATTTGGCTTTATGAATCACTGCTTGAACTCAAATGTGATTTCCTGTCTGACAAACTGAGTTATCATTGTTGTTTTTATTGTTTTCTACAAACAAACATCTATCTAAAATGAACTGACAAGATATAAAATGAGGGAAGTTTAAAGAGAAGATCAGCAGAAACCTTGAAGAACTATTGATTGAGAACCACTTTAAAAATTACAATAACATCTGGATCTGAAGAAAATGGCAACAAATGAAGGATGACTCAAGATCTTTATTGTACATTTTATTTTTGGCATTCGCCAGTGTTTGCCTGAGGCAGACAGAGTTGGGTGGTGAAAGTCGAATAACTGTTTATTACTGCTCCTCTAGCTTTCAACATTTGCCAGATTCTGATTCGCTCCTCTTCAAGTAGTAGTGCTCAGGATATTTTTTACTGATTATCTTGACACTGGGATTTTAATCATTTTCTCAGGAAGAAATTGGACCTGCACTTTTAAGATAAATATTGGCTCCACTGTTGTAAGGCCAACAAATAGATTAAGGTCTGGCTCCTCCATGGTGGGCAAATGTAGTCCCCTAAATCCACTTCTTGCTTCATCTCAAGAGTTATTGTCTTGCTAAAATGTGAACTGAAGATTTTGGCAGTAAATTCTGGGTACTTCATTCCAGCAAAGTTTTTTTTTTTTTAAGTTAAATATGCAAGCTCTTTAGCAAAGGTGTTCACATCACTTGTAATTTTCCACATTTTGTCATTTCAAACCCAAAACCTCAATTATTTTATTCAGATTTTGTGTAATACTACAACAAAAAATGTGAGCACATACTTGTAATGTAGAAGAAAATGGATTTGGTTACGATTTGGTTTTCTCATATTTGAACATCTCATTGAGCTCTGTTCAAGCCATCATCTGAAAATGGAAAAAGTATAGCACAACAGCAAGTGTACCAACACCTGGCCATGCACTGACAGGCCAGATAAGGAGAGGATTAATTACAGAAGCAGCCAAGTAGCTCTGGCCCATGGTAACTCTGGAGGATGTACAGAGTTGCACAGCTCAGGAGGAAGAGTTTTTTTGCCAAGAAAATATTAGTTGTGCACAAATCTGGTCTTTGTAGAAGAATGGCAAGACGAACCCATTGTTGAAAGAAGGCCAAGGTCCATTTGCAGTTTGGAAAAAAAGTCAGCATATAAAGCTTCTCTGCACCAAGGGAACCAAATGTTTAGCTGGAATAAACCTCTGCATTAATTCCACTTTGTCTCCTGAATGCCAGGTGCAGGCATACAGAAGGGCTGGAGGCCAAAGCAAAATGAACTGAAGTTGATGAAACATTTGGAATCCTTATCTCCTAACAAAATTAAACAACTTAAGGTCAGTCTGTGGAGTGAGGGACATTAAAGTAATATTCTTCTTTCATCTTGAAGAAATTCCACAAATTTGATTTTTATTCCCAAAATGGGATTACAGTTTTGGATTAAAGCAGCCCACTTCATGACTGATTTAATCTGCTATTAATACTGTGAGTGGAGCTTTGATGTTATAGAAGCACTGAAAATCCCCCTTCCATGATAATGGAGTCCATTATGGTCCTCAGCTCCCCACTAAAGTCCTTGACTCTCTCTATAAAGTCATCATAGTTCCCTTGGAATCTGAATTCTGCAGCTTCACACCCAAAACCTACATTAGTCTTAATTAAATTTTCCTCTTGAAACTTTCATGATTCCATTTGATCACTTTAGATAAGATAGATGTGCTTTATTTAGAAAGCATCCACTATAGACAGCC
The DNA here is from genome assembly GCA_036173005.1 of Crenichthys baileyi. Classification (NCBI taxonomy): domain Eukaryota; kingdom Metazoa; phylum Chordata; class Actinopteri; order Cyprinodontiformes; family Goodeidae; genus Crenichthys; species Crenichthys baileyi. The sequence goes on from JAHHUM010002021.1 coordinate 809,965, forward strand.
TGTAATGAAATGTTAACTATCTTCATCTAAAATACCAAACGTTCATTTGTAGCTTTGCACAGTGACTAATCAGAACTCTGTTTCTTACTATGGATATTTAATTTTTTCATGTTGAGTATCTATGCTTTGGATTATAGAGCAAAATGTTTCACAATTAACGCTCAAAACTGAGCAACAGGCTTTGTAAAACTCCATACCCAATGGAAGCAGTAGAGCTTGTAGGACAGTGCTAATGGAAAAATAAAACAGAAAAATAGGGCTGCATGGTGCCGCAGTTGGTAGCACTGTTGCCTTGCAGCAAGAAGGTCCTGGGTATGTCCAAACCTAACAGGCATCTCCAAAGACATGCCTGTTAGGTTAATTGGTCAATCTAAAATTGCCCTTAGGTGTATGAATGAGTGTGTGCATGGTTGTTTGTGTGTTGCCCTGCGATGGCCTGGACTGGCGACCTGTCCAGGGTGTACCCCGCCTCTCGCCCATAGACTGCTGGAGACCCACTATGGAATAAGCGGTAGAAAATGACTGACTGACATTTGTAATAATTTTACATGCAGATATGCTGATACGGCATTTTATAGCCCTATCGGCCATAAAATACCTTAGGCCGTGGTTTCACTTATTCCATGAATTTATTTTAAACTTTTATCCAGGCTATCAATCATTTTCTGCAGTTTATTTGAGATTGGGTCGTGGTGATACCACTACCTGGAGGGAGACCAAGACAAACTTCTCAGCGACATTCTTCAGCTCCTTCTGGGAGATCACAAGATGTTCACTCTAGTCTTGTCACTGTGGAACATGAATGGAACATGGAAATTTTCCAAAAGGAGGTTCCCAGGAGGCATCCTAGTCAGATGCCGGAATCACCTTACCTGACTCGTTTTGATGTAGAGGAGCAGCAAGTCTATTTTGAGCTCCCCTACGAGCTTCTAAGGACATATTTCATAAGTTAAATTTACTACGTTAGTCACTACATTCCAATGCATTTATTAGGGTAAAAACAAATCACCAGGGTAGAGAAAGGCCCTCATAAGGAGGTAGCACTTTTTATTTACCCGAAACTTTTGGATGGCGGGACAGTGCTAAGCATTTCACATTAGTTGAATCTAATTCTGCAACAATCTAATTCAGTCGGACCAGTTTACAATAGTCTAAAGGTCTTTAGAACACCATTCTTTGGCCTCATGGTTCTCGACCGGAAAAGGGTGGCTTCTCCTTTTCAGGTTGGAGGGGAGTTCCTGCCTAGAGTGGAGGAGTTCAAGTATCTCGGGGTCTTGTTCACGAGTGAGGGAAGAATGGAGCGGGAGATCGACAGACGGATCAGTGCGGCTGCCGCAGTAATGGGGGCTCTGTGCCGGTCCATTGTGGTGAAGAGAGAGCTAAGCTGAAAAGCGAAGCTCTCAATTTACCGGTCAGTCTACGTTCCTACCCTCACATATGGCCATGAACTTTGGGACATGACCGAAAGAACGAGATCCCTGATACAAGCGGCTGAAATGACCTTCCTCCGTAGGGTGGCTGGGCACTCCCTTAGAGATGGGGTGAGGAGCTCGGCCATCCAGGAGTTCGGAGTAGAGCAGCTGCTCCTCCACATCGAGAGGAGCCAGTTGAGGTGGCTCGGGCATCTATACCGGATGGCTCCTGGATGCCTTCCTCGGGAGGTGTTCCAGGCACGTCCCACCGGGAGGAGGCCCAGGGGACGGCCCGGGACATGCTGGAAGGACTATGTCTCTCGGCTGGCCTGGGAACGCCTTGGGCTCCCCCCGGAGGAGCTGGAAGAGGTGTCTGGGGAGAGGGACATCTGGGTATCTCTGCTGAGTTTGCTGCCCCCGTGACCCGGTCCCGGATAAGGGGAAGACGACGAGAACGAATACCATGCAGCATTTAGGTGTCACTTTTATGAATGAGTGCCTGCCTTATTGTGTTTTCTCCTTAAATCTGATTGACTGGAAGGGGTTGAAAAGGGATAAGCTCCAGCCACCAGGACAGTGAGGGAGTCCAGACAAGCATCTGTTCCCGCTTTAATAGATGCCATCTTTTGCACCTGAAGGCCATGTTGTTGTGAAATTGCTGTTTGGTCTGGGAGCCTTTGGTTGTGTTGAATTTTCCGGTTTTTGGTTGCAGGGTGAGGTCTTGAAACATAGGGTGAGGGGAGTGGCCCGATGCCAATGGTTAACTGCTGGCTGGTTTTTGACTTGTCCCAGTTCCTTTATTGTGTCCAGACGTGGGTGTAATAAAACCTTTTGTTAAAATGTAATTTGGTCTAGACTTCAGATGTTGTATATCCTGTGAGATATCTTTGACACTAGGACCTTAACATTATGGCTAAAGAAGTGCTAAACCAAATACTATTCCAGGACAATCGTACCTTTTGTCTTCCACCATCCACTGTTTGCTGTCATTCATGATTTCTTCACTTGATATTTTAATTTCATGGAAACCAAGGCTGGGTAAAATGAGACACATGTGGATAAACCAAGGGAAAAGTTTCATCATTGCTTTGCTTTCTAGTTTACAAAGCAAAAATGGGAAAACCCCAAAAAGTCACCTACATTATTATGTCTAATGATTAGACAAAAGGTACAAAAGCAGCAAATTTTTACAAAATGTAATATTTAACACATATAGGGACTTACACAGCCTATTAGAACAAACAAGAAATTCATTTATTGAGAAATAACATGAGTTTTTACACATTAGTCACTTGTTACTGCTTTGTCAAGTGGTGTCAAACTGCCAGGTATACAAGCAACTTTGCTTGCTAGTTTGCTTTTATTAAGTAATGAGTAATGAAAGATTACTTTTTTTCGCTGACAGTTCTAACTAAAGTTGGGGGACTCCTAAAAAGTCAGCAGACTGTGAAATCTTTGACATATTCCAGTGCAAACCTTCATTTTGTGAGTCTACCTATATAGACTACTTTCACTTTAGCACTTCTGTGTGCGCTGTCTTTACCAATAGTTTATTTACTTTGGGCCAAATCCCACAATCCCATAATGCAACGCAAACCTGGCTATGGGAAGGCATTTGGTTAAAGCTTGTAGCGTGCACCTGGTAGCTATATTGGATCGTGGTCGGATCACGTTCACACCGCTCTAGAGTTTGGTCTTGGTACGATTATTTTGGTCGGCACCCTAGTGCAATTGCTGCATTCACATCTACACTAATGAACCATACCAAGGGGGAAAGAAACCAGAGTTAGTTTTAAATGGACTTAACACCTCAAATGTGAAAACTCCCTTAGGCTGTGAACAAACTTTTTGTGTGCGTATGCAAAGTCTTCTCTTAGGCTTTCACTTATTCACTTATAATTTGAAATTGTAAAATCGAAATGTTTAGCATGATCTATTGCAGTCAACTTTATAATCCTAATGAGTGGTGCTCGTGTCCCTGCCATGACTTTCCATGTTTTTTATTCCGGGAAATCTTTCCAAACAGCCAAAATTATCTTTGTTGGAAGCGAGGGAAAAATGTAGTTTTCTTTTTTGAGCCAGTTGATTTGCAATGCACAGTAAAAGTGGAGAATCGTGCACTCTGTGTATATACCCTGCCCATTCTCTGGCATCTAATTAAAAGGACTTTAAACCATAGGAACTCTATGACAAACAAATCTCATGGTTTGAAAAACCTTCAATAACAACTAACAATTTGAACAAATTTAATTAGTATGTTGTTTTTTGGGACAATTGAGAAATGTTTAACTTTTATAGTCTAAGTATATGACTGGTTATGCAGCAGGATGCACTCCAGATTTCTGAATTTATAGGATAAACAGTTACCGGCATTATTATATATTATTAGATAACTGTAAAAATGTTTCCGGGACGGAAAGAACGTCTCAATATAACAAAGCAGCTCACAAATTGCTCTATCATAACAATATTGTTCGATATCTTGCTACATTGTTCATGGCACTAATGTTTGACATTATGTTACTTAATTAAGCAAGTCATTCATTGATAAAGGAATTACACCTGTATCGGTTGTAGGAGTCAGTCAGGTGTAACCTTATAGGTACCGGTAACCCTGGCAATGCCTTATGCAGTCAGGGCCTGTGCACATAGCGCATTCAATGCTGGAAATCGCCAGTGCTTTTGCTTTGTCAGAATTACCAACATTGCCAGATAAAGATAGAACCAAGCAACTGGAATGATGAAAAGTTTATAAAAATAGTCCCACATCTTTTTAAGAACAAAGCCAACCCAAAAAAGTTAAAGGTTTAGACGTGTAAAATACTTGACCTAGCCTTTTTATGTAGTGTGGACAGAAATAAGTGAAGACTTTATTTATCATCTTGTAGTAAATGTGCTCATTTAAAGCGACAACTGAAGCATTTTCACAAAACCAACCAGTCTTTTGCAATTTTTGTAATTATTTATTCTGCAATTACAGATGCTGAATGACATATTGTTCTGCTGTAGTTTGCAATTCACACCAAACCATTGGAAAGTTTTCTACTATGCCAGAGTCTGGTTTAATGGGTTCACTCTAGCAGATCACACTGGTGTGAACCCATCCCTGAACCTGAAATGGACCAGAGAACTAAACCCTGGCGTTTTGCAACTGCCAGTCTCGGCACTACTATCTGGACCCCGGAGCAGTTCGCTATTTCATGTGAATTTATTTGTATGAGTCCGTGTAAATGGATTCCGTTCCTAGCATACCATAAGATGTGATGTGAAGAGCAGCGCATTTGAGTAGAACAAGACAAAAGTAGTAAGAGCTCAAATCCGAATGTGAAAGAGTGAAAGAGTTTGAAAATATCTTGTGGGGCTACATGGAGTAGTGAGGAAGTAGAGGAGCACAACTAAATTTGAACCCCAAATTAGCAACAGAAACCCAGATGAGACGGACTTTCTTTTGCGTGCTTTTTTCAATCAATCAGCACAATACTGCCTCTGAAACAATTCATTGCAACTGCAGGACGTTGTTGGTCCGGTCTAAAAATCTGTTTGAAAGCAAACAGTGGCAGCTGAAGGTATGAATTTTTTCACTTTTACCAATCATTGGACCGAACCAAAAGTGTCAATACGCGCTTAGACCCACAGAAGACTGGTTTTACATACACTCCCAGTTAAAAGTAATGAAAAAGTGTGTCCAAACTTTTGACTAGTAGTGTATGCCAACATACATGACACAATAAGAAACCGTGTAACAGCAGCTATAGAGAAACTATCTAAAATACCTTCAGAGAAACTGAGAACTACTTAAAACAATAAATAAAGTGTGGCTTATTGAAAAGAAAGCATAATAAGAATGGGACTGATTTAAAACATTTGCACGTTCCTGTAGTTTAAAAAGTATGTGGGCCTTTTTAAGAACAAAGAAGTCTTTACTCGTATTAATTCAGAAAGGAAAGACTCGACAAGAACACATAAAATCTTAAAGAGTAAACTCAAAGCTCATATTTGAGTAATACAAAAGCCATATTTGAAAGGAAACCTTGAACATTGTGCAGCTTTTTGCCAAGCAAAGTGATTAAAATTGCATGTAATTTGAGGTATGGATATTCTTTACAATAAATTACTGCCATGAAAGATCCAAGGCAAGCTGCACATAAAACCTGCTGGATCACTGATGCCTGAGCATAAAGCAAATGAATCCACAAAAAAATAAAAGCAGCCCTATGACAGTTTTCAAGTAAAAGACAATCAGAGAGTGACCTGGCTGTGTTTTTCTGGGAGTGTTTTTCTGACATCAGAGTCATCATCTGCTGACACGGGCCTCATCCTGCGTTTCATTGTGTGGTTGAGTGTGTTTAAGCCTCCACCAGTGCTCAGAGACGACGGCACAGCTCACACAGCAACGCTGCCACCATACTGCGCTGAGTTGTGTGTTTGTGCATTGCATGTGTGGGAGGGAGGAGCATCACACTGCCATCTGTCCTGTGTAAGTTAATCCTGCCATGATAAGAGTGAGTGCAAGGTCAACTCACACACACACTTGTACACACACAGACTTGGATTGGTAGGTGTGTTACATGAATATTATTCCCACATGTGTTCCTCCCTGAGGCATTAGCAGCTTCAAAAACAGAGGGAGGATTTTTCTATTATGATGTCACTGCACTGTATCTGCAGAAGCTTTAAAAACCTGCTAGTGTTCCTCTTAATTTTTCCATTTTTTTAGTTAGATGAAGCAAATATTTTGAGTTGTCATTCCACAGTAATCTCTGTACCTGTTAATACTTTCTTTCCTAAAGGTTCAAATGCAGATGTCTGCTCGTGAAATAGAAACCTGAACAAAAGTTAATTTTGAAGATGACCTATTTATGAATGAAAATAAATATTAAAATATACAAGATAACTACCACAAAGTTGAATGTTTTGTATTTGATTTTGTTGTGTGGCATGCAGTAAGCTTATATGAGTCAGTACTTTGTAGATCCACTTATCACTGCAATTGCAGGTGCATGTCTATTGGGGAAATATCCCTACCACCTTTGCAGATTAAGAAACAACAATTTTTGCCCAATTTTCTTGCACATTAGCTCAGTCAGATTTGACGGACAGTGTTTTTGTATGCTTGAAGTTTTGCCACAGGTTAACGATTAGATTTCGGTCTGGATTTTAACTGGGCCATTCTAACATGACTATGCTTTAATCTTATCCAGTGATGTCCAAAGATTCAAGTTGAAAGTACTCAGAGCCCATATGTTTTCTTTCAATTAAAAATGTTAGATAATTTTAATCTGAATTCTTTTCCTTTTACCTGCTTGTCAATAAATGAACCATATAATATTTGAATCAGGCAACATAGAAAGGAACAATTTTTTAAGGTCCAAAAAAGGTCTCAGAAGTTTGCCTTGATTAAAGAAAGGTGTACAGTTTCCTAACTTTTTAGGTCGAATGATTTTTATTTTGTTGGTCTAAAGAATGTTTTAGTCTATTCCCACCAGCAACAAGAATTTTCTTAGAAAACCCTTGCTTTATTTAAACAGACTTAATGATTGGGTGTGTCTGTTTTTGAGTAAAATGTTGGTCGATATTTGTGGCATGACTTACCATGATAGAAAAATGAGGCAAAGATAACATGGCCAAAAAAAGAAAGATCTTTTGTGTTCTAGCTAACATTTTCCACTTCGTGAGGTATACTATTGTCATTGAAAAATCCTTAAAAAAATTACCACCCCATCAGTTCCATTTGCTGGAGGGACAAATGTTTACCATTCTCTCTGTCCTAGGATCAAATTGGAATGTGAGCTGCACCGGGGCACAATTGTTAGCACTGTTGGGTTGCAGCAACAAGGTCCTGGGTTCAAATCCTGGCTGAGACCTGTCTTGAGTTTGCATGTTGTTCCCATGCTTAGGTACTTTCACAACTGATTGTTCTGGTGTGTTTCTTGGTGTTTATGGTGGCCTTCATACTGAGGTTGAATTACACACAGGTTGACTTTGTTAACTAATTAGGTGACTTCTGTAGGTTCTGGGTTTTATTTTGGGGTATCAGAGTAAAGGGTGTAAAGTACAAACACATGCCACACTTTTTAGACTTTTACTTGTAAAAATGTTGAGAATCATGGATACATCACAAATATGCCAACTTTGTATTGGTCTATCACATAAAATCCCAATAAATGCTAAAACAAAAGCTAAATGTAGTAATTGGAATTTGGCCTCGGAGACCCATGTTCCAGATTATATGGCGCCTTTTTCCCTAACTTCTTTCTATTGGTTTGACGTGGTTTTGTGTGCATCATAGCTACTTGGTAAGAGTTGACCTAGAAAGAAGACAAGACTTGGACCACTTAGAAAGTGACAGAACTCAACAGCCCCCCTCAGGCAAAAAGGATTGTTGCTCCAAATACAGTACATGTCTTTATTCCTTTCTGCCCTTTTCGCTCCTTCTTTGTCTTATATAAACACATAAGAAGATGGGACTGACTGGAGAACCAGGTAAAAACATTATGTAAAAAAACAAAAAACAAAAAAACGTCAAAACTGCACATGGGTAAACAAGCAGACAAACAATCCAGACCCTTCGCTCTGCAAACACACCCACCCACCACATTTTTACAGAGTCCAACACGGAAAGACAAGTACACAATAACACCAAAGGTACACAGGAATGAGAGCACATGCTTTAGTGATGTTATAAAACAGGAAAATACACCTTGTAACCAACTGGAGATTTTTTTTTATTTTGTAAGGAAAAGCCGGTAAGTGTGTTATTGTATGAATTAACTGGGATGGACAGAATGCCACAGAGTGCTCTAATGGAGAAAAAGTGGTAGAGGGATATAAAAAGAAAAGGTCCAAATCCACTGCACCCTGTCAGGAAACAACTGAAGTGTTAGCAGAGAGCAAGAAGATCAGCAAGTCCTGACCGACCACACACGCACACACACACACACACACGCACTCTTGTTTTGCTATATGTAGTGAGGACCATGTGTTGACTCCCATTGACTTCCATTGATTTTCAGTCGTTTTCCACCCTTTCTATGCCCTAACCCTGACAATAACCCTAAACCTAACCATTACCAGTGCATGCCTAACCCTAACCTTAACCTAAACTCAATTCACACCTTAGTCCTAAACCTAACCGTTAGCAAAATAGGTCGTGAGGACCAGCGAAATGTCCTCACTTTGGTACAAATGGTCCTCAATTTGATGGTGAAATCGGGAAAATGGTTCTCACTGTGATGCCAAGACAGGAACACACACACACACACACACAGCTGGTACTGGGAAGGGAAACAAGCACATCCTCACTCAGATGTCTCTTTGAACCTGCTGCTAGGAATCATAATGGAATTTACAATACAAAAACAGAAAATGTGTCACATGGATCCCACTGTATGTATTCAAAAGCTAGAGGCACAAGCCAAAGCACAATTCTTGTTTTAAATTGCAATTACAATCTTTACTAAAATAATTTTGTTAAAATACAGTGACTAGGTGATTCAACAGTCCTGGTAAACTGTGACGGTTAATATGATTTTTTGCCATGTCCAGTTGTAAATGCAAAGCTAAAGACTGCAGCCCTCAGGACCTGTCTAATGTTCCTTGGCCAAGGCCAAATAATGCAAGATGAATCCTTTTAATAACCCCCTAAACAAAAAACAACCTATAGTAAAAGAACCTCCTTGAACAGCCACCCTTACATTGTGGAGGGGTTGAAATGCTTGAATAATCCCAGAAACTATGTTGTCCAGGGCTTAAGTGGTTCTGATAGGGTCTTCCATGGCAAACAGACTCTAGGTGACAGGTCAGACAAAGAGTGGTTCAGAAGCCTTTGTGTGGACCAGTAGAATGAGGCCCTGGAGCCTGGAGTCCTACTTACGACCACACACAGCGTGGGCTCTGAAACCCATCTCCTTGTAAGAGGGTGGATGCTCTCTTCTACACCGGAGTGGCCAGCAGGGGAGAAGCAGCGGGCTGAGGTGAGATTACTTGTCGCCTCCCTGCACAGTCATCTTGTGCTGGAGTTTACCCTGGTGGATAAGAAGGTTGCATCCCTGTGCCTTCAGGTTGGGGAGAGGTCTCTGACTGTTGTTTCAACCTACGGGCTGAGCAGTGGTGCAGAGTACCACTTCTTGGCTTCCCTGCCTGGGGTCCTTGACGTGACCCTATCAGGGACTCCATCAATCATCCATGTGGGAAACAAGAGCCCTTGGTCGGGAAGATATTGAACTCCCACCTGCGGGAGAGCTTTTCCTGGATCACGGGGGAGACTGGAGGCATAGAGTCTAAGTGGACCGTGTGTTGTCCTGGCAATCCCCATAGAGATCCGCCCTGAGTACCTCAGGTTTCTGAATGTTGCGGGGTTGTCGTAGCTGACACGCCTCTTCAACATGGCGTTATGATCGGGGCAATAGCTCTGGACTGGCAGACCGGGGTGGGACTGGAGGGTGTGTTCAAACTACAGGGGGATCACTCCTCTGCCCACCTGGAAAGGCCTCTGCCAGGGCATTGGAGAGGAGAGTCTAGTCGATAGTCGAAATTCGCCTTCAGAAGCAGTGTGGTTTTCGTCTCGGGCATGGAACATGGGACAAGCTCTACACACCCTGTGGGTGCTCGAGGGTTCAACCGGTCCGCATGTACATTAAGTCGGATCTTTTCCCGGTGCCTGTTGGCTCTTACAGGATTGGCCTTTGTCACCGGTCCCGTTTATAACTTTCATGGATAGAATTTCTAGGCGCAGCCCAGGGCTGGAGTGGTCTGGTTTGGGGATTTCATCTCTCATTTTTGCTGATGACGTGGTCCTGCTTGCCACTCTAGCCAAGACCTACTGCATGCACTGGGGTGGCTCACAGTCAAGCCAAAAGTGGTGGGTGAGGATCATCTCCTTGAATTCCAAGGAAATCGTCCTCGACTGTAAAAGGGTGGCTTGCCCTCTCCAGGTTGGAGGGGAGTTCTGCCTCAATCGGAGAAGTACAAGCATCTGTGGTCTTGTTCAAGAGTGTGGGGAGAATAGAGAGGAAGATTGGCGGACGGATCAGTGCTGCCGCTGCAGTACTAGAAACACCCATTTTTTTTTTTTTTTTTTTACAAATTGTTATTGTTTTACAAATCTCAAAATGTGTCTTAAATAATCTGTTTACAGTAATTTGGTCCAGGTCTAACTAGTCCATATAGTGAATTGCTTTTCGTGGTTAACTAATTCTTAGATGGTCCTAATGTCAAAACACACTGAAATTGCCTTTTTCTTGTTTTCACAAAACATAATTAAGGTTTCTTGGAGGGCTTACAAATTATTCATATCTTGTTTGTCCTACTGTCATTGTTTTGTAAAGAGTACCTAAGATGATTTAAAAGATGTCAACTCTATCAATCTGACAGGGCAACTCAAGAACTACTTCCTTTCATACTTCCAAAACAAGTCTTAAACACTGACACTCTATGTCAAGCTCAAACCACACACCTTCTTGTCTCAGGTTCATCATAGTAATTAAACTCACTTCATCAGATAGAGCTAAATGCTGAATAAGACAGACTTCACTTTTAAGAGAAATGTGGTGGCATTTTGATATTATGAGGTCTAATGCCATCTGTTGCATAATGCATAGTCACAGTGCTGAGCATATTTCTTGCAGTCACTTATTTTCTAACAGATGTTACTTTCAGGCTTAAACATATTTCAGTTTGAAACTATAAAAACACACAACCTTTTTAAAAAAAGGAAAGTAAAGGAATTTGTCTTTGGTAATGTATTTCTTTGCTTTAACAATGCCAATAAATCTTAAAAACCATCAAAAAGGCTGTTTATTTTCTTGTGTGGTGCCAGTTTGCCCAAAAAATGCATTTGTGGGACGAGACGAAGATTTAAGAAAGTGTTTTGTGCTGATTCAAAAAACTTGTCAAATCTCTGCCACTGCCAAAATGGCTATTGGTGGAGGCAGGGTGATGGTGTGGGGAAGAATCTCCCTAATTGGTGGAACAGGGCTTGTTGTCATTTAAGGTAACCTAAATGCAGAGAAACATCAGGATGAAATTCTATAACCAGCTTTAATCCTTTATCTCCTGTTTCATAGAATGAACTCTATTTTCATGGATGCTACCCACATACTTGACTCTGCTGCTCATCCCACACATGTACACTAATCAAAAAAATAAAGGAACACTTTTTAGTCAGAGTATAATTTCAAGTCAGTTAAACTCCTGGAATACAGATTTGGTCAGTTGAGTAGTAGGGGAGGCTGTCGATCAGTGACTGCTTTTTTGGTGTTAATGAAACGAATTAACAACAGGCACATTAAAGGGGCAACAATGAGACAACCCCAAAATCAGGAAAAGAGTTTTGCATTTGACCAGAGTCAGTGTAACTACTGGTAGCATGAAGCGATACCTGGACTTTACAGAGGTTGCACGTCTCTGACCAAACTATTAGAAACAGACATCACGAGGGTGGCCTGAGGACCCAACTTCCTCTAGCAGGCCTCTTGCCCACTGCCTGGCACTGTGGAGCCTAACTGGCATTTGCCAGAGAACACTGGAATTGGCAGATTTGGAACTGGCACCCTATTCTTTTCACAAATTAGAGCAGGTTTACTCTGAGCTCATGTGACAGATGTGAAAAGCTCTGGAGAAGCTGTGGTGAATGTTATACTGCCTGCAACATTGTTCAGCATGAACAGATTGGTGCATGTTCAGGGGTGAAAGTAGTTTTAAATTCTTGCTGGTACTTGGGAGCGGAGCTAGAGGGGGGGCTGGGGAGGCACCGGGGGCATATATGCATGCATATATATGTATATATATATATATATATAATATGTGTGTGTGTTAATTGTTATTCTCATCTGTGGCCCCCTCGAGATCTCTCTCTCTCTCTCAAAGTCCAAACTCAAACTAATTAAAACTTATCAATATTTTACTTTACTGTAGGCTGTCCGAATAAGGCAGAAATTAGAATCACATGACAATGTAGAATATATATATATATATATATATATATATATATATATACATGTATATGTGTTCAAACAACCAATTCACAAAGCAAATCATCAACAGTAGATAAAACATTATTTTAATAAAGTAATATTTTAAAGAAGATTAGCTAAATTAGAAATCAATAACCTTTTTGGACAATTGATTCTTAATGTTTAATTAGCCTTGGTTTTAGTAGCCTCTCACAAGACGAGTCAGATGTAAATATTTGACCTGCCTGGTGCTAGAATCAGCGGTTCGGGGTTTTAGCTAACAAAGGAAAATGGCTTCTTTAGCAAGCTATAAGTGAGTCATAGAAAGCATCTCTAACTGGACAGAAAACCAAATGCTTTGAATCAAACTGATATCTAATCCTGAATTTGACACACAGAAGTGTAGTACTATTCCACCAACAGCAGGAGGACATTAGGATAGATCTTATTTCCATTATTTTAATCCATTATATTAATATTCTATACATAAACATACTTCTGCCACCCATGATATTTATTATGGTATGCCCCCTTTTCGTCCCTTGTTTTATGAGATTGTGTGTTCAGTGGTGTGGTTGTTCGCATACAGTAAAACCATCCCACAATATGAGTGAAAGGCCAACAACACAGTGATTTTTCCCCGCATGGCAACCCATTGCTGTCCCAGAACACACAATAGCATTTTAGTGCAGAACACATGTGAGGGGTCTCTCTCTCTCTCTTTCCCTCACACGCACACACACACATATTTGTATTGGCTTTAGGACACTGTGTATAATCAGCTTGTGGCCTGGCTGTGTGCGAACTTTAATAACAGTGTCCTGTTGTCAGAATGTTATAATGGCTCTGTTTCTGCCAGTTCATACACTGTGTGCTGTGTTGTTTTGTCAGGACACAGAAAACACAAGACCCTCTCCATGTTTGGGCTCACAACCTAACTGATTTATTATGATTTAGAAAGCAAGCTTCTTTTCTGATATTATCCTTCTCATCTGGTTTATCACCCATCATTTGGATGATAAAATCTGGCTCTGGGAACTGAAAGGCTGGCTAAGAGGATATGTAAAAACCAATGATTACTCAGAATCCTATAGCTTTAGCTGCTAATTAAGCTTTACATGAACCCAGAATATAAGTTCTCCCTCTTTTCAGTTCCTCATTATAAATACATTAAACATTAGCTATGTTTACATGCGCAATTTTCTTGATCAGATTCAAATATGTTTGAACGGAACAAAAAATAAAAAAAATCCAAATACACTGTTTATATGGGCGCAAAATGAAATAATCTTGATGTGCGTTTACATGCACCATGCTTCTTTCAGAATAGGAGCACTTTGACATGCCCACAGTTGTCCCAAAAATAACCGTAGAAGTAATTGTACTTCCACATGTGATGAAAAAAACCCAACAAAAGTAAGTTGGTTCTGGGAGTTCTGAGTGCCCAGAATGGACCCGCGCTAGGTTCTGGGAGTGGTTAAGGTGTTATTGCTTTTTATAATCAGGCTTCAGGCTCAGTAACACATGATGTTGTTTCTGTGTTACAGGATGAGAGAGTGGGAGGAAATTAATATCCCTCCAAGCTGAAAATGCGTCAAGTTGACATAGGGCACACATGCGCAGTTAGGTCAGTTTGACCCAATCAGAATGACACGATCAGAACAAGTGTTAACATGAATCCAATTCGGATTATGGATTGGCATAAACCACCCATCTTATTTGGAATACAATTTCATTCTAAGTGAGCAGAATTAGATCAGAATATTCCTATTGCTGAGTTTACATGATACATTTTAATTCCGATTGGCCTTTTATTTTAAATTGTTATATTTATGTAAACATGCCTACTGATAATAATACACCAAAATGTTGTTGGAAATATGTCTAAACCATGTGTAAACCATCCATTAACATTTGGGCTAATATAAACAAAGCACAAAATATAGAATAAAATGAGCTCAAAAGTGTTTATTACATGAGCTGCCCAATTGATGTTGTTCCCACATCATTGTGATAAACATAAAATTGCAAATTTATCCCAAAATCTGGATAACATAAATCTTTACCTTTAAAAAATATGCAATATATAAAACACATATCAAGAAGCATTATTCTCTGTACAAATTAACTAACAAAAAAAGTCGCTCTCACATTCCTACTTATCTTGCCATGTATTCTGGCATATGGAAAAACATGTTTCATAGCTCTAAACATAAGGAATTTCGTGGAATTTAAACTCCTGTCACATATTTGATGTATGTGTATTGCTTTTGATGCACTGGTGTTCCGAATAGTGAATGTGACTTGGGATCAGTGCTGCATGAAGACCAGGTTTGGTACTTCTCTATGATGACCCCATCTCTTTTTTTTTTTCATATTGAAGGGATCAACTTACCATCTGGGGATGACATTTCAATGACCTTTAAGTGCCCTTGAGTGGTCAGATAATCATTAGCTAAGTTAACCTGACAACCATCTGTTAAAATAGTAATCGACTATTGCAGTCAGCTTTGCCTAAAGTTTAACACACTTAGCATTTGAGATGAGTGAAAGCGTTTATGAGATCAAGAATTCCTGTTGTTAGGCCATTGCTGCATTACCTGGTTTCCAGTTGCATCAGATGGCACGTCTAAAAAAATCTGTTGTAGTGTAGCACAGATGGTGAGCAAACTGTGGAAACTACAATTTCAAATGCATGATGAGGTTGAAGCTTTTTATTCTCATTATCATTGTCTCTCTACAACATACAAAGAAAGGGGAAGGCGGATTAGTGAACATGTTTTATTTATTGACTGGTTGCTCGTTCTTCACACAGCTTTGGTGATGGTCTAAACAAATAAGTAGCTGCCAAATAGAGCCTTCCATGTCACCATCTTGTCCATTTGTACATCCATTTTGTACTCGTAAAGGAAAACATTTTTTACCCCTGTACCTAACCATGTAAGTATTTATATGATGTAGTGAGATAAATAATATTAACTTCCACAAATCATATGGATATTTAAATTTTATATTATTTTTGCCAAACTTTCTTTTACACGCTACATATTTCCATTTGATTTTGTTCTGGTCTCCTTTTGGACCAGTTGACTTTAATAAAATAAGACAGATTAGAACTGCTGATCACACAAAAATACCTCTAAGCAATCTTTTGGGAGACATTTCATGTAGTAGACTCTGAGTAGAAGATTGAAAATTGCTTGTATAAACGTTCCCCTGGTGGGTACAAATTGATGCCTAGCGGTAGGAAATGTCTCATGGCCGAAGGCTCCATTGATACCCAAAAATCTTGGGTATGAAACAACCAAAACTGCAAAGATGGGAAGAGATGAAGCTACGATCAATGCCTTTCCAGAGCTTTATGTGTTTATCCTTCTGATATCACAAAGAAGTAGGTAAATACTATCTTTTATTTACCTAAGACACTCAAATAAAGTATTTATAGCGTAGACTGAACGGAACCGGAGTGTAGAAAAACACTTGGCAGCAACATTGCAGATATAAGAATCTTTAGGCTTTAATAACAAAATAGATAAACTTACACGAGTTTCCAAAGGTTCAAAACAATGACAAGGAACAGGGATCAGCATGGAAGTAACAGGAGGACTGAGCCAGGAACAATGAAAATAACCAAACATACATACTGAGGGAAGAGGAGTGTGAACCAATAAAAATGGGTGACAGGTAATCAGAGGGAACATGAAACAGGTGTGGAGCCAGGTTGCAGGGGAACTGAGGGAAGGTGACTGATTACATTAACGAGACTGGGCTGCTGAAGGAGAAAAACAAACATGAGGACAGAAACTTAAGAAACAATACAAAATGTCAAAACCTGGTGAACACAGATAAATAAATGAACTAAAATGAACACAAGAAGCTAGAAGGTAAAAACCAACAGAAGTAAACAACAAAAACACCTATAAACGAAAAAGGTAAACAAAACATTCACTCCAAAAGGGCAGAGCATGACAAGAAATACATAGTTGTATAGATTGTGATTTTTTTAAGATCAGTTTTCTTTTGTTATTTCTAGAAATACCCAAAAAAGATTAAATCTGCCCAAGGTTGCAATCAAGTCTTTACTACTCCACACTTTTCAGGGTTGTGATGTGGGCAGAGAGAAGCTGTTTCGCTGGGTCTAGGGCAGTGGTTAATAAACTGACTCCTGAAAGCCACGTACCTTTGGAGTTTGTCGAGTCATTAGGGATATAGATCCGACAGCTTAAAGGACTGAGAAGCGTCTTCTGTGGCCTCAAACGTAAAAAGATGAATATTTGAATTTGACATTCACCTCCTCAGAGGCAGATGGTAACAGCAAAGTCACCTCATGTGTATGGATGTTCACGTTCGATATGCAGCTAGCTAGCTCTTTTGTGTGTTTTATAGAGTGGGTAATGGGTGTGGGCGGGGGGTCATTTTAATATTCTTTCGCCCTTTTCCTTATTTTTTCCCCCTCATTTTTACATTGCTGTTTTCGTCTTTACTATTTTCCACTTTTCATTTACTATGTTTCTAAAGCTGACCATCTTCTGCTTCATGAGTTCATATATTAAGGTTTGATTTAAGATTTAGTTAGATCATCATATGTTGTTTAATTGCTATTGTTCCTTGTATATTTGAATAGCTAATAGCTAAAAAATTTACTTGAAATAAGTTACATCTTCAATAGCAGAACAACTATGTTTAAGTTAGAAGGACCCGCTATTTTATGTATCTCAGAAGCTTAATAAGATCAAATTAGTAAAATAGAACACATCTTAACCATGATAAAGGCTGAAGTAAGTTAACTCTTTTTTTTAATGGCAATTTCTGCAACAGGCCCATGGTCAGATTGAGTTTCTTTTTCTTTTTTTAAGGTAGGTGTTATTAAAGGCACAGGGGGGTTCTTGGACAAGAGACACTGAGGGGCATGGCTAAGTGAGGGGATGGGTGAAGGGAGTTAAGTGGGGCTGTGGTCAGGAGGACTAGGGGAAGTGGCAGCTAGCTTAATCTGACATGAAACATGGAGAGTGAGCAGAGCCACGCTGGTAGTTTTGCCACGGATAGATCTTTTAAAGTTGAGGATTTTTCTCCTCTCCTCACTGGAGATTAAGGGAGGCTTTGTGGAACCCAGCGGGCCTGAGCCTTATCAGTTCGAGGTCGCTGGCTCAGGGCGCTGGCTCAGGGCGCTGGCTCAGGGCGCTGGCTCAGGGCACTGACTCAGCGATGTCCAAAGCTGCCGCTGTCGAGGCAGTGTAGGACAGAATGGGTCCAGTTTCTGGGTCGTAACTTGATGTTGGCAGTATCATTGCTAACATCATTGCTAACGTTCATAGCAATAAAAAACTTTGAGAAAGTTTACATTTACATGTAGATTTATATTAATTCCAACTCCTGACTTCCTACAGGGGCGTGTCTGAATTACATGGTTTTATATCCGAACACAGGGTTGTGATGTAGACATGTACCGTTTGAACCAATCGGAAAATCCAACTGCAGTAACCACCGTTGAACCCAAAGAGGGCAGCACTTAAGACAGTTTTAGGACAAATATTGCAGAATTAAACAAGTTTACATGAAAATGTGAAAAATTACACAGTAACATAAAGATAGCAGTCCACCCTAAATCCACCAAGAGTTGATTGAACCTTTGGATTTTGTCAATTACCATCAAAGGTGGCACGTTCCTCTGTTTTTCCAGGTCTTTTAGTAGTTTTGAAATTATTCCAGAATTTGAAGGGACATTTTGATTCCAGGTCCCTATTTCCTTTTTCAAAGTAACAAGGCAAGCAGTTCCTGAGATTAGAGAAGATTTAAGAGTTACTAGGTTTATGGCCTGAAATGTATTAAACGATGATGCCTTGGTGTATTTACTCTAAATATTTCATTATGCAAAGAGCCATGTTTGTATGATTTTCAGACTATTGATGATGTGATTATGAATCTGAAAATATTATTTAATATTAATATTTTAATATTTTATCAAATAATATTTCGGTCTGTTAAGGGTTGTCCTGTGAATATCAGCCCAGTAAGGCGATGGTATTAGGACAAAATAGAAAGGTGTGAGCCAAGCTCTGACATTATTGAACAGCAAAACTCTGTACACACATGGAACGAATTCACACAATTTCTTAAAATACAAGAATTTATTAACAAAAATAAGTCAACTCAAAGTCAAACATATTTCAATCAACAAACTCTTTACTATGCTAAAACAATCCAACTAAACTACCAAGCAGAATTAAGGAATAGGGAAGACTAAAGGGCTATGTACAATATAAACAAGGATCATCTTGAAGAATCTGGAAGTGAAGTGGAGTTAGTCTTGGAACTAACTTAGGCAATAATCAGCATACCTTTAGGCAACCATTCACAATGTAAGATCAGATAAAATATTATTTTAATAAAATAATGTTTTAAAGAATGATCTGCTGAATAAAACCAACCTTCTGGATGACTAGTTCTCAACGGTGTCTCATTAGCTGCCATTATTTATTAAGATAATATTTAATATTATAATATTTAATATTATTAAGGGAATGGTAAAATATTTGAGGAAGTATTTTGGAAAAGAGCCAAATCTTTCTGGGTTTAATGGTGTTCACTGAGTTATCAAGTTTAGTAAAATAATGTTTAGGGAACTGGGGGCTGCACGGTGGCGAAGTTGGTAGCACTGTTGCCTTGCAGCAAGAAGGTCCTGGGTTCGATTCCCGGCCGGGGTCTTTCTGCATGGAGTTTGCATGTTCTCCCCGTGCATGCGTGGGTTCTCACCGGGTACTCCGGCTTCCTCCCACAGTCCAAAGACATGCCTGTTAGATTAATTGGTCACTCTAAATTGCCCTTAGGTGTATGAATGAGTGTGTGCATGGTTGATGCGTGTTGCCCTGCGATGGACTGGTGACCTGTCCAGGGTGTACCCCGCCTCTCGCCCATAGACTGCTGGAGATAGGCACCAGCTTCCCCGTGACCCACTATGGAATAAGTGGTAGAAAATGACTGACTGTTTAGGGAACTATTATTTACTGGATTGAAAACTAACAACCTTTCTGGGTCAATATTCTTTAACAGGCAAGCATGTGTCCTAGCAGTTAAAGCTAACAAAGGAAGCTGATAGCTTAGCACCAGAATCAAACACACACCTTTAAAAATACCGTCAATAAAAGGGTTAAAATGCATAAGCGCGGACGGCGCTATATGATCAATCTTCTGTGTTTAAAATCACCCTTCAAGTAAAGTTTGTCTTAACTTTAAAAACACACAAACACAGAACACCGGCCGCTCTGTGAACAAAGGGTTAGCTTCCAGCTAACCACACTGCACTGCACACTGACCACACTGCACGTTACCTCGGGATGCGGCTCCTGTTGTCGTCCTCTCAGACTCGGTTTGTAGAGACAGTGTCTCTGCAGGGGATTCTCTGGAGCACAGTTTGCTTCTGCAGGCCTCAGAGACAAAGTAAAGCAATGCTTATGCCTTAGTTTCCCCTCTTTATGAATGAAATCACCGGGTACACAAACAGTGATTCAATCGTACTTACCTTGGATATGATCGAGTGATCTTATGACACCCTTGGATCCATTGAAGAGTTTATGTCTTTTTGCCAGCAAAGACACATTATCAAGCTTGTTCCCCCTATCCGGTCCCTCTGGAGGCCGTGTGGAAGAGAAAGACTTGTGGGAAAAGTGGGGGTTGAAGTTCGCTGTTGCGCCCAATTCCTAAGTTGTGCCGGAAGTAGGTTAATGCAATTTATTTTGAAAGTTCCAGAAGAGTTTGTACTGGAGTTTAATGTTGAAATCCATGGCTGGGTCCCAACATTGATATCAAGTGATATAAAGGGCCTTACAAAATTATTCATTGTAAAATTATTATTTTGTGACATTACAGTTTACTTACACTGGCTTTTATTTATGAGTGTCAGAGTGAAGGGCGGTGAATGCAAATGTAAGCCACAATTCTTAAAAAAAATTTTAAATTAATTTTTCATAAAAATGTTTGAAAAGTAGATACAGCGCTAAATGGATCATCTAACATAATTCTGCAAAGTTTCACGGAGGTTGTCCAGCTGGAAAACAGTGATAAACTCTACAGCTGTCTCTTGCAAAAGTGTTGCTGTTTAATATCTGCTAATATCTGCCAATTCTATGCCTGACTGATAGGAACATTTTCAGTTGAAGTTGCTTTAAATCTCCTGAATTTGCTGAATCAGGGGGCCAGTCTGGCTACCTATTAGTCTCCAACCACTCTGAGAAGGTGGCGGAAGGCTAACATGATTGTATTTACTTTCTACTCATTGCAATATGATATTTCTACTACAGGTATGAGTGCTAAGCTAATAACTTGAAACACTGAACTTTGCATTAAAAAGCGAACTACGTAAACTACTTAGGGCCTTGTTGCCCCCTTGTGGTAATGTTTCAGCTGAACATTATTGCTTTAAAAATAGGGTTATAAAAACATTATTCCTTCACGGTACTATACTAAAATTTGTGCACTTCATGGACTAATCAAATATTCAAAAGTCAGATTGCTGCCGTTACCCTATTTCATACTTTGTTAATATGGTGTGCTTCTGTTTACTTTAAAACATTTTTAACAATCTTTGCAAATCCTTTTCAAAAAGAGCCTAGAATAAGACATTTGTATGTACATTTTGAACAATTAGTTTAAACCCTTGTTCACTGGTTTTTACTTCTGTTGTGTCAGATCTGTGTTAGGTTTTACTCATATTTCTGTTTGAGACTTGGTTTGGTAAATCCACACTTTGTGTTTTATTAAATAACGCACAAAATCTACTGTCATTACAGGTCCTCCAGCTTGCCTCTTTCAGTGTTGAGCATTCACTTCTTTTGTTTTCTTTGTTTTTATGTACAGGTTTTTGTCCCCTTTTCTTTTTGCCTTTTTCTGGATTTATTGAGTTTCATTTCTTCTCTCCTCTTTTCCTCATTCATTCCATTAATTCTCTGTTTAAGTGGTGGTTTTTTTTTATCTATTCGAGCTGTCTGTGTTCTTATCTAAACAGGCCATGTTCCTATTAGCTTTGCCTTGACCTTATTTGAGGTGTGTGAAGTGTGTGTTGGTGTGAGTTGCTGCTAAGAAAAACTGCGGGTGCTCGCTGAGAATGATGTGCCTGTGTGAAAGGTATTGGACCATGACTTCACTGTAGGCGAATGAGACCCAGTAACATCAATCATACACTCTAACACACACAAACACACACAAACACACACACGCACACACACACACACACACACACACACACATACACACACACACACACACACACACACGCAGCCCCTGCCTTCCCTCGTTATTCCCAGTAGAAGGGCATCTCTTGATTTTTAATAAAGGATATATACAGGGAAGGTCAAGGTTATTCAATTGTTGCTCATTCATCTCCGTTTTTTCCCCCTCTTGGTGTACACACATGGATCTCTCAATCTTTGCTGCCGGCCCTTGCGTGAAGACCCCTTCACCTTTATGTATGTGTGTTTGTGTGTGCGCGCATGCTTATCGGTGTGAACAATGGAGCCGTCATCCCCAGGTTGTCTGGTTATCCGTCACAGAGCTATATGCAGTCCTGCTACTATCTTCTGTGTGTTTTATCCACTAAGAGAGTTTTACGCAGCTTCCAAAGAGGTGCCACAGATAATATTAAGGGGTTGTTTTTTCAGAGGACAGTTTTAACTCAATGCAACCATCAACGCTGTGGAAATTGGAAGCTGGATGTGGTCTCAGTGGTGAGATAATGCTGCTGATGCTTTACGTCCGAAATATTGTATGGAAACATATAAAATGGCTGCTGTGGCAGAGCAGATTGAGAATATGAACCTTTTTTTTCTGACCAAACTAATCTGTTTAATCTGTTTTCTCTAGGGATGTCAGATGCAGATTTGCAATACTAACAGATTATTAAAGAACAATAAATGACCAGATGTAACATTAGATGCAATCTGAAATTCTTGAATTGGTGGCTTTATAAATCAGGGATAATACCTTCAGACCATCTTGGATGACAGTATTTATTTCCTATCAAAGAATTACATGTGTGGAAAAATACCCTCAGAATCAGGGAGAAGGAAAGTGCCCTCACCCATCCCTCAAGGATTTGTACATACAAAACAACCACAAACATCAATGTTTTTTTATTATAATAAAACAAAAAAAGGTCAAATGGAACCTGTCTGGCAGCATGAAGTAGGCTAAAAGGTCTGAAAAAGTGAAACATCATTCCCTGATAATAAAGCAATTCAAAAACAGATGTGAAACAAAGTCATTCACATCTATCAGTCACCAGCTCCCCCGCAACCCACTATGGAATAAGCGGTAGAAAATGACTGACTGACTTAAAAACACTTGTTTTCTCATTTAAGTGAGAAAACATGAAAATGTACTGAACCTACCCAGGAATGACCTGGATTGCATTAACGACTCAGCCAAGAGGTAGCAGAAAGACTTCAGAACAACACTAAAATCAGGGGTGCCCAAGTCCACTCTCATTGGAGCTACTAGGGAGCTACTATACTGCAACGTTTAGATGTA
Source organism: Crenichthys baileyi (assembly GCA_036173005.1). Taxonomy (NCBI): domain Eukaryota; kingdom Metazoa; phylum Chordata; class Actinopteri; order Cyprinodontiformes; family Goodeidae; genus Crenichthys; species Crenichthys baileyi. The sequence goes on from JAHHUM010002021.1 coordinate 832,850, forward strand.
TACCTTCTCCAACACTCCTGAATCAAGTTATTGGCTACCAGGCCACTGTGGAGCTGAATGAGGGAATTCAGTCATTTGATTCAAGTGAGTTGGAGAATGGTTGGATCTAAACGTTTGTAGCTCACTTTGACTGAATTTTAGCACCTCTAATCTAAGGCATGGCCTCAGTAAGAGACTGGGCAAAAATCACATCTGTGAAAGAGTTGCAAGGTGACTTGGCTGGCCAAAAATTACCCATCTTACATTGATCAAAAATCATCTTAAAGATTCCCCAAGATTTTTAGAAAAAATATTCTGTGGACTGAATATTTTTGGAAGCTATTGATCCCAGTACATCTGGCAATAAACAAAGAGTCTGAAAAAACAACCCCCCAAAACATCAAAAGCAGTTAGATGGTCAGGCTGTTTTGTTGCTTTAGGACCTGGATGACCTGCTGTAATTGGTGGAACCATGAATTCTGCTCTCTAGAAGAAAAACCGTGAAGACGAATGTCCAGCTATCCGTTTTTGAGCTTAGCTCAAGAGTGCTTGGGTTATGCTGATGGAAAATGATCCAAAGCACACCAGCAAGTCCACCTCTGAATGACTCAAATTAAGGTTTTGCAGTGGCCTAGTCAAAGTTTAGATATGATTGAGAGGCTGCAACATGACCCTCCAAAGTGACTGAAAGAAGAAAGGGCCAAAATTCCTCTCTAGTGAACAAAAAATCTCAGTGTTAGTTTTCACAAAGATGGATGGGTGGATGCTATATCTATGATTCACTTTTTAGTTCTTACAGTGGATGATGGATCTAAACATGTTCAGAATCACTGAAGAAGCATTAGGCTTTTAAAGACCGGAAGCTTTTGCTAATTGCTTGTAGTTGGACCAAACAAGTTCAAACAAGCTTTGATTTTAAACATAGAACAGGAGGCTTGTGAGTTTATCTGTTAATTTGATATTTGCTAAATGCCAAAAAATGACTCCAACACTGTTACAAGTAAAATATTATCACATGGTTTCTTTACATCACAGCAACTAAAGTTTTTTTCTTAAAGCGCAGTGTGGGAGGATGTGAATACAAAAATCGCAGGAAATCAATGAGTTGATTTCAAAGCGGTATCAGGCCGAACAAAAGAGAGCACACCATTAGAGAATCAATACATCATATTCACTGAAGGAGAGAAGAATAGCTCCATCACAGATACAGGGGTTACAGAACAGAGAACACAAGACTCCAATCAGTAAATGTCCTGATAGAAGAAAGCTCCCTGTGAGTGTTGTCAGAGGATGAGTAGCATCTTAAAAAACCTCTTCTCAGGGGTGAATCAAGGACAGACACTAAAACTTAAAAGCATTCACAGTGGATGATGGGAAGAAAACCTTGAGATGAAGAGTGAGAAGGTGTGAACCTAATGGACAAAGAAGAGGGAAAATTATAAGGAGTCTCTAAAGCCGCCATATGTTTAATTATTCACAGGTAAAATGCACTACACAATATAGTTTGCATTAGCCATTAAGTATAACGCATATATATATATATATATATATATATATATATATATATATATATATATATATAATATAATATACTATATAATATGTATATCCAAAATTAGCAGTAGTAATTAAAAATCAATGGTCTGATCGCACCACATGATCCTGTTAAAGCGGTTAATTGAAGGTTTTTCTTTGAGACCAGGTTACTGTAGAGGTTGAGGTTTTTCCAGATTTGAAGCTATCTGGGGTTTTTACTGGCCTCGGTTTCATTATTGTGAGTTACAGTTTTCTTCGGAGTGAATCACTGTACTGGAAGGTGTTTTCCATATATGGCCATCTTAAAGTATTAAGTGGTTATGTTGCAGATTTCCTTCATTTATGTATTTAAAACTTGTGATTACTTCTTGTAAATGTCCGGTTCTGTATATGTGAATGCACTGCTTCTAATAAAAAAGGACATTTTCCTTGAAACAACGGCCAGGTCATGGAACAGTCTAATAACAGGCATGTAATGTGATGATCCAGAGCTCAGGAATGAAAACAGCTGAGTTAAACAAAAACATGTGTCTCTTCTGTTGCCCACATTGATGTCATTCTCAGCTGTAAGTTGTGAGTAAGAGTTCTGATTATGTGTTTTTCATGTGAGTGAGTCACCATGTTGTTGTGAAGTCCAGGAATTAGAATGTTTTTCGGCCCGAAGGTTTACCTCTTTGCTTTTCAGGGAGAACTGATAGCTTCCTGAACTTAGATGTGTAATTCAGTCAGGCAGCAAGACAGCCAGGGTTTTAAAGTACACTGTCTCCATGCAATACTGCTCTTACTCCTTAAAAGCAGCCACAAGTGTAATATGATTTTCTTCCCAGAGAAATCAAAAGCCATTAAATCTTAAACTAAGTGATGCATTAGCCATGGCAGGAGCTGTACAGGGTGACACTAAAGAAAGCACAAGTTCAGGGTTTTCTTTTGAAAAATTGAATTGAATTGAAAAACACTGAAATATAACTGGAATACATGTAAATGAAGTTGTCTCTCAAAGCAAGCAGACATTCAGAAACACATCTATGTGGTTTCACTCTTGTCTAATAAATCAAATAAAACTGATATATCATCTTTGGACAGCTTTGATGGCCGTTTAAACCAAAAGTAATCAGCAAGGCTAAACATTTCTATACTGCTGTGCAAAAGTATTTGTACCGTATGAACATTTTCACATTTTAATTACAACAAATTTTATTGGATTTTATGTGGTAGATCAACACAAAGTAGAGCATAATTGTCACGTAGAAGGAAAAGGATACATGGTTTTCAAACTTTTTACAGATAAAAAGACTGAAAAGTCTGGTATGCATTTGAAATTACCCCCACTACTCTGATAGCTGTAAATAAAATCCAGTACAACTAGCTGCCTTAAGAAGCCACCTAATTGCTGTTGGAGTCTTTGCAAACAATCTAATTGTGGTCATTGTGTTGTTGGTACCATCAGTGATACAGAGATTCCTCGCACGAAGTGGAAAAAATAGTGGAAAAAAGACACCTGAAGCACACAATGAGCAAGCTTTTCTTTATTTAGTTTTAATTGATATCAGATTTTGTTAATGGATCATGTTAAATTGGCATGGGAATATTTTCACAACAGTTTTAGTTATTTCATTGACAGACATGCACCTGTCTGTCAGGTTAGGGGGAAAGGACGTTATAATCCTTGATTTTGATCCGGACTTGCCAGGAACCAGCTCTAGGCTTTAGCGAGACAGACTGATTAAATTTTTGACAACTCTGAAATTGTTGTACTGCTGCAATCAAAAAAGCTTAATGTGATTACGATTTATCTCAGACCATAGCCAACATCAATAATCCTGGAACATTTTGGCAAACTGTCAAATCGCTTTCTGCTAACTCTTGTCTTTCTGAACTTCCTTCACATATTGTTGTTGATTCTACGCGTGAGAGATAAAAAGAAGGTTGTGCCCCAGCCATGGGATGAAACATGGACTGCAGTGTACACAAACAAAGAGACTGCTGAAAACTCTGCATCTTTAATTACACAAACTAACCTACTCTTAATACAGCCCAGGAAGGAGGAGTCACAGCTAGAATCCCTGTGACGTCATGGAGCCAATAACAAAATGAGAGAGTCTGAAACTCGCTGGTGAGAAAGACTTTAACTTTAGAGAATCCCAGGGATCCAAAGATGAATACGATCTTGTGTTTGTGTACCCGCTGAATGAGGAGGACAAAAACTAAGTAATGATCTCCTGTTCGTGAATCCAGCGTTCATAAAATAAGGTAGTTAATACAAGCTTGTAATAAAACTATTCTTTCTGAGCTTCTGCTGAAAAGGAATCTGAGCCAGAGATGTCCCTAGATGAGATGGTCCCTAATCACACCACCTTCACTACACAACCCAATGCCCTTTGGACCTCCCGTCCTGCTGTTCTTCAGAACAGTTTACGTAAGAGGTGGTGTTAGGATGAAAAATCTAAATATTGTTTATTTCATGGCGTTTTGCTTTGTTTGTGGTGGTAAAACAGCTACATGGTGAAGCTAATGCAAATACAGGCCTCTAAGCCTTGAGGCTAGTCTTTTTGTTCTGTTTTGTTTTTGTGTTTTAAAGTTCAGACAAACTTTGTTTTATTGAGTAGTTTAAACATAGATAGGCCATAATGCGCAGCTGGTGTTCATATACATTTTAATATTTGTATTAAAGGTATTTCAAGCACATGTGAAATTGAAAGCTTTGATGAATAAACTACTTTCTTTTGTTAGCCAAACCTGCTAATGCTAACGTCAGCAAGGTCAAATATTTACATCCGACTCGTCACCATCTTGTAAGAGTCCATAGATGCTCCACGCCGCCGTTTTAGCAGTCTATTACTCCGTGTGATGGCTAGTACAAGTATCATTAAGATCTATTGTCTAAAAGATTATTGATTTAAAACTCGGCAAATAAGATTTCTTTAAATGTTATTTTTAATTAAAATAGCATTAAGAATTTATTATCCAAAAAGTTAATTGACTTCTAATTTGGCAAAATCATTCTTTAAAATATTATTTTATTAAAGTAATGTTTTACTTGCCTTCTGATTTTACATTGTGAAGGTTGTTTGAAGACATACCAATTTCTTTCCTTAATTAGTTTTAACAAACTTATTTCACCTCATTTCCAAATTCCTCAAGATAAACACTGGTTCTTAAACATAAATATCCACTTTGAACTGTCATTTCATTGCATCAGTTTTATTGGTTCCTTAATTTGGTGATTCTGTCTTTAGATGAATTGTTCTAGCCTGGTAACTGGTTCCATAATTAAAATGTTTAACGTGGTGTTGAATCGTTTCTGTTAATAAATTCTTATATCTTAAGAAGTTGTTGTGAATTAATTCCATATGTGTGCACCTTGCTTTTCTAAAAATGCCAGTGCTCGAATCACTCTCTCATCTATAGTTTTAATACCACCGCCATATTGGGCTGGTATTCACAGGACAACACTTAATAGACCTAAAGTTATTTAATTAAATTTTCGATAACATAAGCATATTTTTGCTCAATAAGGAGATACTGGATTGTTTTATTGAACATTTTATCTTCTGTACTTCTTTATTTGGCAGATCATCATTTAAAACATTGCATACACAAACACCATCTACCAAACCTGGATAAAACAACAGCTTTTCTTTCATTCCTTTCTCTGTTTGGGATGTTCAAAAAGCCCTAAGGACACTTTAACAGCAAAAACTGTATGCCATATGTTTTATCTTTAAACTCAACTGAATATTGTCACTAACATTTTGAAATCTCCATTTACTTTGCCTTTACTAAAAACTGGTGACCCCTCAGACCTGAATAAATACAGATCAATTCAAAGCTCTCAGCTTTGGTCAACGTTTTGGAACAGCTGGTAACTGACCAACTTAAGAATTATTTGTATTCACGCAATATTCTTTCAATGATCAGTCTGATTTTAGAAAGAAGCGCAATACAGTTACTGCGACCACAAAGGTGATTAATGACATTATATGCTCATTTGACTCTAAGAATTACTGTGTTGCCCTCTTGACCTTTAGAAAGCTTTTGATACCATCAATCATGGCATTTAGGCACAAAAGAATAGGCAAAAAAAAAAAAATCTAGAACTCTAGAAAGAAAAGCTGATTGGGACATATTCAAAAAGCATTGCAGGAGAGGGGAATTCAACAATAAATTATTGAATCGGAGGCACAGAAAACAAATGCACACCCCACTTTTCAGACTTTTTAAAAAACATTTTAAAAACCATTCATCCTTTTCCTTCCTCTTCATAATGACACACTGCGTTGTGTTGCTCGCTCACATAAAGTCCCACAGATATTCTTTGAAGTTTGTGGTTCTAAAATGCGAAAAAGTTCATTGGGTGTAAATACTTTTACAATGCACGTGAAGTAGTATCACTCCGATTCTTATAAATTAAATTCAATTTTTTTATTTCTTCCTAATACATAGCATCACTCACACAATGCGTCGTCTGTACAGTTGAGCAGATGCAGAAACTGGACTAGGAATTATGACATTTCTTTTATTCCGTTTTTAACAAAGTTTTTGTAAACTTTACAAAATTTCATTCAGTTTTTGTCACTTTTAGAAATGAGATCATTAGAGCAGAGATAAATCCAGACTGACAGAAAGATTAAATGTTTGCTAGAGTTCATAGTTTACTGCTTTTTATTTGTATGGATAAAGAAGTAAATTAGTGTTCTTCATGAGGCAGACATTTTTAAATAAACAGTACGGAATAAAGGAAGTGTCACATGTTTTGGATGGTGAGCCCAAAAGAAGAGATTTGTTCCTGAACTCCCTAAAGAGGTAGGGTTCTCCTTCTGTCTGCCCTTCTGCCTCTTTTTTTCCATCCATTTATCGGCCCATCCGTTGAGAACTGGTCTTCTGTTCGCCATCAATTATTCAACAGGAGCAATGAATATTTCAAATGGTGCTGGACTCTTCCTCCATAGCTCATGCTTTCGTCCCTGCCTCTGTTTTTTCATCTCCAAGCTCTACCCCCCCAACCCCATACTTCATCATCATCCTCTACCTTTAACAGCTTTTTGGATACCTGCAAAATATGTATGCGCTCCCACATAACGTGGTTCTTGTAAAATGTGTGGCTACTGGAATGACGTTTTGTTGAGGCTCCATCTGTCAGCTTCGCATTAACTATGAATGGGAATCTCACTTTTGCATGTTTTTATAGATGGGTCGAACATGTTCGCTTATTCTCACACCTAACTAGAAAATCAGAAAAGACAGTGAAATGTGCCCTGTTTTGACACATTGGTTCCTAAAATTTAGAAAGTTTAACGTGGATAGCAAAAAAATAAAAATGTAATGAATAAAATAATTAAACACAAATCGTCCTTTGAACTTAATGTAGACAGCACAAAGATAAAATGTTGAGTACAGGATTTTCCGGGGTTTTTTTTGTTGGTTTAAGAGTTTTTAAAGTAAGTTGTGAAGATCACTGTTCCAACTCCCCAATTTAGAAAGTCACCAAATTTGTTTTTTGTTAGTTTTTGTCACAATTCCAAACCTCCTCCTTTATTTGGTTTTGGACAGGCCAAAGTGACCAAGAAAAGACATTGTTCTTGTGTTTGTGTGAGTTTTTTTTTATTTTTTATTCCTAATTATCATAATTTTTTATGTTCGTTTATTTACAATATTTGTGTGATATATTCCTTTCCCTATGTTCCAGTTAGAAGCCCACAGTATTTACAGTTAAAAATGAAAAATTTGAAGCAAAATGTTTTAAACTGATTTTTTAATACAATATGACTGCTCTGACTAAAGCTAGGGGGGACTGCTGCAGGAGGACTAAAGGGTAAAACATAGTTGTGCGTACTTGACTTGAGGCAGATGTCCACAAAGCTCAAATTTTAAGACTGCTTACACCTACTGACTGTTGTATTCCTCTTCTTTGTCCTTAGTGTGATTTGTCTTTAACACCACCTTCTTTCCTTTTCTTCTGCCTCCCCACCCAATCATGCTATGGCAGAACATGTGGGAAATGTTGGAATTTGGCACCAGAAATGTAGGAAACTGGTACGCTCGACTATAAAGCCTCTTGCGTCCACAGATAGTGCCAACTGAGTCTGCGCTGCTCACAGAATGCCTGACTATGTTCTGCCCTTTAGGTGCCTGTAAATGCTTTGGGACAGGGTAGGGGCCCAAGGCATTTTTGCTGTTATATTTAGTGAGCTTTCAGACCTTTTTTAAAAAGAATCTGGTGTTGTCAGGGACTGATGTCACATGAAGGCTCATGCAACTGTTACTTTTTTCCACAGTCCTATAGCACTCACAGGCAGCACAGTCCTCACACAGCAGACTGGTTTTTAAAACATACCAGACTGAAGAAAGCTAAACTGAAAAAAAAAGTAATCTTAGTAAAGCGATTAAACAGTGACATTAAAAACAGAACAACAAAATTGACACAAGAAAGTTCATTTGTAGATCTAAACATATTTACAGTTTTATTTTACTCACTTATTGATGAAGCCACATCCATCGCTTCAATAATATCCATTACAATTAAATGCAAATTATAATTCTCACATAGAGCCACGTTGGCTTGGATAGTTTAATTTTTTCACTTGAAAAGTAGTTTTGTATTAACTCTAATATTAAAATTAGTTTGATGATCTGAAACATTTAAATGTGACAGAAGAGCATAAAAAGAAGTACTGAGTGAGCCTTATCTCCTTCTGTTTGAGGGACTAAAAGCTTAATATTGAAATTTTTCACAGCTGCTGGTTTAAGCGTGAATTGTTGTCAATCGCACTAACTTGTAAAGCACGAACTGGTATCTAATGCAAAGTCATTTGAAGCTGTTCCTCCACGTTCCTTGTTCTTTTTAATTCACATTTTAAAACATGTCATCCTCTGTTAAAAAAACTGTTTGTAAAATGTGTTTTTAATAGGTGTAATTAAAACAAGACATTTTGTAATTATTCCTCAGGTGTATTTTTGTGCCATTAGCAGGGATAAATAAAAAGCAACATTTTATTCTCATCATAAATATCCCCATCATTCAAATAAACCATAATAGCATCTTGACATGAAAATTCATTCTCTAATTTAATTTGAAATTATAGCCAGATGTTGTAACTGGGATCAGCAGCGAAACAGAATGAAAGCTATGGAAGAAGTGATCGGTTGGTGAATATAATCAAAGGCTCCTTGTAACTCGTACTGTTTCTATTAGCTGTCTCTAAAACTTACGTTTGTGCATTTATGTGTTCTCTGAGATTTATTACTCCTCAGATTCATTTTTGCTCACACTCTAAACATACAGATTGTGATAAAAATGTGCTTCCCAGTCAGCTTCAGTTTCACTGGAAAAAAGACAAAGTTATGTATTTTATTATTTGTGACAAATAAAACAGCCAGATTCCGGTTTAACAGTGTTAGTTCTACATAGAAAACATGTAACTTCTGTTTGTGGGTCATACCACTTCGCCAGACAAACCAAGATGGGGTTTTAAGATCAGAAGAGATTTCGGGATCTAAATCCTGTTACACAGAAAGATGAATCCGCTTGTGTTTTTTGATTAATACTTTGGTTAATAGGTGGGCAACAAACCTTCATAATTTCTTTTAGGGTTAGGGTAAGCAAAATAATATCAGAGATGTAAACACATTATTCAATAGCTTCAGTTCAGAAACAACCTCAGCATCCTCCTCTTCTGACATCCCACCCTCCTTTGACCCACAGCTTTCCTGTTACACCTCAAATGCTCTATCTTCCACCTCAGCCATGGAGCCTTCTGTTTGTACATGTTTGTCCTCAACCAAATCAGAAGATGCTGGTGCCCCCTTTGCCTCCCCCTACCACCTACATGTCTGTAGAAGTCTGGTGAAGAGACAACTGGAGAGACTGAACCGGAATTAGGCTGCAGGTCCAGAACATGTCAGCCCTAGAGTCCTGAAGGCCTGTGCAAAGCAGCTCTGTGGGATTCTGTAGTCATGGGGTGGATCAGAGATGGACAAGAAGCTGAGTACAGGGAGCTGGTGGCCCGCTTTGTGGCATGGTGTAGAAACAATCATCTCATCTTGAACATGAATAAAACAAAGAAGATGATTGTAGATTTTAAGAGACACAGAAAAGGTCAAACACTATTTCCATCATGGGAGAAGAAGTGGATGTGGTAGGTGTTCTTCTGGACAACAGACTGGAGTGGAGATGCAACTGTGAAGCTGTCTACAAGAAAGGAAAGAGCAGACTGTAGCCTACTTCTGGAGGAAGCTTAGGTCCTTCGATGTTTCCAGCAAGATGCTGTATATCTTTGATAAGTCTGTTGTGGAGAGTGTGATCTCTTCTGTCGTTATCTGCTGGGGTAGCAGCATCAGAGCCAGGGACTTAAAAAGCTCAACAAGCTAATTAAGAAGGCTGGCTCTGTTCCTCTGGAACCTCTGGAGATCATTGTACAAAGAAGGATTCTTCATAAAATGAAGAACATTATGGAGAACCCCGAACATCCTCTTCATGAGACTGTTGTACAACAACAGTGTCTTCAGCCGGAGGCTTCTTCAGACAGAGCGCTACAGGAGATCCTTCCTGCCCGCGGCCATCGGCATCTACAACAGCTTTTTGAAGAAACCTGCGTAATATGAGCTACAACAACATTTAATTTACCTTTGGGATAGGTAAAGTATTTTTAAATTGAATTGAATTCATCTCCTAATTCTTGTTTTTTTGGAATATTATGAAAATAAAGTCATAATATTAGAAAATAAAATTAAAATATTGCAATAAAAAAGTCATAATATTAGGTATAAGAGATTAAATAACATTATGAGAATAAAGTCGATATATTGCGAGAATAATTAAGAATAATGTCATAATATTACCAGAATAATCTCATAATACTATGAGAATAATGTCATAATATTACGAGAATAAAGTTATTATATTATGAGAATAAAGTTGCTATTTTATGAGAACTTTACAAGAAAGCACAGTCTTCACTTCACATTGAAATGAGAACTTCTGAGCATCTTGTGAAGAAATAATTTTGTATTTGTTTCACAAGTAAGGAAATACTTGATCTTTTAGCACATCATCATCAAATTATTATCAATAACGGGACCTTGAAATGATTGTGCAAACGACTGTGTATTTCAAAGAAAGAACCACACAGACTTGGAAGAAATTGCTTCTTTTGTGGAAGAGGAGCTGTTTCATTACAACTTTAATATGGTAGTATTAGGACTTTATTCTCGTAATGTCACCCCAAGAAATCTGTTTGTCTGGCCCTAATACTCCATTCGTAGTTCTTTGCTAGGGCATCTTAGGGGAGCAAAATGTGGGATTTACATCATTTGTTGCATTGCATTCAGTGTTTTTTTTTACCATGTTTTATGAAGTGTTGATATATATTTCAATAGCATCTTATGAAAATATGGTTTTTGTGCCTACGGAGGTTTCTGAGTCTTACAGTGTTTATTCTTGTTTCTCACTGCTGTGCCAGAATCACTGCAGGCCTGGATAATGAACATTCACTCTCATGAGATGACACACTGTCCAAGCAGAGACAGGGTGCGATGTCTTCACTGGTTCTTTATGTGTACATGTATCTGAGTCTGGTTTTTCCAATTTTTCCTCCAATATGCAATTGATTTAATGACACTGGTGACCTCTGCTTTGTAGTACATTAGATACATGTAATCTTTCTCTGCTCAAAAGGCTATATTCTTATGTCTTTTTATCAAGGCTCAGTCTGACACACTTGTTAATTATGATGGAGATGAAAAATATGACCTCAGATTATTGTGATATTGGAATAAAAACGTAGGGAAAATGGCAGCAGGAGTTTGATATGATTGTATAACACACGAGCTGGACCCCCTTTTTGCATTCAGAACTGTCTTAGTTCTTTGTCACGTAGCTTTAACAATGTGTCTAAAACATTACTTGTGTTGTTTTAGTTTAAGAAACTGCCTGACACATTATTTGAGTGTACATGGTTGCATTTATGTAAAGAAAAATCTTGATTTTTATCTGATTTGATTTTCTTTGACCTCCTTGGCTTATTGTTTGAGCTCACTTTCATATAATTCTTGAATTTCTTTTGTGAGCAAACAGAATAGCTCCTGCCCTTCACCGATGGTTTCTAATTTAGAAAATGCATGAAAAAGTAATGCTTTGGTTCAATATGAGCTGAACCTGCAATTTAGAACAGACTTGTTGGTGCTTTTATTACCTCTGGTGAACTCTCCCTGCAGTTCTCTGCCACATTTGATCCCATCGTAGTAAATCAAACATTGACCGAGGCTACAGCTAGGTCAAAGTAAAGCCATGACCCCTCAGTTTGATTTGGATTCTGTCTGATTCCTGATCCTTGTCATTGTAACTAAACCACCAATTTCTGTCATTTTCTCCTCTGCAGGTTAACAGACCTGTCGGGCTCTCTCACAGATGGTCCAGTTAACTATAAGTACAAGACCAAATGCACTTGGCTAATAGAAGGATAGTAAGTACTTTTTCTTCTTCTACGTATCATCATTATCTTACTGCATCCACATAGTTTAAAACCACAGTTTATGAGGTCAAGGGAGCTTTATTACCATGTTAACAGAGAGAGATTGTTTATCAGCATAGCTGCTGATCTGCTTTGTGACCATTTAGTGTGAAAGGAACCAGCTGAAAGCACAGTGTCCACCATGTATTTAGAATAAAAGTGCTGCAAGCCCAGACATTCTGCAACCAAAAGGGTCCAAAGCCCAACGTAAGAATTAAAAAAGTATACATTTTCAAACATTTCATGTATTTAATGGGTTTTCCTGACATAAATAAACAACACAAATATAAATAATAAAGGACATATTTGGCTCCGTGTTATAAATGTAAACTTCGCTAGCAGCCTGGGCCTAAAAACAACCATGGACTTTTTCCAGAATAGTCTGAGATGCGCTCCTACCGCCACTGACAGGGTTGTCCTCATATCTCTTTGTCTCTCATCATATATTTGAAACCCCTGCCAACATCCTATGCATGTTGTGTTTTTCCTCAACCTCCACGGTTGTACCGACATCCTTCCTCCCCTTTAGTCCACTTACAAATTGACTTGTTTTATCTGTCCCAGCAAACAAACGGACGTTCTGCACAAGGCTTGCTAGCCACCAGTGCCATCTTTACAATTAAACAACTTACAACTTATGGTTAAAATATTACAGCAGAGTCTCATTTTGACACTTTATTGCCCTCTTCGTTATCTTTTGTGCTGCTGCCTCATGATCTTCCAAAATATAAAGTAGGTTACTATTATTACTCTATCTTCAATGTGATGTTTTATTCTGAGTAAAATAATTTGCCTGGTTTATTAGACTTCTATAAATCTAATATTACACTTTTGTTTGCAGTAACAGAAATGATAAAACAATTAAATAAATGCTAAAATAAATGCTGAGGCGGGTGACTGGTACTGTGAGGCCAAGTGTGCCGCGGCCAGGGCTGTGGCAGAGGCAAAAACCCGGTCATGGGAGGAGTTCGGTGAGGCCATGGAGAAGGACTACCGGTTGGCCTCGAAGCGATTCTGGCAAACCGTCCAGCGTCTCAGGAGGGGGAAGCAGTGCTTCGCCAACACTGTTTACAGTGGGGGTGGGAGGCTGCTGACCTCTGCTTGGGACATTATCGGGGGGTGGAAGGAGTACTTCGAGGATCTCCTCAATCCTTCCAACCCGCATTTCCTAGTGGAAACAGAGGCTGACGACTCGGGGTTAGACTCTTTCATCAGCCAGGCTGAAGTCACCGAGGTGGTTAAAAAGCTCAGCGGTGGCAGGGCTTCAGGGGTGGATGAGATCCGCCCTGAGTACCTCAAATCTCTGGATGTTGTGGGGCTGTCATGGTTGACATGCCTCTTCAACATTGCGTGGCAGTCGGCATCAGTGCCTCTGGACTGGCAGACTGGGGTGGTGGTTCTCCTTCATAAGAAGGGTGACCTGAGGGTGTGTTCCAACTACAGGGGGATCACACTCCTCAGCCTCCCTGGTAAGGCCTACGCCAGGGTATTGGAGAGGAGAGTCCGGCCAGTAGTCAAACCTCTGCTTCAGGAGCAGCAGTGTGGTTTTCGTCCCGGCCGTGGAACACTGGAACAGCTTTATACCCTCTACAGGGTACTCGAGGGTTCATGGGAGTTTGCCCAACCGGTCCACATGTGTTTTGTGGACCTGGAGAAGGCATTCGACTGTGTCCCTCGTGGTCTCCTGTAGGGGCTGCTCCAGGAGTATGGAATCAGGGGGCCTTCATTAGGAGCCATTCGGTCTCTGTACAAGCGGAGCAGGAGTTTGGTCTACATTGCCGGCACTAAGTCGGATCTGTTCCCGGTGCATGTTGGACTCCGGCAGGGCTACCCTTTGTCACCAGTCCTATTCATAACTTTTTTGGACAGGATTTCTAGGTGCAGCCAAAAGCCGGAGGTCTGGTTTGGGGACCAGTGGATTTCGTCTCTTCTTTTTGCAGATGATGTGGTCCTGCTGGCCCCTCTAGGCAAGACAGCATGCGTTGGGGCGGTTCGCAGCCAAGTGTAAAGCGGCTGGGATGATGATCAGCTCCTCCAAGTCCGAGGCCATGGTTCTCGACCGGAAAAAGGTGGCTTGTCCTCTTCAGGTAGGAGGGGAGTTCCTGCCTCAAGTGAAGGAGTTCAAGTATCTCGGGGTCTTGTTCATGAGTGAGGGAAGAAGGGAGCGGGAGATCGACAGACGGATCGGTGTGGCTGCCGCAGCAAAGGGGGCACTGTGCCGAACAGTTGTGGTGAAGAGAGAGCTGAGCCGAAAAGCGAAGCTCTTGATTTACCGGTCAGTCTACATTCATACCCTCACATATGCCCATGAACTTTGGGTCATGACCGAAGGAACGAGATCCCGGATACAAGCAGCTGAAATTAGCTTCTTCCGTAGGGTGGCCGGGCACTCCCTTAGAGATAGGGTGAGGAGCGCGGCCATCCGGGAGGGTCTCGGAGTGGAGCTGCTGTTCCTTCACTTTGAGAGGAGCCAATTGAGGTGGCTTGGGCATCTATATCAGATGCCTCCTGGACCCCTTCCTCGGGAGTTGTTCCAGGCACGTCCCACTGGGAGGAGGCCCAGGGGGCGGCCCAGGACACGCTGGAGGGACTATGTCTCTCGGCTGGCCTGGGAACGCTTTGGGGTCCCCCCCGGAGGAGCTGGAGGAGGTGTCTGTGGAGAGGGACGTCTGGGTGTCTCTGGTGTCTCTGCTGCCCCCGCGACCCTGTCCCGGATAAAGCGGAAGACGACAAGTACAAGTACGAGTAAATGCTAAAAGCTGACAGAAAGGCATTCTACTGCCTGGACGCCTGTAACTGTAGCTCAGGTGTCTGTCCCACATCATGACTACCATGTTGACCCTCCTCTGCTTTAACTTCTATCTATTGTCTTATTGGGTGAGTCTGTGTCTTCATTGACTTCTAGGACTACATCACTGCTGCTGCTGGAAGTTACTTTGCAGCCACAAAACTCTTGATTTTGACATATTAAATCCAGCATTTCTGAGAAAATGTATTTTCTTTTAGCTTCTCCTCCATGTTTCGCCTTATGTTCACAGCTCATCATTACTGATTACTGATGCTTCACACTTCTACTTTAACACCAGTTTTAACCCGTATTGCTGTGGTCTCCAGATTTCCTTTATGAGCCTTTAAGCTCGGATATTAACCTGCTTTAGTCCTCTTTTTGTCCTGCTTATTCAGGTTGAACTTGTTTTAGGGTTCAAACACCATAATGTCAACTGAACCACATATCTGGATTGAGGATGTAACACCTGCTGTATAAAAAAAACAAACAAAAAAAACAAGGTCATACTTCACAAGGAATACAAGATAGCAAAAGCCTTTTTTGAGCTCGAGTCCCTGAGTCATCAACAGATGTTACAAATATTATGGACACCTTAAGAAAGAAGAATTTGAAGCATCCATGAAATTTATATTCATCAGCTGTTTCTTTCTTTCCATTTTGTGCTTTCTCTCTCTACTTTCTCCTAGCCCTAATGCAGCGTTAAGGCTGCGCTTCAATCACTTTGCCACGGAGTGCAGCTGGGACCACATGTATATCTATGACGGGGACTCCATTTATGCACCTTTAATTGCTGTGTTCAGGTAAGTGTGTGCTGCTGTAAATAGGCGAGGTGTCTGAGGGAGGAGATAGGGACATAACTGAGGAAACCTTAACCACCTCTTTAATTGCGTCCTCTAAACATGCACACTTGAAGGCAAATTAGTCAACATACAGACAAACAATAGGCCTCATAATTGCAGTCATTCCACAATGCAGCAATAATAGAGGAAAAATACGTCAATATTCCCACTATCCCTGAATGCCACTTAAACCTTTTATGGAACGTTACTGCATATTCTTGCTTTTGTAATCGGCAAACACGAGGGTAGCCCTCTTTCATGTTACACACATTCCTTATCTACAGCAATACCACAATAATTTACCACCCACCTGCTTTCTACTTATCTCCAAATGGTAATTTTCTCTCCTTAGTGAAATATTTAACAGTTGGAATTGAAAAAAACAAAAAAGCATGTAATTGTACAAATACTCATATTCTTATCTACAGTGCTGTGAAAAAGTATTTGCTCCCTTTTGGATGGTTTCTGTCCAAACAGTGATATAATTTATTGTGGAAAAAATGTTTTCCAAACCAGCCTAGGGCTAAATGAAAAAGTAATTAGCCACTTGTTAAATCATGAATTAGCCATTATTAACTACATTTGTTAGAAGGCTTAAAGGTTAAGGTTAAATTTTACTAGCCATACCACGTCTGCTTACTGACCTATGGAATCAGGAAACCACTTAAATAAAACCTGTCTGACAACACAAAGTAGGCTACAGAATCTCAAAAAGCAACACATGATGTCCTAAGCTAAAGAAAAATGAAAAAAATAGATGACAAATTAAGTCATTGATGTCTATCAGTGTGGAAAGGGTTACAAAGTAATTTCTGAGGCTTTGGGACTCCAGCAAACCTGTTGTTCACAAATGGAGAAAACACTCTAAAAACGCATTGACGACTCATCCAGGAGGTCACAAGAGAACCCAAAACTGCATAAAAAGCTCTGACGGCCTCACTTGCCTTAAGGTCAGTGTTTAACAATACGATAAGAAACTGGGCAAAATATAATTCCTGAAAGAGTTCCAAAGCTAAAACCACTGCTGACCAAAAAAGAACATAAAGGTCTGTCTCACATTTGTCAACAACATCAATATCTGCAAGTCGTTTGGAAAAATATTTTGTGGACTAATGAGAAAAAAAGAGGAAATTCTGTAAGTTGTATGACCCGTTACATCTACGAAACGAACACAGAATTTAAAAAAAAGAACATAAAACCTACAGTAAAGCATAGTGGGATTGTTTTGGGGCTGCTTTGCTGTTTCAGAAGCTGGACAGCTTGTCATAAATTGATGGAACCATAAATTCTGCTCTCTACCAGAAAATATTGAAGGAGAAAGTCTGGCTAGTTTGTGACCTGAAACCCAAGCATACTTATACATCTGTACCTAGTCAAAGTCCGAACTTAAATCTGATTGAGGTGCTGTGACAAGACATTAAACCGGTTGCTCATGCTCGTAAACTCCCCAGTGTTGTTAAAATGAAACAATTCTGCAAAAGAAGGTGGGCCAGAATTACTTGACACCCATGTAAAAGACTCATTGCCAGTTAGCACAAACCCCTGATGTTGTTGATGCCAAGGGTCCCAGAACCAGTTATTAGGTCTAGGGGGCAATGACTTTTCATATTAGACAAACTTGGTTTACATTTTATTTCCTTAATAAATTAAATAATCATTTAAAAACTGGAAAACTTCGTATTAACTCAGGTTATCATTATCTTATATTAACATTTGTTTTCATTTGTTTGACAGCACTTTGGAGGAAAACAATTTAAACACACAGAAAGCAGCTCAGACCAGGTCTAGTAAGAGCATACTGGTGCAGTGCAGTTGAAAACAGATGTGACAGGCCAAACAAATAAAGCACTGCCAATCGTTAGAGGAAAAACATCATCAAACAAAATAATAAAATGAATTGTGCCTCTGCACTGCAGTAGGGTTTTGTTCAGAGCTAATCACTGTCATCATTTCAGCAGGGACTGGACTTGCTGAGTTGATTTTCTTTTCATCCTAAATCTCTTGGGGGTGTGCTTTAAAATTAGAGTTTATAAAATACAACAGCACTTCAAAAAACCTTTTCATTATTCATTAATAACATTGAGCTGTCTGAATGTCTTTGTCGGATGTATCTCAGCGGTCTGGTGGTACCGGAGACGGAGGGGAAGGAGACGGTACCTGAGGTGGTGACGACGTCTGGGTATGCCCTGCTCCACTTCTTCAGCGACGCCGCATACAACTTGACTGGTTTCAACATTGCCTACTCGTATGTCCACACATTGTCTTTACTGCTGTATGTGTCATGCCAGCTGTGGTCTCCTTTGTTAGTCTTTCTGTTCTCACTCATGGCCTTTTGCTTTCTGGTGGTAATTTGACGACTTGTGGTTAAAAAGTCACAAACACAGTCCCACAGTGGGAGATTCAAAGGCTTTTCGATGCTAGAAGAGATAGTCTCTCCAGTTGGTTGTCGCTCTGCCCCAGTGTCACCTACCACTGGAAAGTGCCTGGAAAACCTCCAAATGGAGGCACCCAGGAGACACCCTGATCAGATACCTGAACCACCCAGATTACTTCTTTTTGATCTGGACAATCTTTTTCTCTGCTTTTCATTTCAGACCAAGTTGTTATAAAAACCATATGGTCTGGTTATTGCGTTCTAATAAAATAGTCCAAGCTACGTTTCCTGCAGAACTACTGCATCAGCCACTTCTGATTCCGATTAGAATGAAAAACTGAAACAAAACCAGAAATATTTTATCCTTTTTTGCTTTAGCTTCATTGTCCAAAGCAGTCAAACTCTGGCTAAAACATACGTTTGAAACTTTATTAACCTGTATTAACTCAAATGAAACTGGAATGCTTTAGAATCTGCAGTATGTGAAAATTTTAGGGCATCCATTAGTGTTTTTTTGCACACATTTGGATGTATGGATATTCAATATGAGGCCTCCTGATAGATGATTAGCATCTTATGAACCTGGTAAGGGATTTAAACAGGTGTAAAAATGGAATCAGCCAGTCTACATAGTACATAAAGTACTCTGGAATTGGAAGTCTTTAAAAAAAACTTCCAACATTCCCCGGTTTGACCATCCCACCAAGTTCACCCTGAAAGCAGACTGCTTAATGAATTGAATAAAAATTCTAAAATGTAATTTCAAGGCCTACAGCAGGCTCTTTCTACTGCTGATAGAAAACCTTTGCTCTCTAAAAAAAGACATGAAGGCAGAAAATAATTGCCAGACTGCAGACTGTGGGCTGAGTCAAAGCCCAGATTTGTGTCCTTTTTAAAATGCTGTGGGGTAACTTTAAATGGTCTGTACATGCTAGCGCAAACATTCCTCATTCAGAGACTGGGCTAGAATAATATTTTTCCTCGGCAAAATGCAACATGGTCGATATATTTTGTTTAATGTGTAAAAAATTTTTTTTTGCTATTAAATTGCAATTAAATAACTTTTTTTTCAAAAATAAAAATAAGATTAAATATCTATATATGAACTTTTCATAATATAGAACTGAATGTTTAAATTCAGTGGGAGGAGCACAACTTCATATAAAGTCATATAAAAAAAAAGAATAATGTCAAAATCAGCCAAACCTTCATGTGTTTTATTCATCTTAATAAGAGAGCAATGAACTGTGTTGTCTGTATTTCCATAAGATGCTCTTGTGGAAGGATGACAGACAATGTGCAGCCATAGAGCATACAGTATCAGCCTTTGAGTCATGAGTGACAGTGAGGAAATACAAAGGGTGCTGAAAACAGGGGGGGTGCCCTTACATGGTAAAAGCAGGCTGTTGAAAACACTTCCTGGCTTTTAGCTTGCTCTCTTCTTTATCCATCTCAGACTGAATGTAGGGGGCTGGAAAATCCATGAGAATGCTGAAAATGGAACCATTTCTGGGCCAAAAGACAGGCGAGAAAGTGAGACTCTGCAAAGGCATAGGAACATACATAAAGTGGAAGGACGGCACAATTCCTGTCTCTAGTTTCTAACAGCTGTTATAGCTGTATGTCAGTAAAAAATTGTGAGAAATATCCTTACATTTGCAGAAGATTTTTGTGCAGTTTAAAACAGTCTTTCTGATGGAGGATTCAACTGCTAGCGCTTCCCTGTTGATGGTCTTTTTTTGACCTCTTGGACTGCTCGAGGAAGGTTTATATGGGGAAACCCATTGAGGATTTGATTGGTCTTTTTCATCATGCCATGCGATTTTATCTTGGAGTTTTTATGATATTCAACACCAGTTTTTAGTTTGAATTAAAGTAACAAAACAGCACAAATTTTTTTTGATCCAACAAGTTGGTTTACAAAGAGCTACTAGCAGAAAACCTTGCAACTGTGTCAGGTATTTACTGGATTTTTTATGTCTGAAACCTCAGCTTTACCCCTGTGTATGGTTTTGTTAAACATATCTTTTTCATTACTATAAGGAAAATGTCCAGAGAAAAATGCTGCAAGATAACAGCTACTGTAATAACCATGCCAGAACAGCATGTGGACATTTTGATATTTCATATCAACATTTGGATCTCCACTTATAGCTTATTTTTGTTAGACATTGCTACTATTGCCCAAGTACTTAATTGTTGTAAATGGGCGAAGTGTAATGTTGACTGAGTAAAAACAAAGCTGTCCAGCCAATGAGAATAAGGTACATACAAAACCATAGTAGTTAAATATTTTAGGTTTTGAAAGTGTAAAATACATCTGGTTTTCCATAGCAAAAACAGCGACTGAATGCTGATGAGATTTGCAAATTTACAAAAATTAATTTTTTTATTTTCAAAACAGCTCCGTGACTTTGGAGGACACAACATTCAGATACAGTTAATATGTCCTCTGGATAATTATATTAATTTGCGTGTCCGAGATTGCAAAACATTTAAATTAATGTTAAAGGATAAAACAGTGAGCACAAGATAGAAACCAAAGAGCTCGAAATCAATGGATATCACAATGTCAACCCCAAGAGAAATTTGGAGTTCATAAAGGGAAGATTTAAATGGTGACACATCCAGCGAGGAAAAGGAATTCAGGAGAAACGTTGTCAGAGAGCCTCAACTTGAATACCTAACAAACTGGCAGCCTACCCAGGGATTTAGTGGTGGTCTGAATGCATTCATTGTTAGTTTAACATCTATGAAGACAGGCTGCAGCTAGAGTTAAGCACTCTCATTTACTTTGCTCATAGACAGAGAAACAGTGAAGCTGATGCTAATTATCATTGCTAATCGTT
Organism: Crenichthys baileyi; assembly: GCA_036173005.1. Lineage (NCBI taxonomy): Eukaryota > Metazoa > Chordata > Actinopteri > Cyprinodontiformes > Goodeidae > Crenichthys > Crenichthys baileyi. Next base: position 853,723 of record JAHHUM010002021.1, read on the forward strand.
GCTATCATTGATTTAATGGGATCTGCAGACATCCACTGACTTTTTGGACACATAAATAGTAAAAAACTGATGTAAAAATATTTTCTGATAAACTTTTTGCTCACAACAAGCGACAGTCACGTCAATGGTCTGGCTGTCCACTCCCTGCTTGAGATAGCAATCCTTGCCTCCGGTTTCGGTATATATTCCAGTTGTTTTTTCTTGTTTTGGGACAAGAAGTGTTTCCAACAGAGAGCTGTTTGTGGTTGGGTGGGGAGTACCACCTCTAAACCTTTTTACTTCCATGAAGCTCATCCATATTTCCCGCATGAATGATATCTTTGTAGGAAAAGCGCTTGCCATATCCTTCTTTATGTCGCCAATGAGTCGCCACACATACATTTGACATATTCCGGTCAAAAGGTCTTTTTCAATTGTTGGGGTCATCCATTTTGGTCGGACAAACCGACTAGGCTGCGCAGCTCAACAGATGTCGCAGCTCTGATGTCACCCGGGATTATAAAACCAGCAGAAAATAAACTTTCGTTGCCATTTCCAGCATGTCTCACGGGACGACGCAACGGAGGCGCATATCGGAGGGGCAAAAGCTCGCAGACGAACTTTTCCTCTGCACGGCCATTCCCGGAAAAGCTTGAAAGCTGGACAGGGTGAGGCATAGTTAAGGTGATTTAGAATCACCAGTAGTTAATCCAAGGTATTAACTTGTTGAATGCAATACTGATTGAAGTGTTTTATCCCGAGCTGTTTTGATTTGCTTTTGTTCATGCTTGTGTACAGCTGATCCCAAATCAGCCAGGATTAGAAGTTGGACAGGATTTGAAGTTTTCCTTTAAAATCAACTGCGGTCTGGGCCTCGCCTGACCACTCTTTAGTCCCAGTTTTATTACTGGAGTTTTTCCACTGAGTTCCCACCTCAGAGTTTTATGACTCTTTGTTCAAGATTTGGGGCAATTAGCTGCTGGTGGCTAAGGAGGCAGCCCACAGTCTACCAGCTTTGCCCCAATCGAGACATCAGCATACCAGGAGGGATCCACTTTCCAAGTTAACCCAAATTGCAAATTTTATCCATAAAACTGCTGGTTTGATCTTCATAGACTCTCAATGCTCATACATTTTCTTTTATTATTATTGTTAGGTAGTCATTTTTATCCCCTTTATGTAGAATAGTGCTTGTTAGTTAGGTGAAGGTTTTGGACCAGAATAATGGTATATTAGAATTATATGGCTTCAATAAATCTTCATATATATAATTAAGAGAAGAGTTTGTGTTTTTTTCGTGCAAGAGTGATTTATCTGTCAAAATAAAGTCGAAGTTCCCCCACCTTCAGTGAAGCGGTTGAATAAACAGTGACATTTAGTGGTTTTGGTTAATAATTATCAATTATTAATGATAATTAACTAATTGATAATTATTAAAGAGCTTTGAGCCCATAATCACAACACCAGAGGACATCTCTGATTTCTATTCGTAAGTAATGATTTTGGTTAAGAAATTATTTTCCTGAATTCTGATTTTTAATTCTGATTTTTGATAAATATGAATTAATCAATAATCAGAATCCTTACACACTCTAGAAAACAGTCTGTGTCTGATGTACAAAAAGTCCTCAGACACTAGCGATTCCGATGACACGTTATTATCCACATAAGGTTCTCACTTCCGGTTTTAGAATAGAATAGAATAGAATATCCTTTTCTGCCATTGTCACCAGTACAACGGAAATGAAAGAAAGCCATCTGGTCGGTGCATAGAAAAATAAATAATTTATGTAAAATAAAAAACTAAGTTTGTACAAATGTTGATAGTGACGAACGGACACCCACACATTATGCCGAGGTATGCTTAGTTTTCCCCCAATTAGACTTGATGTTAATGTCAAAATCAATGACATCAAGCAAACAAAAGATTCTTCTTGTATAATAACAATGATACTATAGCAGAAAAATGAAAATAACATAATGACACAGTGTAGTTTTGCTTGTGCTGTGTTGCCACCTGGCTGGTTGGTGCGTCACACAAAGCAGACACACCTGTCTGTCTGTGCCAATAATAACCTTGATGAAAAAATGAAATGAGGCGGGGGGGGGGCTCTGAGTGACACAAACACACACACACACACACTCGCACACGCTAGGAGGTTATACTGGTTGTCATGACTACCTTGTACTGTAGTCACAAAGATACACAAAGATAATTTTTTTGTACCTGTGGTCCATGACCCCAATTAAATCCTATTTTATATTTGATTTACGGTTGGAAACATGAGTATTTCAACTCTCCTCTTAAAACCCGTCTTACTTGTTTCTTTGTAGATATCCAGTTGAATGTGCTTTGAAAAAAATATCTATTTCTTTTACTTGAAGCAAATATACAGTGCGGAGAAAACGTATTTGCTTGTTTAAAGGTTTATTCTGTTTCTGCTTATGGGTCAAACTTAAATAATTCAGATTATCAAACAAATATTTATGTCACCCGAGTAAAGACAATAAGGAATTTTCTAATAATGATTTATTAAGGAAAAAATCTACCTAAACAAACATTGGTTCAGTTTCATCAGCCACATCCGGTTCTGAATACTGCATTACCTGTAGAATGAAGAAATATTTTCACTAGAACCTGTTGGAAAATGAGACATAGGCCAATAGATTTCAAAAAACATCACATCATGCCCTGTGCTTGAGAAATTTAGGAAGAGATGAGAAACAAATTGATTGGCATCTAAACTCTCCAAATGTTTCAGTTAGAGATTTAAGGCCTAGCAGTTAGCATAGAAGCAAACCTTCAATGGCAAACACTTTTATCCAATGATAAAACTGAATTCTGCCACTTAATGAATCAGATTTTGTTGATAGGTTCTGCGTCCATTCATTTTGTTGGACTGATCTCAATAATATGTGTTGCTAAGCAGCAGTGGCAGTTGAAAGGTCTGGTCAAATAGTCTTTTTCTCTTTGGAATATTCTCAACTGAGTGAAATGACATAGAAGTATCCAAGTACCGCCAGAAGAGCTCTAAGACCACATAAAACGAAAAGAAGAAAATGAGCTCTAGTGCCTTCCTTCATCATCTACCTAGCCACAGGGAAAACATAACCATCCTTATGATCAGTGGAGTTAAGATAGATACGAACTGATACAAATCTGTTTATATACCTGATTACATTTTTTAATCTAATTGGTTTCCGTGTATGTTTCCCTCTTGTATATTTGGTGAACAATGTATACCCCCTTTATCGTCTTAAACAGTTATGTGATCTGCCAGTAAAGTAGCATGGCAAACTCATACAACTTCACAACTGTAGCTTACCTGGACAACTTCTCTGTTTCTGTCGACCAATCAGATTTTTCTTGGTTTCGCCCTCTGGTGTTGAATTAAATATAGGCGAATGTGTAGGCTATACTAGAGATGTAGGATTGATGGTACTAACTGTGAATTAGTTGGCTTGGCAATCATTTTCAGCAGAAGTAGTGGTCATGAAGCAGTAAACATGATCTCATCATTTTGCTGAAACTGTACAGGAAATATGTAACATCCACTGAAGAAGGGTTTAATGAAAAAAGGAGCAGAAAAACAGTACAAGAAAAATGCTCCTGCTTCAAGATTTCCTCTGTTTTTGTTTTTTGTCACACTTCAACGTTTCCGATCATGAAATAATATTAGACAATAATAGCATTTTTCAATGATGGTTTTATTTAGTAAGGGGGGAAAAACAATCCAATCCAAAACAACCTAGCCCTGTGTAAAAAGTAATTGCCCCTTTAAACCTAAAAACTGGTTGTGCTACCCTTGGTAGCAGAAACTGCCATCAAGTCTTTGTGATAATTTGCAGTGAGTCTTTTACATCATTTGGAGGAAACCCGACCCACTCTTACGTGTAGAATTTTTGTCTGGATTTTGACTAGGCCACTCCAAAACCTTCATTTTTTTTGAGCCATTTAGTGGTGGACAAGCTGGTGTGCTTCTGATCATAATCCTGCTGCATAACCTAAGTGCTCTTGACCTTAAGGTCATCAACTGATGGCCAGACATTCTCCTTCAGGATTTTTTGGAAGAAAACAGAATTCATGGTTCAGCTGTTCCAAGTCTAGGTCCTGAAGCTGCAAAACAGCACCACACCATCACAACACCAACTTCATGACTGACCTTGTGTAAGATGTTTCCTTTTTCTAAAATTCTGTGTTAGCTTTACAACAAATGTAACACAGGAAGGTCACCTTCCAAAAAGTTCACCTTTTGTCTTGTTAGTCTATCGAATATTTTCCCAAAAGTCTTGGGGTTCATCAAGATTATGGCATATGTCAGATGTTCCTCTTTGTTCGGAAGTGGTTTTGCCTTGAAACAAGTTTTTGCTGGACCCATGTTGTATTGTTAAATCATGCACTCTGACCTTAACTGAGGCAAGTGAGACCAACAATGCTTTAAATGATGTTCTGGCTTCTTTTGTGGCCTTCTGGATGATACTCTTGGAGTAATTTTTGTTGGTCACCACTCTTAGGAAGGTTCACCACTGTTCCATGTTTTCTCCGTCTTTGGAGAAAGGCTCTCACTTACATCATGAAATGACAGAACAGAAGTCTTTTAATGATTCATATAATTTACAGTTTGCTGCTGTTTCAAACAAATTACATGAAAGTGTATGTTGAATCATTTGCACCTTTAAGGACATTAAATGCCTTTAGATAAACTTAAAGTAAACTGACTGGGCTAAATAGAGGATTTAAATGAACTTTCATTCGCATTGATTTGGAACCCATCCGCACAAAATTTAATTCTAAGCAAAAAAACCTCCATTGCTGCTTGACATTGAAATTTTATATGACATCCACAATATCTCCGGGCTTTTTTAATAACTAAGTTATGCTGCATTTCCTCAGGATAAACTCCTGTCCCAACAACTGCTCGGGCCACGGCCGATGCAGCGCAGGGAACTCTGTCGCGGGCCGGGTGTACTGTGAATGTGACAAGTACTGGAAAGGAGAGGCCTGTGACATTCCGTATTGCAGGGCCAACTGTGGCAGCCCGGATCACGGCTACTGCGACCTGACCGGAGAAAAGCTGTGCGTCTGCAATGACAGCTGGCAAGGTAAACCAGCACAGACAAATACAAATCAATTTTTTATTATCAGGGAGAAGAACTGTATAATCACAACAAAACAAGGTCAATGAGAGTTGTTTTCATTCTCAGAACAAAGACCACATTTACCATTATGCCATACATGGAGATAATCATTTTCAAGCCTTTGTTTTGATCATTATTAGTTAAAAAGAGTGAAAATGCAACCGAGATTAGAAGGAGATTTACAAATACAACAAACAGCTACATCATTCCTGCTTATTTCCAACATATTCTGAATATTCTTTCATGAAAAATGTTGGCTAAATGTACAATTCTGCTCTAAAACCTCTTGAACATCTCAGTTGCAATATGTCAGGAAATGTTTATAAAGAGACGAACTTTTAATGAAAAGTTTTTAATCTTTGATTTGGTTTTGGGGCTTGGACTTAGTAACCTGATAGACCTTCTTTAGTGTAGGAAAAAAAAAGAAGAAAATAAAATTTTTAAAACTTAAATCCGTCTCCACAAGATTGTTGAATAATTCGATTGGAATTCTCACCTCAAAGAGCAAATTACACGTCCAAACCACACGTGCTACATTTGATGATGATGCAGTGCCCTCTCCTGGGCAAAGGTCAAAAATGCAGGAAGAAAAAAACTACGTTTTTTAAAATGCAAAAATAGTATTGGTAATCTTTTTTTATAATTTGTTACAGTTTTAAAGTGTTTTCTTCTAAAACAAAATGATAAGCATGCATGCATGCTCAGTATGAGGGATTGCTGCAAAGTCAACGCCACTGACTGTCCTCTGCTCATCCAGGAGGAGTGAATTCTGCAAGTCATTGACTCGATGCAATCTGCTGGGTTTCCTTAGATAGAAAACTTTTTAACATTTTGAATAATAAACTGAATCTGTCTGCACTGTTTGATAACTAGGATGAATTGGAGTGTATGTAACTGACTTGAAATCTGAATGATATGATTGAATTTACTTTGTAAAGTGCCTTGAGACGACATGAGTTGTGAATTGGCACTATATAAATAAAACTGAATTGAATTGATTTAAATAAGGGACTAAACAGCTCAGTCAGCTTTTTGCATTCTTTACATAAATGCTGGGAGCAGCTGTCACTCTTTGTTGTATTATTGTTTTCCTTTTGAAATTTAAAGGATAGTTCGATCCCTACTCCTCAGTGTGCTAAAGTATCTTTGAGAAAGGCACTGAGCACGAAACAGTACTAGTATATGTATTTAAAGCCCAGAAGTAATAAACATTTGTGACAATTTTGAGCTATACAAAGACATCAGTTACTATTTGTTTGCAGCACATTGCAAAAGTATTTACACCTATGGAACATTTTTTATAATTAGTTACATTACAACTGACGTCAGTGTGTTCTTATGGGAGTTCATGTGACAGACCAACACAAAAGAGTGGATAATTGTGAATTGGAAGCGTAATGATGCATGATTTCCTTAAGTTTTTTATAACTAAAAATCAGAAAAGTGTGGTGTACATTTATATTGCGCCCTCTTTACTCAGATGCCCCTGAATAAAGTCCAGTGCGGTGCAATTAGATAAAATACTCCACCTGTGTAGGTACAACTGATCTGTTCTGTGGCACTGTAATTGACATGTTATTGTTTAACCGTGAAGCGTTCAATGCTAGATACTGTGTAAACGTGATTGTTAGGTCATTTAAAAATAAGACAGATGATAAAGACGTAGCCGAGACAGACAACAGCCACCAATCCACACAGAAGAAAAAAGTTTATTTTTTATGTTCTCCCCCTTTTCTCCATTAAATCCACTATACATATTTTCCTTTTTAGTTTGTTTCAACAGTGGGGGGAATTGTGGTTGCCTCTTCCTGTTTCTTTTCTATTACCTGATGAGTTATATATTTGTCAGTCCCACTGCTACCTTTAGGAAGCCCTCTGTGAGTTTATTTCTATTGGTGTCTAAAACCACTGGTATGCAGTCATATTCAATAAATTAGTTATTGAAATTAGTTAATAATAAACGCTTAACACCCAGACAGTCACATTTAGTCTGCTAGTTGTATGAGATGTTGTTTTTACATCTATAGACACTTGTTTAAATGAAATGTGTTTCTCTATCTGCCTCAGGCCCTGACTGCACTCTCCCTGTTCCTTCCACGGAGGCCTTCTGGATGTTGCCCAGCATCAAACCGTCAGCTCAGTCTCTGGGCCGGGCCTCCCACCGAGCCCTGGTGCATTCTGGGTTGATGTGGGTAGTGGGAGGCTACTCCTTTAACTACTCCAACTACCATATGGTGCTCAAGTAAGCTCCATTGGCAGAAATCAGGCTGTGCTTTATTAAATGTGACGTTCATGGCCCTCAGTGCTGACGTTTGTCTCTCTCTGCACAGCTATAATCCAGACACGAGCACATGGGACGTGGTGCCTGCCAGCAGCGGACCCCTCTACAGATATGGACACTCTCTGGCTCTCTACCAGGTGTGTCATCTACACATTTTTATTTATTTATTTTTTTAAATACTGAATAATTTCCCCAATAAAACATATGGAATTTTGTCGTAATGTGTAAAAAATGTGAAAAAGTTCAATGAATGTAACTACTTTTAAGAGGCGTTGTAAACATCAGGTCCTGCATTTTAATCCTTTAACAAATCCCCAAAAATCTTGGAATAATTTTCAGTGATGTTAATGTGTTTCCATTCCTTTTACCAACATGAAAAATACACCTTGGCATCCAGGATACCAAGAGATGAAGGGTTTTAGGTTATAATTTGTCCAATAATTCATCAACATCTTAAGGTATGCAATGAAACCGGGTGACCGTTTCTGCATTTTTAGCAATTTGAATCAATTAATAAAATTTTCAAGTGCAGAAGAAGAAAAAGTAAAAGCCCTTTTCAGTCTTTCTTCTAAGGAAAATGTATATAAATTAAACCTTTAAATTATTTTTAAGCATATTTGTTCACAGGTATCTGCAGATTTTGCCTCTTATGAAATTTGCCTCGTTGTTCACCTGGACAACACGACAGAGCAGACCGTTCCTCTTGTTGAACCTTAGGTCCCTCAATGTTTTCAGCAAGATGCTGCATATCTTCTATAGGTCTAATGTTGAGAGTGCGACCTCTTCTGTTGGGGTCGCAGCATCAGAACCAGTAAAAATCTAATTAAAATCAAAGTAAATATAGGAATGACTGTATTATATAGGATTTTTTTTTCCATTTCTCATTTTAACTTTCTCTGATTCTGTCTTTGCTCAAATGTTTAACAGTTAAGTAATTTAAATACTGACTAACTTGAAGATTATTTGAAGCTTGAAATTTTAATAGTTTACTGATTTCTCTAACGAAAAAAATAAATCACTTCACATTTTTACCTTGTGAACAGTGTTTCACATTATTCTTCTTACTATATGGGTCATTTATTAGAAAGATTGCCCACCAGTAACTTGATAATAAAAGGAAACATAATTCAAAGCCATTATCTATGAGCTGCACCTGCTTCATAAAGTGTGCTCCGTGATATCAGGTCATTTCATAAGACTTTCCTGAACTTTCATGAAAAGAATGACAAATAACAGAATCCTCTTTAGTTAAATCGCGTCTTTGTTTGGAGGTTTAATTTTGTTCCAGAGTTACACTGTCCGGACATGTTTAATATTTTTCCTTGTGAAACATGATAAGGTCATTGTTATAGCCCGCTACAATGGTCCTTTGCTTAAATAACCCAAAACCCCTATGGAAATGACTAAACTCAAAAAGTAAGGAAACCCGTGTTTAGTCAATGTTTTTTCTTTGCTGTAACAATGCTACTTAGCACTAAACCTCATACAGTAGGTAAGCCTGTTTATTTCCCCTTAAACTGTGCCCTATGTGTAATAACAATGCAGAAGATTTCCGTATGTGATCTGCACCCATGAAAAACTTTCTGCCGTTCTGCCAATGAGAAACAGCTTTTGGTGGAGGCAGTGTGATGGTGTTGGGCAGCATCCCCGTCACTGAAAAAAAGCCTGTCTTCATTGGATGTTATCGTATTACAGAGAAATATCAAGATGAGATTCTGCAGACGGTGGCAAACTCATATCTCCGCTATTAGGGTACAAGCTCTATCCTCCAAGATGCCAATGCTCCAGAGTTTTGTGGTGGAGAGGATGGAACTTCCTGCCTGCAGTCCTGACCTCAGCCCCATTGAACATTTGTGGAAACAGCTTGGGCGTGCTGTTCATGGCAGGCTGACTAAAACAACCACACAGTCTGACCTTCATTAAATGCTGGGTGAAGAATTGAATGCCATCCCACAGCAACGTTTGACCAAGCTAGTGACCAGCATGAGGAGGAGGTGCCATGCTGTTCTGACTGTGTACATTTCCACCAGGCACTACTAACGGCAGTTTGAAAAATGAACAAACTGTTAAACTGCCAGTCGTCTAATAAAATAACACTAAACAAGTCTGTTTAGCATTGGCAGAGAGGATGTGGCCCATCAAGCTTAACTCTGCTGCTCAAACCACAAATGCACTTACCTTAAAAATATGTCATCAGTTACAAAGAAGTAAACCAGTTTTCTAACTTCACAAGATTTGTGAAATAAGAAAAATTGATGAAACTCACATTTTGTTACTTTTGTAATTTTTAAGGCAAATATGACTGCTTTTTAAACTGAAAAACATGCTTGTGATGTAAAGTGAAAAGCGGGGTGTAAAATAGTTTGCATGTGCTTGATTATTTTGGTCTTGGGCCCATTTGGGCTCCTTAATAACGTTAGCCTCTTTGGGAAACAAGTCAGTATTTCTAAAGTGTTACAGTTTGAAACTTCTTTGAAATCAAAGCCATGCTACAATTTCCATTTTTCTCATACATGGTCCTAAAAGGAGCTTTTACATCACAGTTTTGAGTTTTTCTAAAGACATATCTGACTCCATCCATACAGCTAAAGACTTCCGCCCAGAGTAAACTCCCCTCTGGAAAGAGCAGTTTGATGAAGTGCTTAGCAAACACCAGCATTAGCACTCTCTCCTAAAACATGTTTTAGTGTGGTTCCAGTAATGATGTGCAAACAAAACTTTCAGGAAGAGTTCATCTCTTGCTTTATAAATATAGGCCTTTTTTATATATACCACTGAAAAACAATGTAGTCATTGTTGAGGTGATAGATGTGAGACAGAGTGCATTGTGTTTTATGCTAGATCCATTAATGGAGAAACCATGGAACATTTAGGGTTCCCTGAAACTGATCCAAAGTAATATAAAACCTCTGAAAAACATTCTCAGGAATAACTGTGTATCTAGTAAGTGCAATGTTACATGAATGGAACATCTGCGTAGCTCAGAACATGTTCTTCTTTTGCCTTTCTGTAGGATGACATCTATATGTTTGGTGGAAAGCTGGAGGCAGGACCTGCTAACATCACGGATGAGTTGTGGTTGTTTAACATCCCCACTCGTACCTGGTCACCACGGAAACCAGCTCCAGCACCTCTTTATGCTCTTGAGGGCCACACGGCTCATGTGGTGGAGCTGTCCAACGGTGACCCGGTGATGCTGATCTTCTTCGGCTACTCGCCCATCTACAGCTACATCAACAAAGTTCAGGAGTACAACATCAGTAAGTGCACCTGCTGATTCTGGTCTTATTTTCTTTTCCCTTATGTCGATTGTTAAATGGCCTTTTATAATAGTGGAAATCATTCAAAGGGACTCTGCCATGCTAACCTGCACTATTTATCCACACTCTCATAATATTTGTGCTTTAGTTTGTAGTCATGTTTTTCCCTTTATGGAACTGTAGCATTATTGACAACGATCGATTCTTTTCCTGATGAAATGGTAACCGTGGAAGTGTAACTTTTTTCTTCATTCCTCATCTTTTCAGATGAACCTCAACCAAAGTTTCAACATGATCTCTTCATCCAGTCCAGATTTATAATACTTGTTTTACAAGTTTTATTATATCCCCCTCTAATCCGTGAACGCTTCTATTTAGCTGTTGATATTTATGTTTGTGACTCTTATACCTTTATTATCTCATTATTTCACCCTTTCCAGTTTTCAAGGCACACCAATTTACATGTTCTGTCCTGACCCTTTGGCATCCTTCTAACTTGGGTCTTGTTTTTTTCAGTCAGCCAAAAGCAACTGATCAAAGAAGAACGTGTTGTCAGACAACACTTGGTTTGGCCAATATTAAATAGGCTTCTTTAAGACACAAGTTGCATTAGGAAGTGCAATTGCAGCACTCAATAATTGCATTTGATCATATTTTTAAAGATATTGATATTCATTGCTCTCTGCATGTAACAAACAATGGAAAATAAAATTGAAAAGTAATAATCCCAACAATAGTCTTAGTTTTTGGGGTTTAGAAAAATCATCATACAGAGTTTATTGCTGTCACAGTGCATTGAAATGCTCAAAACTGAAAAAAGGTTTTGCGATAACGACAAACGTTACAATAACTGCCCAGAGTTAAACACAAAGTACAACCCCTTAAATTAATACTAGAGTATCTGTTATAACCTACATATTAAATCAACTAACTCCTGTTACGTGTGCAACATTCAGCCCCAGGGCTGTCCTGCAGCTAAACAGTTTTTTTTGTCAGAGCAGAGCCAGTAGATGGCGGTGTTGCAGTGTTGTTATTGAGCGCTGAAGTCAGAACAGGGTGCTTAAAGAACATGTACTTACCCCGCGCGCACACACACACGCAAACAGACGGATAGCCAAACAATAACTCATACACACAGTGGTGCACAGTGAGAGTGATCATTAAGAAGAGGTTGCAACCCGGCTGGAGTGTCTGGGAGAGGACAGTGACTAATGAATCCACTGTTTTCCTTCACTCTCCTGCTTTCCTGTTTTTCTCTTCTTTTCCTGTCCCTCTTTTCAGACATTCTCATCCTCCTCTCGCATCCTCTCAGTTATCTTTTTCCCTTCATCTGCCAAGCTCAGTCTGAGACCCCCTCAGTCATTACTTCTGTTTGGTCCTCATCAACCTCTTCTCCACACTGTTTCTGTCTTCCCTTTCTTATCTCTTCTCATGCATCCGTCACTTTAATCTGCAGCTACCTCTGTTGCTGGCTGCCCTTCTCCTTCTCTGACATTAGTATTACTCTGCACGGAGCATCATTAGACCTTAGAGGGAGGGACGAACAGTCAACCTGGAAGAGAAAAGGGGGAGTAGAAGTACAGAGTAAAGTACAAGGTAACCTGATTTAATGAGCAGACTGAGACGCTGGTTTACAGCAATTAGCTGCCAGAGTTGAGATGGAGGTTGACCTTCTACTTTCTCAGCGTGTTTTCTCTGTGGTCCATTTTTACATCACTGTTTCAATTGTTCTTTCCTGCTCTTTTTACATTTTTTTTCATCTTTTGCACCTTCACCACCCCTAAGTCAATAGGTTGTAGAACCACCTTTTGCTGCAAGTGTTTTGGGATTTGTCTCTAAAATATTTGGATATATAGAGAATGGACTGCATTTCGGAACATTCGTTTTCAAGTCCTGCCACAGATTGTCAATTGGATTTAGGTCTGGACTTTGACTGGGCTGTTGTAAAACGTACATGCTTTAGTCCGAGCCAGGCCATTGTAGTCTGAATGCTTAGGGTTATTGTCCTGCTGGACGGTGAGTCTTCCTCTAAAGGTTTTTTGATTCAGCATGTCCAAGTATTCAGCTCCATCTATCTAATCAACTCTGTACATACTGAAGAAACTCATCCCCAAACCATGATGCGACCACCATTATGTGTTAGTTTTCTGCAGCACATATTGTTTTGCCTGAGGTTCAGTTTGGGTCCCATCTGACCAACCTTCTTCCGCAGTGTGCACAACTGATGGCTGGTCTACCAGATTTATTGTCACTCCTGAGCTATGCATCCCTGCAGCTCCCCCTGAGTTACTCTGAGCCCCTTGGCTACTTCACTGATTAATGTGATTTTTTTTTTGGTTTGCTTAGGTCGATGACCATGTCCTTGTTTGCAGTTGTATCATCCTCTTTCCATTTTTAGATGATGAATTAAACAGTGCATTGTTAGATGTCCAAATCTTCGGATATTATGTTATAACTGAATGAACACACTGAACAATGTTTTTGATTTTTATTTGTAAATTATTTTGCAAACCATGCATCATTTTCCTTCCAATTCTCAATTGTGCACTACTTTGTGTTGGTCTGTCACATAAAATACAGATAAAATATATGAAAGCTTGTGGTTGCAGCACAACCAAATATGGACAGGTTTAAGGGATATGAAACAGTAACTGAAAAGTTTCATGAAATATTTGTAATTATTTTTAAGGATGGAGCTGTAGGTATTTTCAAACAGTTTTATTTTCAAGCAGGGCATTTTTTGTTTTCATAGTTTATTTCTTTTGACAAAGATAATTTCTGCCTTTTCTGTGTACATAAATGAATAATCATGCATCACATTGCTCTATTACACAGCTTTTAACTTCTCACCCTAATTGTGAACCCTTTGGCTTCTCTCACTGTTTTGCACATTCTGTCTCCAGGTTTTTTTCCCTGCTTTTTAGTTTCACCTCCTAAATTAAACGTGATTTATTTGTTTTTTTTTTGTTTTTTTGGTGTGAAAGTGAAACGCTAAACTTGTCAAGGCATCAAAAGCCTTTTAAGGAATCAGCTTTGTTCTGCAGGTTGGAGTGCATGTGTTCTCCATTAATCACTTTTGTGTCTCGCCCTCTGTGTCTGTGCTTCAGGGTCAAACTCGTGGCAGGTTGTGTCTGTCGGAGGCGCCGTGGTTCAGGGAGGTTACGGCCACAGCAGCGTGTACGATGAAGCCAGCAGCTGTGTGTACGTCCATGGGGGATACAAGGCACTGAGCAACAATAAATATGGCCTGGTGGACCACATGTACCGCTACAGTGTTGGCGCGAGAACATGGTGAGAGAAAAAAATATCAGTGCAGCAGAGTTTTCTACCTCTCTACAAGTTTTTTTTTTACTGTAAAGTATGTTCCCCCTTGCAAAGACACATTTAAATGTTTCAGCTCGTAATGCAAATTTAAATATTTAGACAAAGATAACCTTAATGAAAACAAAAAGCTTTCAAATGATAATTTAATTTATTAGGTGAAAAAAGCGGTCCAAACCAGCCTGGTTGTATGTGGAAATCTAATTAATCTCTGTTGTTAAATCATAAGTTCATTATGATTAACATTTTGTTTTATATGGTTCAATTTCACTAGAAAAAAAGAACACAAAGTTCTGTTTCGCATTTTCCAAAAATAAGTAAAAACATCTTTATCATCTTGAAGACATATATATATATATATATATATATATATATATATATATATATATATATATATATATATATAATATATATATATATATATATATATATGAATAATGAAACTTTTTGGAAGGTATGTGTCTCGTTAGCTCTGGTGTAAAACTAACAATTCAGAAAAAGAACATAATACCGAGATCCGACATGTTGGTGGTAGTATCATGGTCTGGGGTTGCTTTGCTGCTTTAGGGCTTGGGCAGCCTGACGTTTCTAATGGAACCATGCTCTCTACCAGAAAATCCTAAACGAGAATTTGCAGCGGTTTGTCCAATGCACTGGGGTTATGCAGAAGGACAGTGATCCAAATCACATCAGCAAATCCACCTCTAGCCAAAGTCTAGACTTAGATCTGATTACAATGCTTTGGAGTGGCCTAGAAAGACAGTTAATTCTTGAAAATATTCCAGTGAAGCTGAATTAAAACAATTCTGTAAAGAAGAGTGGGTCTTACATTGCACCTAAGCAGAACCCCTGGCTGTTCACCTCCATGCCAGGCAGCATTCATGCAGTAATTCATGCAAAAAAAGCCCCAACCAAGTACCGAGTGCATAAAAATGAATAGCCTTTGTAGAAACCTGACATTTCTGTTTAAAATATCCTTTTTTATTAATATGATGTAATATTCAAATTTACTGAGAGTCTGAATTCTAGGTTTTCATCATATGAAGTCCTTATTCACCAAAGTGAGAAGAAATAAAGCGTTGAAGGATTTCACTCTATGTATAATGACTCTATATAATTTATGGGTTTCACTTTCTGTAATGAGGGACAAAGACATTTAACTTTTTTACTACATAATTTTTTTTAGATGTGTCTGTATAAGAGAACTCCAGAAAGCTGGAAAGGTATGTTATTTTTGCATAAACACTGTGTAGGAACTCTGCAGCTGCAACATAAACTTCAGCAGACCTTGATACAACCTGATTATGCATCCTTCACACTAAAGTAAGACTCTCGTCTTTTGAACCTCCAAAACCGAAGGAACATCTCAGGATCACACTGAATTAGTGTGTTGGAAGGAATGATGCTACAACCTGGAAATCTCTAGAAGAGGTGATGTAGGGTCAGAATGTTCGGTTTTTGTTTTTTACCGGAACAAGTAAATCACCAATAAATTCTCAAGGTTTTGTTAATCTGAACTGTTTTTTTCCCATCTTTAATTATTAAGTCATGTATACAAAACTAAAAATTATTCATTTTGGGTTTAGCACATTTTAAGCATACTACTCAGTGTTGTTTTTTAAACTCACAAAATAGCACGGCATTGAAAGAAATATGTATAACAATAAAACAGAAGTCACACACATGAGTACAGAATATGATGCTAGCATTAACTCTTGTTGTAGAAATGTATTTGTTTGGTTGAGGCAGAATTATTTTGCAGCAGTAAGAAAGAGGAGAGAAGGGTGGGAAGAGAAGGCTCAGACAGGCTTGACCTCAGCTGACTTTAAACAGATGGACGGCTGAAAGAGGAAGCTCAGCTCCATTAGTCTTGCTCCCTTCACACTGATCACATGCCCAAGTGTAGCAGTCACCACGATGAATGTGCTCGTGTATGCCTGTGACCCGTTGTGTCTCTGAGGCTCTCACTTTCCAGCAGGAAATAAATGCTGCACTCCTGTGTCAATTCACGTGCGGGACTTTGGAACATTTCCAGACTGAAATGTTCTTGTAACCCACCAGTGGGAGGCTGGTTTTTGAAAAGGTTCTGATTCTTTCAGTAAAACCCAAGGGCCTGTCCCCACTAAAACAGATATTCTGAAAACCAGAATACCCGCTTGCTGCCCCGATCCACACACCAGCAGATTTTTGGTGTATAAAACAGGGATTTTAAAAAATGGTTTCCAAAGTGAATTTGTTATTTTCTTACTTTGTCTTACTTTGTCCAAACTCTGTTTCTATTAAACTTCAAATATAAACGGAAGATGTTACTGACCAGAAAGGGTAAACAATATGAAAGAAAACATGGCCTATAGCTGATTTTAGAGAATATGTAGCCCAGAATTTCTTGCTCATGACCTCCTTCTGAAGTTTAATGTAGTCAATGTTGATAGCATCGCCAACTGCCGGCATAGCTATTACATTTACAATTAGAATGCCAAAGACTTTTTGTAGATGCAGATTTTCTCTAAAGCAGAGTAAAGAATATCTGTTGGAAAAAAAAAATTGAAATGTTACGTCACAGTATTTGCTGTGGAACAGCTAAATAAGGTCATGGACCTCCAGCTGGTCATTTTCGCGTATCCCCCATTTTATTTCTTGCTGTGATTTTATAGTCCAAGCTCAACTAGACTGAAGCTCCAGGAGGATAAGTCTAAATGTTTGGTTGTTGGGTGTATTAACCCACACAATTCACTACACTGTCCCCAAGCATCAGAACCTCTTCGAAGTGCCTGGTTAAATTGTATTTTTCATGGAAATGTTTACATATCAGTGGGGAAATTCCTATTTCTCCACTTCACAGAGAAGTGCCTTCAGCAACCTCCACCAGTATCAAAAAGGATTTGCTGAAAGACGTTACGTGATTAATGAGTCATTTCCTTCTGCCTATGGCAAAGCGGTAAAATGCAAATAACGCAAAAATGACAACAAACTTTATTTTTTATATAAACATTATTTTGTGTTGATATGACGTCCTGGCTATTGTTTTGATAGCAGTAGCATCGTGCCTTCTGCTTATGTTAGTGCTGTGTGCTGCTTTTAGCTCCTTGAGGACAGAACTGCACTGCGTGTTTGGAATATTATTATCTATATAAACAGTTTTGCGTTGTTTTTGCTGCTTTGTTCTTGTTTCTGCACTGCTAGATAATTGTATTTCTGGTATGAAACTACAAAAATGGGTTAAACTGGAACGCTCTTTGACCTGGAGGGGGGCGGGGTGTGAAGGGCCTCAGTAGCATTTAAAGAGACCAAACCAAAATGAGTTGCTCTCAGACGCACCTCAAACCAGGCGTAAACAAGGAGCCTGTGGAGCTACAATAACAAGGAATTCAGACCAATGATTTGCAGTTCCACTTTATATAGACCATAACTGAATGATTTAAGTGTGAAAAGGAAGGGTTTAAATCATGATATGTCCCCTTTAAAGTAATTCTAGTCTAATATATGTAAATATGGTTATGTGACATCAGTAACAAACCGAAGGTCTCCTAGTTAGATGGATTTGATTAATTTTCATAATCTTATATTTCACAGGAGACAACTTGGTGAAACAGGGATCAACACCATAATTAATGGAAATAGAGTATAATATATATATAAAAAAACAATTATATGAATCTACCTGACTTTTGTGAAGTGCCTAGAGACAACATGTGTTGTGAACTGGCGCTATATAAATAAAACTGAATTGAATTGAAATTATATGAATTATTTTTTATTTGCAGAATGAAATGGGGCTATGAACTGACAAAGGAGCAGTGACCCAGAGCCAGCAAAATGTTTCCAACAGAACCAGTTTATCCAAATGCGTGTGTTTAAACCAGTATTAAAAGCTGTCCATGTGCGTTCAGATGGGACACGATGGATGATAATGCCAGCTCTGAAGGGGGCTTATGCCAAACCAAACAAATCACTCACAGCATCTCCTTAGTGGAGTTTAGGAAACGTAAAGACCTTCAAGCTACCTGGAAGAACTTTCATGCAGTACACTCTACTGTAGAAGGGACTAAAATGCAACAGACTGAGCAATATTACATATTCATGAGCCAATTTATCATCATTACAGCTCATTAGTATGTTCTGTGAGACATAGTTTCTGGATGTTGGTGAGAGCGGCTGCAGTAACTTCAGAAGCCATTTGTTCACATCTATGTGACCCCAAACCTCAGAGAAGTTTCACACAGCAGACTGAGACCTACTTGGATGTCTGTGTCTGCATCATTGTGTGTGTGTTTGAGTTTGTGTGCTCGGCTCTAATGACGGAACAGTTGGCATGAAGGGCAGTCACCACAGGCCGGGTCACACAACCAGAGAACTGCTTTCAATAACATGCCATTGTCTCAGACACAGAGAGGACGCCATATTCCTGACAAATGAGTACTACTTTAATATATCCCCTTCCTCTGACTATAATCATGCCTGTGTGTTTTTGCCTGTGTATGTGTGCAGGTTGATTCTCAGAGAGAGTGGTTTGCCACGGTACCTCCACTCGGCGGTTCTGTTGAGCGGCACAATGCTGGTGTTTGGAGGAAACACTCACAATGACACATCTCTAAGCAACGGAGCCAAGTGTTTTTCTGCTGACTTCCTGGCATACGATATAGGTAAGAACAAGCCCTGAAGATATAATAAGCAGGATCTTTTTCCTCGTTAATTTCCAGCTTTTGGGATGTTTTTAGTTGAATCTTTTAGGAGGTTGAAGTGTCATGATCTACCAATTAATAGCACTGAGGGTGTGGGGACTCAAACCACATTACAGTGCCTTAAAAAAGGGTTTATAACCTTTGAATTCTTTCACCGCTTGTCACGTTACTACCGCTGACTTCGAAATATTTTATTGGGTTGTTATGTGATAGACTAACAAAAAATGGTGCATAGTTGTGAAGCAAAAGGAAAAGAAAAAAATTTTGCTTCTTTTTTACCAGTAAAAATCCAAAAAGTGTGATGTATATTTAGAGTAAATTGATAGTCTTTGATAGTAGAACCACATGTTGCTGTGATTACAACCTCTGTACAACAAACCTGTACAACATTCACCCATTCCTCTTTGTAAAATAGATAAAGCTCAGTCAGAATGGATGATAAGCATCTGTGAACATCAATTTTTAACTCTTGCTATGGATTCTCAATTTGATTCAGGTCTGGACTTTAACTGAGCCATTTCAACACATTAAAATGCCTTGATGAAAAACACTGGCTGTATGTTTGAGAGCCATTAGTTTGCTGGAAGGTGAACCTCCACCCCAGTCTTGCGTGTTTAGCAGCTTCTAAAAGGTTGTCTTCCAATCTTGCACTGGATTTAGCTCCATCCACCTTCGCATCAACTTTTACCAGTTTCCCTGCCCCCCGTGGAAGAAAAGCAGTCATGATGACCACCAATTGTTATCATCGGCGCCATACTCTGACCACCATCAGCAGGCAAGATGGGTGAAGTGCCTTCCCCAAGAACACAACAACTGAGACAGACAGAGCTGGGTTAGAAGCAGCAACCCACTGGTTACAGGACGAACCCCTACCCCTGCCACCGTTGCCCCTTATATACAGTACATATTAATTATTTCATTATATAATTAATTACATAAATAATTCTTATTATATGAATAGATATTTATTTATTTGGAATAATTTCATGATGAGCCTCAATATGATGATTCAAATAAAAGCTTGGGCCAAAATGCCCCAAGGGGTTCATAATATATGAAAGAGAAAGAAATAACTTACTGTACTACAATTAAATCCCTAATAAAACTAAACAAACAAAAATAAAATCAGACCCTCAGACAGGCACACCTGAGTAAGCATGAGTGTGGGGGATGCAGACCCTGCGATGTAGGAACAGTATGGATAATAAAAGATCCTATTAAATAAAACTTGGTTGCATCATAGAGCAGATGGCAAGAGCGTTTCCACCTCTTGTCACGACAAAGCAGAGAAAGAAGAGGACAGAACTGGGAGAGCATCTCTTTACAGAGGCAAAGCAACAGGGAGCACAGAGGCCAACAAAAGAAAGATGAATACTTGTTTATTCAGAAAGTGGCAGAGTATTGCAGATTTAAAAAATAGGATGAACAAACCAGAACGTGGAGACATAGGAGAAATATTGTGGCTGTTAGGACTTGTGTAGCAAAGGACCCCGGAATGCAGACTAGCAGGCAGCATGATGGTAAGTGAAAAGGATTTAATTAACAAAAAACAAAAACTCACTCCCGGTAAGAGGCAGGAACAAAACAACAAACGTGCAGGCAAGACAGGCATGGCATGATCCAAACAAGACATGAGCATGATCTGAAAGCAAGGCATGAACATGATTTGAAAAATGTTTCCGCGAGGAATAAACAGGACAGGTTTGTATATATATGGAGTGTGAACCACGTGAAGCAAGGAAACAGATTAACTAGGTGCAGGTGATCCGAATAAACTTAATTGACAGGACAAAACATGGCTTGAGCAGAACGAAAATCCAAGGATGCAAACTAATAGAAACATAACTAGAAAAACATGAAATTAACGCATAAACAGATCCGAAAACCAAACTTGACAAAACATGAACAAGACGACAAAACTAAAGCATGACCAGAAGCATGATTCAAAATCTAACAAGAATAATAATAATAATAATAATAATAAACAGAAGAATGATTCAAAACCTCAACTGTGAAAAACATATAAAGAAAAAACCTGAAACCAAAAACCAAACAACCCCAAATCATAACAGTGGCAATAAGGCTCCAGTCCTTGCTATGCAAGTGATTTTATTTTTAAACCACATGTACATGTTGAGTTGATAATATGCTGAAACTAGGGTGGGATTGATGAGATGAGTAATTTTGATCCCTTACCATAGATTATTATTTTAACTGACAGTTTTAGTTGGCTTTTTTAGATGTTATTTAATGAATCTGGTTTAGGATCATAGTCCAAATGATGCTTTTGTGTTTGTAATATATGTTGGGTCTGCCTCAGCCAGTAATACTGTAAGAATTATGATTACTGATTAATTAATATTTATCAAGAATTATAATTTAAAATCATAGTTTGAAAAAAATTTGTTTCTTAACCAAAAATCATTACTTACGAATCGAAATCAGAGATGTCCTCTGGTGTTGCAATTATGGCTCAAGGCCCTTGATAATTACAATTATTAAATTCTCAGTAATAATTGATAACTATTACTAGATGTCACTGTTTAATCAACCGCTTCACCGAAGGTGGGGGAACTTTGACCTTATTTTTACAGACAAATCACTCTTGCTCAAAATAAACACAAACGCTGTCTCTTTATCTAAGTGAATATTTATTAAATCAACAGCCCTGATACACCTCGCTATTCTGATTCAAAAACTTTTTCCTAATCAAGCATGCAAAAGTTCGACACAAGAGGGGTAAAACAACTAACTAAACAAGATAAAACAACACTGAGTGTGTATGAAAGTCAAACCAGCAGTTATGGCAAAAACAAGAGGAAATATGGTACTGTGTGAAGCTTTGGGAGCGGCCTCCACCAGGTTGCAGTCATAAATCCCCCAAAGTTGGAGCTCAGTGAAACACAAAGGGTCATAAAACTTTTAGGCGGCAACCAGTGGAAAAACACGAAGAGTGAAGACAATGGAACAGTGAGTATTCCACCATGAGGTTCTAGCAGTCGAACATGTAAGTTCACCTGAGTCTGCGCTCAGGTGTTCAAACACAGTGAGACACGCACAGCTTCAAAGCGCGGCAGCTTTCAGAGTCCAACAGCTATCAAAGTTTCAATAAGACATTGGATGCACATACAACTTAGAACACATTGGACTTTAAGTGGTGATTCTAAATCGCTGTAAAATCCCACTCTATCCTGCCCAAGCTATTTCTAATAGAAATAAAAACAAAACGAGATTACTTGGTGTCGTCTTCTCTGGAGCAGATGGAAGGGGGGGAGTTTATTCGTCTGTAACATACTCAAAGACAGCCGGCCTTCCTCCTTTGGCAAAAGGGGAAAAATATGACGGTCCGTCAGCAGTCGACTGGAACAAAAACAAAGAGGAAAATTTCATCTCCTTGGAAAACCTCCGTGGGTTTTTAAAAAATGAAAATACGGATTTTTTTCATAGAAATACGACGGAAATCGGTTGTTGACTGGTCTCAGATAATTTTTGTCTTGAAGTTGGAAGGCCTCCTTGCCATCATCCTAATCTGTGGCTGCCTTGACAGATTCTATATAAGTACTCTGGTTGAGACAATCCAAAACTTTAGTACTACTACCAGTCAGAAGAACCTGTCCTGCCTGTGAATACTTTTTGGCTTAATGGCATCTTCCCGTATAATAGGTCCTGAAGAGAAATCAGAACTGTATTGGCAGGTCAAAGCTTAAAAAGAAATCGTCCACAAAATTCTAATCATGCATCTGTCATCTCAAAAATGTCTACCTTCTGTCTGCGCTGCCCTTAGAGCTCCTTTTTCCCAGCCAGTTTTACAGGGCGTAGTGAAATCCTTGCTCTATTACACAGTTGGTACCTCAGCATTATGACCGATTATTTTGTTGATACACTGTCGACAATAAAATGTTATAAAGATATATGAGCAGAAAACACAGATTCAATACGATTAGTTAAACACTCAACCAGGAATTATTCAGATTGAATATTTTAACAGAATATGTGCAAATTAAAAGCATTACAATAAATTAAGACAAAGTAAATTATGTTTCAAGGCTGAATGAAATTTTTAATTAAATGATAAAAAATGCTGTCTTTCACAGGAAGTCATTTTATACACTTACAAAACACTTGTAACGTAAGTAATAAAACAATGAGTCACAGTGATTAATAAAATAAAATCAGGCCTGTAAAAGAAGTGCTTAGAAGCTTTTCAGCAAAGTGCGAATTTCGGGTTGATCCCCTCCAATAAAGATTGAACCCCTCTAAAAGAAGTAAAAATACCAGGTTGGGATGCATAAAATGTTTCAATATTCCATACCACTTGTATCATTACATTTTAATTAAATGTTTTAAAAGAAAGTGTAAAAAAAACTTATTAAGACTTCATGCTCCCCTAAAGTGGACCGTACCAAGTCTGAAGTTGCCTTCACTTTTCAAATTCACTTTTAGGTTTTCTCTTCAGGGTTCCCTAATTGTATTTTACAAAGGGTGTGAAGGCGAATGCTAACCTTTCTAACATGTTTCCATCAGTTATTGTTTACCTAACATTAGCAATCATGTTCTGTTGTTCGACTGAGCTGGACTTAGCATTTGATTTCCAGCTTCTGTAAAGGATGTTTTATTTATTTTACATCAGATATAGATGTCTTGATGTCTTTTAGATGCCAACTTCACTGTCATGTCTTGCAGCTTAATCACCTGTAACTGATGGTTGAACAGTGTTTAGCCATTATATTTGGACAGTACTTTTTTCTGAATTGGAGGAGAAGCCATGCCCTGTTGGAAATTAATTAAGAATTGTTTTCAAAAAGACCATAAATATCTATTTACTCCAGATCTGTCATTTTATTATTTATATTTCTATCCTTTATCTGCTTATATCTTTTATCTAATAACTTATATGGATTGGTTTCCTGCTTAGTTGTTATGCCCGTGATGTTTGGCCTTAAAACTGCTACACTTCTGGATACCAACACAAGTAATTGACCCTAAAAGGGAGCTATTTGCATGTGTGCAATGTTGTTAATATGGTTACTTGGGCCTTGTTTACACAATGTTTTCTGAGGAAATATGTTTACACGACAACGGCGAACGTTTTCTCTGAAAATGGCACAATTTGAAAATTGGTTTCAGAGTGTAATGGTTTGAAAACATCCTGGTCTCTGTCGTGTAGATGCGAAAAATGCAATCTTTCTTATGGGGAAGTCCTGGCTCATGCATAATATGACTGAAATCAGTAAAAATTCATGCGCACAACATACCAGCTGCCGACAAGTTTAAAACCCATAGAAAACAACAACAATGGCAGTTTTCTAATCTAACAACGGTTATCCAGCAAAGTACTATTTTTTTTCCTGTTTTGGAAGCAGGAAGTGTCTGCGTATTTTGTTGAGTTTCAAAGAACATACCGACTACCAGTGGCATGGCGGGGGCATTACACCATTTTTAAATCTCTATTGTTGCCGTGTGACCGGAGTTTATAAGTAAAACGTTGTCGTGTAGACGTGTAAACAGAAACCGAAAACAGGACCTTAGACATACTGTGTAAAAGAAAATGGAGGCAGTTTGTAAGTATGTTAGTCCTCTTTTTGTGGTTGAGTTTTTGTTCTGCATGTCTATTAAACGAGCCAAGGGGGCACCTCTAGCACTGAACTGAAAATGAATATCTTAAGACCAAACAAAGTAGTATGGAGAACAGACAAAGCACCATTATTAAATCTCTATCAAATCAGAAGAAAACATGAAATAATATAATATTATGTAATATCGTCTAATGGCTCATTGTTGTTCCAAATCAGACTCTCACTTTTATTTTTGCTTTCTTTTGCCTTGCTACTCTCTGTGGCACAAAATACAATGAAGTTTTGATTGTGCGGATGCAGATGAAATAAAGAAGCAGTGTGCCTTTGGGGGGGTGTGTATGCAGATGCACAGAGTTTTTAGAAAATTAAATGAAGCAGGGATTTAGGCAGAGAAAAGAAAGCACACTCTGCTGCAAAAGAGAATTGCCTTAAGACAATAAAGGTGTGGCAGGTAATAACTGGGAATAAAAAGCTAAGGTGATAAACATTACAGCTTCAGAGTATTAAGGTTTTTGATTTAGTGCTTTTTATTCCGTTGCGATTCACTGTAACTGGTGTATTTGTATGTCCCCATGCTATGCATTAACTCTCTTTAGTTCTTGTAAATATCATAAAATATTAATTAGCATTTTTTCTGTCTACACTTTATTGTCCACAGGTGAAACAAAGACATGCAAAGGGAAAATTAGTGTTGAAAGAAAACATGGAAAAAAACTTGACTTGATTTAGAACTTCATTGAAGTTGGAACAAAGAAAAACTTGTATCGCACTTTGCTCCAGGCAGACAGAACAGCCAGCCAGATAAGAGAGAAGTCTGTTCCTCCCATAAAGGATGGACACTGCTGGCTAAAACTGACTTTGTCTTCTCCAGTACATGCATTTGATCCCTGCTCAAATTAGGACTTTGAACTTGTTGGAGAAACCTTAATCGCCAAGTAAAGCACAGAGCCAGTTCTTAACTGGTTCTACGTAAGAGCTGCTTCACACGTCTCAAGAATAGGGGTGGGCCTTTTCCATTTTTTTATTTCTGTTAAGCCTTTCTAAGAGAAAACTGGGGTATACAGTACATCGTTGCCATCTACTGCTTGTAGTTTAGGGTATTTTGAGGCTTTCTCACATATTTTAACATTTGTTTTTGAGATTAAAGATGGAACACATACTGTCACTGCTGTTTTTTCACTGAAATCACATCATGGAACAAAGCATCTGAGCAACAGAAGAACAGCTAAGAAATCAACAAAGGTTCTCGATGTAATGGTAATGTTACATAACCAATGCATTATCTATGAAGGCTTCTTTTTGTTAGATATGATCCTACCAGCATCATGGCTTCCTCTGTTTGTAGCAGGGTGTGCAGCAGGCTGCGAGGTGTCTGGCTGATGATTGGATCCAAAGATCAGCTTGTGGTGCAGGAAAGGTGGTGCAGGATTCCCGTAATCTTCATGAATCACAGAATCTCTGTTATATCCATTTGTCTTTTCACTACCACTGGCGCCCAAGTTTCTTTTAGTTGTAGAAGTCTGCTGCATGAAAACATTTTTCCATCTGGGGCTTAGCTCAGGTGGCATCTGCCTCCTCAGGAGTATGCAAAGCTTCTAACTATTGGCCAGTTCCAAAATGTACATGGAGCACACAGAAGGTCTCTGATACAAACTCAGTCTTGCTTGATCTTGTGCTGCTTCTGTTCATCAGCTGTTTTATGTTTAAAGAGGAACTAAACCCCAAATCAACATTTTTGCAGAAAAACTGTATAAATTGGGCCTTAAGGATGCTATCTTTATGCTACTGTTTATTTTTTTACATTTTCATATGAATTGCTTAATTCTTCAATATTTGTCCTAAAACCATCTTAGTACTGCCCTCTTTAGTTTGAATGATGGGTACTGCACTTGAATTTTCCTTTTGGTTCAAACGGTACAGCTTGGTACATCATAGTCCCATGTTCAGGTATAAATCCCGTCTCACTCAGACACATGCCTCCGTAGCGAGTCAGGAGTTGGAATTTCAAGCATTTTATGCTTTATATCTTCGATTATATGCTACACTATGCTATATCCAGGTTTTGGCTATTGTGGAAAGTAACACCACTACACAGCTGGAATGGCAGCAGAAGAAGAATTTACATTCTTAAAACACAAAAAGAAATATAGTAAGTACCTTTTTTCATGACAGACATGCAGCTCTGTTCAATTATGGTAATCAAGCTGTAACATTGCTGTTTTTGGATACCCTATTATACCTTATTACTGTTTTACTGCCAACCCTACTCAGGAGAGAATTTAGATAATGACCAGAGGATTACATTTTTTATTTCCTCCAATTAATTTTTCTGTTGCAATATTTTGACAAAGACAGTCAATATTGTTTATCTTTCCTGCTGTGTTCACAATACAGGGCCAACAGCTTTTGTTGTACTTTGAGAGGTTACCATACCAAGGCAAACAACACAGACTCAATGAATGAACTATACAATAGATCCATCAGTGTTTTGTTTAAATTAGTTTAAGTTAAAAGCTCAAAATCTTTGCCAAACAGTCTCTAAAGGCTTCTCTTGTAGGTTGCAGATTTGTTCAGGGGAAACATTTTGTCAGTGACTGTGTGCAGGTACAATTAAGCCCATAATTATTCATACCCTTAGCAGATTTAGGTTTAAGGTGATCTAATAATTTTACCAACACGTCTCATTTGATTACATTTTGAACTCACGTCCTGAATGCGATAAAAAGTTTATGGAGGGAGCTAAAGATTAGAGTGATGGGTAAGAGGCCCTTCAAACATTTAGAGCTCAGCAATTTTTGGAATTGGTTTGATTCCTGCAAATTCAAAGAATACTTTTTCTATTGATTATTGAGAAGGCTGTAAATATTTTTTTTTTGCCATTTTTACATAAAGTTTAATTAAATTATTTTAAAATTGATTTAAGAGATACTCTTTTTACATTATTTTATTGTCTGTTGGCAAAGAGGTCTTATTTCCTATGTTAGGATTATGATTATTGATTAATTAATATTTATCAAGAATTATAATTGAAAATTATACTTTGAGAAAATTAATTTCTTAACAAAAAATCCTAATTTATGAATCAAAATCAGAGATGTCCTCTGGTGTTGTAATTGTGGCTCAAAGCCCTTGATAATTACAAATATTAAATTCTCAGTAATAGTTGATAACTATTATTAGATGTCACTGTTTAATCAACCGTTTCTGCCGAAACTTGGGGAACTTTAACCTTATTTTGATAGACAAATCACTCTTGCTCAAAATAAACACAAACGCTTTCTCTTTATCTACGTGAATATTTATCAAATCAACAGCCCTGATACACCTTGCTATCCTGATTCAATAATCTTCACCTAATCAAGCATGCAAAGTCCTACACAGAAAGGGGTAAAATATCTAACTAAGTAAAACAAAACAAAACAGCATTGGGTGTGTATGAAAATCAAACCAGCAGTTATGGCAAACAAGTGATAATATGGTGCTGAGCGGAGCTTTGGAAGCTTCACCATGAGGTTATTATAGCAGTTCGATTTTACCGTGCACTTGCGCTCAGGTTCTCACACAGTAAAACACAACTTGCGAAGCTCGGCGGCTTCATAGTCCAGCAATCATCAAAATTCAATAACACTTGGCATGCACATATACCTTGAACACATTGGACAATATTTGTGGCGATTCTAAATCGCCCTAAACACCTACTCTATATGTATAGTGGCGTCCAGCAACGCACAAATGGTCCAATATTCAGCCAACAAATGGTCCAACACCTATCAGAAACAAAGTTCTTGGCTAAATAACAGTCTATGTGTCCACATTCTCAACAGGTGTGCCCTTAGTGATAGTTAGACCAACAGACAGTCATCAGGTCGTCAGGACCCATCAAGCTGAAGATCAACAGATTCCAGTCACCAGCAACAAATTTTCTTATTTCTTATCAAATCTTTTTATTCTTTATGCTGTGTGTTTATTTGTAATTGTGCTAGCATTTCCAGTCTTTGATCTCTGGACTTCTGTTTTTGCCTATGGTGCTATTTCAACTTGTGGAGTCCAAAATTTTTCTTCCCACGAGGCCGCCAACAAAAAAATGAATAAAAAGAAAACTTGTATTAAGTTGTGTATGAAGTGTGTATGAAGGTTCTCTGAAAGCCCTCTGCCCTCTGTATTATATCTGCAGGACATAGTTAATTAGTTCAACCTGTGAAAGCAGCTTTCCACCATCCCTGGTTTCATCTTCATTTACTCTTTCTTTCCTCCATGCCCCTTCATGTATACTGCAAGCAGTGGTTTGGCGCACTAATTTGTTTTTGTTTTTTGGCCGTGCTAACCTTGGAGGGGCGACATGACGTTATTAGCATCTCCCGTTCCTCCGCTGCCACACATTAGATTCTGCTCGACATGGAAAGCACTTTTCATTTGGATTTAATTCTCCCTCTCTCTCCCTTCAGCTTTGCTTCGCCCCATCTTCTCTCACTCTCCCCCACAACAGCACTGCCACCCTCACGCTTTCTAATTAGATTTGGGGGAAAATGAACTCTGATTAAAAAACCCAGTCCTCTCCAGCTTGACACCCGCACACTGTTTGCTGCACACAAACACTCACAAACTCACATACCCTCTGATAGGCTCGGAGCTTGTTTTTAAGATGGCGGGGGGTGATGGCGTTCAGTCCTGCTCTTCTTCCTCCTCCCGGCCTTCTTCATCAAGCTCGCTATTAGTGCAGATCAGATCAAATTGTCAATCACAACAGCCTGCCTGCCTGCCTTGATCTGGCCTTGCGATTACGCTCTCTTTCCCACCATGCATTATTAACACAGATTTTCTCATATCCTGAGAGGAAATTAAAATCTTATTTTTCTGATGTGTGGGTTATATATTTCTGTGTGTGTGGTGTGGCTTATAGAATGTGTGTTAATCCTACAGTTTAGTAGTTTCACATTCACATGAAGTTGGTAAAACTGGGTATATCCACTGTGGCTACCATGTAACTTCCAGATTCTCATCTTGAAGTTAGATGGTAGCCACACTACAATCTACTGAAAGTTTTTACCTGTGGCTACCATCTGATTAGGTTTGGAATAAATTTGAAACTTTCTCATGAGGGAGAAATATAAATGTAACAACAGAAAATCTTTGCAAGTAAATACAATAAGGTTTCATACCTTGCAGTCGGATATTGGGTTGGGAGCTATGGCCTCAATATTAATATCACGATATAGATTGGATTCATTGTGATCCCATATTTATATCCAGATATTTCAACTTGATCTCAAGGTTTGTAATAATCCTCAACTCTCTAATGCAGCTGTGAACACTGAGTCAGACTTTGACCTACCTTCTAACAGCAGGACAAAGGCAACACTTTTTGCATCTGTTCTTTCACATAATCCAACAGTAGACGGGATTTTTAAACTGTTCTGTTGCAAAACAACGCTACAGTTTGTCAGCGCATTTTTTTTAAGTACATAAGCCCAACCTACATATCTGCAACAAATAAGCAACAACTCATGATCTAAGACAAATCCAAATCCATCTAAACAAAAATTAGACAATGAACATTGAACAGATCACAGTGTTATCTGTCAAGCACCCCCACACACACACAATAAATGAAAACACTGTATGGTGGTGCACATGGGAGCCAAGCACCAAACGTCAGACCAGTGTTTGTGACCAGTGACTGGAAGAAGGGCCTCTTAGATAAAAATTCATTAGGAAAACACTCACTACAGGCTGATGTTTTAGGTTGAAAATAAATACAGTTAAATTTGATCGGGAACTCTGTTAAATGATTCATATTTAAACGATTATAATTTAGCATTTAAAGTCACTAACTGGTCCAAATGAACCCTGACACAGGCAGGAAGGTAATTTATTTACTTTAAAGTTCTCTTCTCATGCAAGAGTGATGACTCTTATTCATGAATCTGTTCCATTTTATGTAAAAAATGTTATCAAAGATAACTAGGGCAGGTATCTAATATGTAAAGGGTCCTTATTATTAGAGAATATACATTTGGTTAATGTTTATGGATCTAATATAGATGACTCTGAGTTTTATCAAGACTTATTCCTTTTGCTTTCAGCATTGCCGGGGCAATACTTGATTGCTCGGGATTTAAATTGTTCCCTTAATCCAAACATGGATAGATCCACAGGAAGGGACCAGACACACAATAGCTGTAGAATGACTATAAAAAGATTTATGAGATTTATAAGATTTACGATTAGTACATATCTTTAGGGAATTGAACAAACAAACTAGAGCCTTTTTGTGCTGCTCAGGAACATTTCAGACATATTCATGAGTAGATTATTTATGTTCAAAATTCTAAACTGTCTAAATGATAGCATAGTAGTCTCTGACCATGCATGATGTTGCCTTCTTCATAGAGAACAAAAAACAAACTGCGACCGACCTAGATGGCGATTCCGGCATAAATGGTTGCAGGATGAAGATTTTGTTAAGTATATCGATATTGACCAACAGATTGTAGTGTTTTTGCAGAAAAATACTAACCAAACATCAGCATGTGTAAAATGGGAAGCCTTGAAAGCGTTTCTTAGGGGGCATATTATTAGCTATACGAACAACAAACCTAAGAAGGTCAGGAGAGATAGGTTTCAATTGGAAAATAAAATAAAGAACATTCAGGAACGGGTTTATCAAACTAATGATTTGGCAAAAGAACTGCTGATTTTAAAAGCTGAAGGTGATAAACAATCTAGTTTAGGGCTACATACAGTCTTTTAAGATTAAAACAATTATTTTGTGAACAGGGGATAAAACCGGAAAATTATTAGCTTGGCAAATTAAACAGCTTCAAACAGCAACGCCAATTACTTCTATTATAACACAGGATGAAACCCTTACAGATCCAAGAGATATTAACAAAGCATTTGAAGATTACTACCAGAAATTATATGATGCTCAAGAAAATCTAGACTGTGATGATGTGGTTAAGTTTTTGACTGGGTTGAATATTCCATTTTTTCCAGATGAGTAAATAAATAAAGAGGAAATAGCTCTTGCTATTCTTGGAATCGACTTGGGGGCCAGATGGTATTCCCATTGATTTGTATAAAAAAAATCAAGTATAAATTATTCGGGAAAGTTAATCTTCCACCTTCCGCGAATCAGGCCTTCATTACCCAACTGTCAAAGCCTGGTAAACCTCCTAATAAGTGTAAAAACCTCAGACCTATAAGTTTACTTAATTATGACCTTAAAATCATTTGTAAACTCTTAGCAAAGCAGCTTCAAAAACTACTCCTGGACATAACGAATAAGGATCAGAATGGTTTTATTTTCAGAAGGCAAGGACACCATACTTTAGGGCGGGTACTGAATGTTATTTGGTCTTAGAAAGAGGCTAAAGGCACAGCGTTACTATCATTAGATAGGGTCAAATGACCCTATCTTTTCCATGTACTGGTAATGTTTGGATGTGGAAGTAACTTTAGAAAATGGGTCAAAATACTATATTATTATCCAACAGTAGAAATTGTGTCAAATAAAACATTTTCAAGCCCAATAAAAATTAAGAAGGGCTGTCGTCACAGAATTTCTTTGTAGGCGGATGATGTCATTTTGTTTCTGACAAATCTAAGGATCTCGATTCCGGCAGTGATGGAAGTAATTGGTGAATTTGGGAGAATTTCAGGTTACAAAGTAAATAATGCTAAATCCTCTATTATGTTTTTAAATTGAACCGATCGAACCGTAATATGGAAAACTGGAAGGCCTAGGTTGCGTCTCTCTTTACTCTATCTACCGTTTGATAGGGGGGCTAAAGTGTCCCAATTTTAAACTTTACTACTGGGCTACACAATTAAGGACTATTATGTAGTACTTCTCAAACACAGATAATCCACATTGGGTAGCAATGGAGTCTTACAATTTGAAACTATCCCTGCCCGTCTTGTTATAATGTAACATAGCAAAAATCTGCGGAAACAAACTACAAATCCGGTTCTTAAAAACATGATTAAAAAGTGGCATGATGTGCAAAACATTTCTAAAGAATCAGGATAATTGTCACAACTTAGCCCAGTGTGGGATAATCAGTTCTTTGTTCCAGGAAGGGCAGATGCAACTTTCAAATTATGGGCATCTGTAGGTCTAAAAACAGTTAGTGACTTTTTTCCATCAGAGTCAGATATATTTATGTCTTTTGGGGAGTGGCAATCTAAGTTTAAGCTTGATAAAAAAATACAACTGAGAAGCTTTGTGAATGGAGCGGGAGATCGACAGACGGATCGGTGCGGCTGCCGCAGTAATGGGGGCGCTGTGCCGGTCCGTTGTGGTGAAGAGAGAGCTGAGCCGAAAAGCGAAGCTCTCGATTTACCGGTCGGTCTACGTTCCTACTCTCACCTATGGCCATGAACTTTGGGTCATGACCGAAAGAACGAGATCCCGGATACAAGCGGCTGAAATTAGCTTCTTCCGTAGGGTGGCCGGGCACTCCCTTAGAGATAGGGTGAGGAGCTCGGCCATCCAGGAGTTTGGAGTAGAGCCGCTGCTCCTCCACATCGAGAGGAGCCAGTTGAGGTGGCTCGGGCATCTATACCAGATGCCTCCTGGACGCCTTCCTCGGGAGGTGTTCCAGGCACGTCCCACCGGGAGGAGGCCCAGGGGACAGCCCAGGACACGCTGGAGGGACTATGTCTCTCGGCTGGCCTGGGAACGCCTTGGGCTCCCCCCGGAGGAGCTGGAGGAGGTGTCTGGGGAGAGGGACGTCTGGGTGTCTCTGCTGAGTCTGCTGCCCCCGCGACCCGGTCCCAATAAGCGGAAGACGACGAGTACGAGCTTTGTGAAAGTGTATGGTAGTAACCTAAACAAGCTTCCCCTTACATCATTAGAAAAATTGATGAGTAACAATAAGTTGAGAAAGGGTATTACATTGGATTTTTATAAACCATTGTTCTCTAATACATTAGAGAACTCTAGATATAGACATGAGTCCTGGAATGGGGACCTATTAATATCCATAAAGGAGCAAGACTTAGAAAGGGCCTGTGCCAAAGCACATACTAACCCCTCTAAATAGCCGTTTCAGAAGTTTATATGGCTATAGGTTACATCTGTTAAACTAAACAAATATTATCACAAAAAAACTTATGTATGCACTAAATGTGGCTCCAAAGCGACTTTAATACATTGTAATGTGGGAGTGCAGACAAATAAAACCTTTTGGGTAGAAATAAAAAGTATAATTGAGAAGATCATTTGAAAGCAGATTTCACTGGATCCAAAATTGTTTCTAATAGCTTTATATCTAGAGAAGTGTTGTTAGCAAAGCTGAGTGCACTTTCATAGATGTTAGCTCATTGGCTGCAAAGAAATGTATTGCTTTGTATTGGAAGAATGTAAATGGACCCAGCACCAAGCAGTGGTTAAAACATATGATGGGTAGCCTTCCACTGGAAGGAATGACATACATTAGCAAATCCAAACAACATTTATTTGAAAAGGTTTGAAGAACTTTTATTAGCTTTATCAAAAATTTGGATGTAACAGTTTTTTGAAATTTGGAGATAATCCAACACACAGTTTCAATATAAAAGTATACAATTGCGGACATGTTATAAGACTAAAGTCGAATTTATAATGCTCAATTACCTCTGTTGATGAGATAAGCATAGTTTAGGGGTTCCTTGATTTCTTTTTTTTTTTTCTTCTTCTTCTTTGGATATAATATGAGTGGTCATATACCAGTCATGGAAGAACTTTGTGTGGATCAGACAGCACTCTGTTGCATGATTCTAATTTCATGGTTAAAATTTCAATAAAAATATACTGGCAAAAAAAATATTTAAGCTACTTTTAGATCATAGTTTGACAAAAACATTAACCCAAATGACATGCTTGTAGAGCATGTAGGTGAGATTATGGCACCAAAAGGATCTGCTTTACAACTTGCAGCTTCCGCCTAAGCAATGCCTAAGATGTGTGGGGGATTTTTACCAAGGAGGTTATGTTTTTGTTGCCATTAGTTTGTCCATCTATCTGTCCGTCTATTTGCAAAATATCTTAAAGAACGGATTTTGAGGAAATTATCAGACAAGGTGCGTATTAGGACAAGGAACAGATTATTAGATTTTGGTGGTGATGTAGAGCATCATCTGGATCCAGGATTCTTTTGAAGGATTCTTCATCATTGCCTGGCCATAAGTCGACAACTTGGAATTCCCACATGGTTTGTGACCCTGTCAGCAGCTGACATGCAGTGGCCTTGGCAGAGGTTTGCGCTCTCTGAATGCTCTTCTAATTTCTACTGTATCTGGCTAAACTCTGTGTTGCGGTCCTTACACAGGCTGGTTAAATGTATTTAGTGCTTTAAACACAAGCAAAGTTTTGGTACATTATTACCTCAGCCAAGGAGGTTATGTTTTTATCTGCGTTTATCTATTAATCTCTCCGTCTCTTTGCGAAACATCAAAAAGGTATGAACAGATTTGCATGAGATTTTAAGATGAAGTGTGTATTAGGACAAAGAACAGATGGTTAGATTTTGCTGGTAGTGAAGCTTCAAGTGAAGCTTCAATAGTCCAACTTTAAACTCCTGACTGATTTAGAATCAGGATCTGGAAAATAAACCTCTCTGGTTTTCTTTAACTTCACCTTGGGTAGCGGTGCACCCCGCAGGTCTTCGATCAGTATATCTTCTGATCTTTTATATCAGCAAGATCCTCAGCGCAGTATTGGCAGGACACTATGGCTGGAAATGGCAGTTAGTGTTAGATTTAACTGATATTTATCACCTCTTGTGGTGACATCAGAGATGCAGTGCATGCTGGGAGGTGTAGCAGTTCGTTTTCTGTTAAAATGGACGATGGCCCAACACTTTATGTGATTTTATATTAGGACTTTAGAATGAACGAATCAATCTAGACACATGATCTGCTGGGCATGTACCACAGTCCACATTTGATCACTGTGGAATCTATCTAGTGTGCTTTGAGTCTAAGCAGTGACACTGAGCAACAATTCTGACTCCTAAGTTCTCTAGTAAAGGAGCAGTCGCATCACATTATATATCGTTGCTGTCAGGCAAAACTCTTTTATCTCAATTTTTAGTCATTTCTGTTTTCTTGTGGAAATCAACTCTGTTTATTACCCTTCACATCGGTCTGATGTTTCGGTGACACATTTCCAAAAGTATCAAAAAGAGCATGTAAATATGACTAAACAGTATAAAAATACATTTTACTGAGACGGTATGTTTTTCTTTTCCTAAAAAGTTAAATTTTGGTGGAGATGAGGTTTCTTTCTGAAGCAATATGATGGGTGCAAAAAAAGTCTACAAAAAAGTCTTTTGGAGCATTGCTCCAAACTCCACAGGAAGTCAGCCATTTTGGATTGAAGTTGCCATTTTGACCCCGGTTATGCCCTTTCTAGCCCGCATATCTGAGCGAACTCCTCCTACAGCTTCTGACTTAGAGACTTGAAAATCACTCAGTATACTCTTAAGGCAATGGGGATCAAAAGTTATCAAAAGTTTTTTGATACATGAAAGCGTGTGGGCGTGGCCAAGCCTGAAAATATGACTTCTCGCCATAAAAGACGAAATTGATATAGCTCCTACAAGGAAAGTCACAGAGACCTGAAACCTTCTGAGATTGATCTGCCTCTGGCCCTGAACAATGTTCACCCATCAGATCCTGACATCATCGAAGCCACGCCCCCTGAGAACAGGAAGTGTCGTGTTTTCCTTTAGAGAGTCAATTTTTTATGTTTTTCACCTAATCAATGTGAAACTGTCCCAAGTAACAGATAACATGATGGTCTAAGACAGTCACCAGTACTGACTGCTTTAGCTGGAGGGCGTGGCTATGATGGCGTGGCGAATTCTGATGTCACACCACGGCCATACGTTTGGCTCTAAATTACACATGCATTATCCGATTCACTCCAAAATAAATATGGTTGATCTTTGTCGGACCCCAAACACTTCTATTGGATTACATTGGAATTTGGATCAACAGCGCTCCCTAGGACGCTTCAAGGGCTATATCTCCCTCATACATCATTGGATCCACTTGAAATGTAGTATACATGATCATATCATGTGCAGGCGATGGTGAACTGTGTTATCCAGCTTGAGTGGCACTGTGTTGGCTGTGCAGTGCAGAGGGGAGGATATACAGTAGTTTCAGCAGCTACAAAAGGCATCAAAAAGTTGTTCTCTCCCACAGTAATGTTTTATACACTTACCCTTATACCTGTTTACCCCATGCTGCAGAGGTTTTGTCTGTTACTGTGAACTGGGGGTGAAACTTCCAGGCTTGGTGATGTATGATTTATTTTATAGCTTGCATAAAAAAATATTCATATAAAGTAAGTATTTCACCAAGTCCATGTTAACAGAGGAAAGAAGATCAACCCAAGAAAGATCAAAACACTGATCACTCAACATGCTTATACTAGCGTACATTCCACTCAATCGTGCACACATTCATACTGATACACAGATCGGTAGGCAACTTGAGGCTGAAATTGAACCCATAGCTTTTATGTTGCAGGACATCTAATCTTCCTACTGAGTCAAAGTTACCCAATTAAATAATGAAATGGTGAAATCTGTAGTGTGTGGTTTCATTTATCATTTTAGAACCTGGTAAAGACCAGTCATTTGTAAATTAAAACCTTAGACATATGATTTACTTTGTTTTTACCATTACTGTATACTACTCCCAAACTGTTTGACACTGACACAAGTGTTGCTCCAGTTGGCACATCTGAATATGACTGACCTGCGAGTTATGAGCTGTCACAATGTCCTCTGCATCGTCTCTCGCTTTAAAGACAAACTCTCTCAATTAGCAGCCGCCTAACGAGGTCATTAGCAACCTGGCGTTCCAAACTTTCTCGTTGAAGATCCTTACATATGGAGATGGCACATTTTCTCTGAACACTTAGTCCTACACATTCACAGATGCAGTCATTTCAATATTAAAACAACATGAGTACACCAGTGTCATTCAAACATCACAGAGATGTAAAATGTTAATGGTAAAATACACAGAGCTGATGGCTTCATGATAATATTTACACAGAGACAAAAGGAGAGAGGAGTTCTTAGTAATGATATCTGGTGGTATAATTTATGAAGTCATCTCTAAGCTTACCAACCCTTTTTACATCCCATACCACTAAAATTTGATTTGACAAGTTTAAAGAAAATCTTTTTTATTGAAATGGAGTTGAACCATGAGTGACCCTTTGCTCATTCTCTTCAACTTACTTCTCCTGATCTCTGTTATTATCATTAAATTTGATGCCAAATATGATGGATAGTGAATTATCCAAGTTTTTATACCCCCTTACAAGTTACAACCACATACTTAAATATATATTTTTTGATTTTGTAGAATAGACGAGCATCACTAATATGTGGTTTTCAAAATATTTTTCACTTAAAATGCCAAACAATAGCGGCCCACCTAAACTGACAGGTCAGGCAAGAAGAGCATTATTCAGGTCAGTTGCCTGGATCCTGATGGTAAATCTGGAAGGGTTGCAGAGACCCACAGCTCAGGTAGGAACATTTGCCGACAGGACATACTGTATATTTAATATAATATTTGCACTCCACAAGCCTGGCCTTTTGTGAAAGACTGGCAAAAAGAAAGTAATTGCTGATAGAAAATAATAACCTGGAACTCACCTTCACAACTGTGACACATGATAGTGGCACCATCATGCTTTGGGGATGCTCTTCTGGAGATGAATACAGTGCGGGCCTGGACGAAAACATATCAGAGGCTGCAAAAGACCAGAAACCATAGTGGAAGCACACCTTCCCACAGGACAGTAACCCTAAATATACAGCCAGAGCTATGATGAAATGTTACAGATCGAAACATATTCATGCATTGGAATGTCACTGAATATAAATGACTTTGCAAAGAAGAATGGGCAGACGTTTTCGACTCTAGGGGCCTAATCTTCAATGATCCCAAATAGCAGGTGCTAATTTGCGTGTACTGTAAATAAATTGCAGGTGCAATAAGTGGGCATGATGCATGCGATTTCTTTCCTTCTGTTCCATTCTGCCCACAGAATACTCCTCACAGTAGTTTTTTATTTGCCCTGATGAGATTATTTATTTTTTCTTGCTTGATGTAACTCGTAGCAAATTGGCCAATCAATATTAACAATATAAAAGACAAATATGTCTATTAATTAATTTTGTTTCCCTTGATCTTTTAATTCCTTTCGGAGACTCACCGGGTTCTGTTGTTTTTTTGAGAGCATATGTTCAGAGTTCAGAGTTTATCATAAACAGCCACAATATTTAAGAATGAGAGTAATATTAGCAACTTAAAAATAGATTGTTGTAGGAGTTGGCAATCTGTATGTTATAGCTTTGCTAGTTGTAAAACATAGTGTCACATCAAAATCGAACATCTATGTACGAAAAAATTAATTATTTTCCAATGATGTTCTTTCCTATTAATTGTATTATCAACATCAAAGTACAGTGGGTCTTTTGCATGATGTGCGATTACAGGCTGAGCGCGCTTGATCAGTTATGTGCGCATTTTGCCAGGATCAGGTTTGTGGGCATTCACTAAATTATCACTGACAGCGATGTTACGCTGGAATGATGTTGAATGAAGTGTTGCAAGGAGTTTTACCATAGGAGAAATATCATTGCTTTTGTTTGTGATTGGCTCCAAATCAGAGCTTAGATAATCCTACATAGAATCCTCTATTCTGATCTGTTTTTAATATTTTTATTTTTGACAACCTAAATCTGTTGGCACATGTACAGAAGATTCTCTCTCCCTGTCATGTCATTCTTGACACCAGGCATTTTTTGCGTCCCATTTAGCAACTGCATTTCAAACATGTTAAATCCACATGCAATAATTGCGCCCGCAAACCGTTTCAGGCTTTGAAAATCGCATTGCGGTTGGTAAGGGATGACATTTGCAAATCCTCCTCCCATGAATTTGCGCGTTTAGGTCATTATCAAATGTTTGGCAAATTCATGAAGGCAGACCCGCTTAAAATTTGCGCCCGCAGGTCTGATTTTGCACACTCAATCCGATTACCACCTTGTTTGTAGATCAGCTTTGCTGATGTAAACAGGTTTGCGTGCGGTTTTGTACACGCAGATCTTTTGAAGAACAGGCCCTAGGTGTACAAAGTTGTATTTGCAGTAAAAACGGGTTCTGCAAAGTATTGACTAAGCAAGGCTGAAAACAAAAACTTTTACCATTTTTATTTGTAAAAAAACAAAAACTAATTTAAAAAGCATTTCTAATTTTCCTTCCACTTTACAGTTGTCTTAAATTGCCATCTTCTGTCATATAAAACCCCAATAGAATTTATATAAATTTTTGATTCAAATGTAACAAATAAAAAAAAATGCAATGGTTATGAATATTATTGCAAGGCTGTATTTGTTGATTTTCTTTCGAGTTCAGTTCCAACATGTCTCGGAAAATAAGTAATCCGCGTCATTTTTGTTCTAGTTTCAGGCATGTTTAGAAACACCTTTACCTCCTGTATGTTCTTGTCTTTAAGCTTGTGACAAGTGGACAGTCCTTCCTAGACCAGGGCTTCACAGGGACGTGAACCGCTTGGGACACTCCGGTGTGGTTAGCAACGGGTGAGTCTCTCTCTTCCAACCTACCCATCATCACCCCTGTCCATCTTAACAGAATTTACTTTTGTGAAACTTGTACTTTTAAAATGCACCATTCACCTTTAAGGTTTCCTTGATGTCTTTTCTTCATGTCCTCAAAGCTTCTGCGTGCCCTTCAAGATTTTTGTGGTTTTCTTGTTTATGGGTTGATTCCTGTCGGTATATGTTATATTTAGCTGCACGTCTCCTGCTTTTCCTCCCTTTCTCTATCTCCTGTGAAGTTCTTTGTTTAGAAACACCTTTGTATGGAGATGCTGCTCCTGCTTTACATTTCTCACTAACTTTCTCTACATTAATTCAGGGTTTGGTGGGTTTACCTCTCAACATTGACTCCTGACATACATTTATAGCTGTGTTGCTGTTCCCATCTTCATCTCCACTGAACAGACGACCTTGATGCTGATGAGAATTTTTGCTTTGCAAGCCTTCAAGAATTCGAAGAAAAAAAAGTGTTAGCTTAAGTCTCTTGCAATAATCAACCTTCTTCTGTAGGTTTAAAAAATCTGTCTCTAAATGTCAGCCTTTAATTCAAAATAAAAGGCTGCTTCACAAAATCCATCAGAATATGGACGGATGTTTCTTTCTTTCGTTTGAAATGATGGTCTGATCCTTTAACACAATGTACCCTCCAAAAAGTCAGCTTTGGCCACAAAAATGTCAGCTTTTAACTTCAGAAGGCTTGCCTCAAGCAACAAAGTTCATTTTTATTTTATAGGTCTTTCTGCTGCCTTTCAAAGTTTTATACTTGTGTTAATCTGTGTAGACATTTCTTGCCTGTGTAAGATTGCTGCTATCTGACCATGTTTCAGCTGTAAATCTCTCCTAAACTCTTCATGACGTGATTTTCTCAGCTCCATGTACGTCTTTGGAGGCTTTTCGGGTCTGCTTCTGAATGATGTGTTGGCCTACACCCCTCCGTCCTGCCGAGCCTTCTTATCCTCATCTCTGTGTTTGGCGGCTGGGCCTGGAGTTCGCTGCCACTGGGTGAAAAGTAAATGCCTCCCATGGGAGTCAAAACAACATGACCACATCATTCCAGCTCCTTTTTGTCCTGCACGACCTCGTAAGCCACAGCGGTATTTCAACTGCTTACTATTTCTATTTATCTACATCTTCCCAAAGCGCAAGACCCTGCAATTTAAGATGAGCTTTACTCCCAGTAGCATGATTGTTTCATTATGATTGTAATTATTCTGAAAGCTTTTGATTTTAATGTTTGTTTGTATATTGTAATTGTGCAAACCGTAGGTCAACAATGTTCCAATTAGCTAATTTAAAACCAGTTGGGATAATACTGAACCAGATGTGGCT
This sequence comes from Crenichthys baileyi, assembly GCA_036173005.1. NCBI lineage: Eukaryota > Metazoa > Chordata > Actinopteri > Cyprinodontiformes > Goodeidae > Crenichthys > Crenichthys baileyi. Next base: position 894,928 of record JAHHUM010002021.1, read on the forward strand.
GCAGAAACTCTTCTTTGTGTTCTGCTTCCTCCACCTCACTGCAGATTTAAATAAAAATTATTTAGAAAATTTGTTTTAACATAAAGCACAGTTCCAGACTGGCTGAATTGGATGACTGTGTCATGTGTTTGAATTGTGAAACTAAATGTAATGCATTTTCACACAGAGCTAAATTATCACTACAATTTAAGTGAATAAAGACAAAGAACATGACTAAATGTAAATCCTGTAAGTTATGTAACACTGTGGTAATCCATTCAGGAATTTGATGTTTTTGTTTAAATTTGTTTGTTTAGAAGACATTTATACTGAGGCAAGGACGAATAATGGGCACAGGAGAAACTAAATGTAAACACAGATAATCTAACCAACCAAAAGACAAGGACCAATAACATGCCCAATCAAACCCGAAAGAACAGAACAGGAAACAAGAAAGTACCAAGAAAATCAACACAAAGGAATGAACTAATATGGTGAGAGCCTAATAACACTAAAATGACCCAAATACCAACACAAGTGAGAACCAAAACACAAACAGCTGTGGATAATGACAATTGTGTAAAAATGATTTGTGATTTTACTATTAGTCAGATGCTAAGTTAATTAGACATTTTTAGTTTGAAGATTACACCTAAAATTAATGTAAACACTGGTATGAGGTGAAGTAGCAACATCATGCACTAAGAAATAAATCCAATTCAAATTCAAAAATTCTTTATTGATCCCAAAAGGAAATTAAATGAAATGTTTCAGTCTCAATTATGTAGCTTATTTTATTAATGGTACCATTGCGTAAACAGGACTTTGAAACTAAACAACAACATTTGTTTATGAACAAATATCACTTTCCATCATCCCAGGGGCTAATATCTCTTTCTTCACAGTAAGAAAAACTGTTATAAATGTAACTACAACATGTGTTTTTTGTAAAATCATTGCTTCTTCTGTGTTAAATGTCTTAAATTCAGCTAAATACCTCAAAATCCCTTTACTCCCCATTTACAGGGGTTTCAATCCTGCAATAATTTATTTATTCATTGTTTATTGTTTTTTTTTAATCTAAAGTATTCATTTAATTCAGTGTTACATAATTGAAATATATGCACATAATTACCAATTTCTACAATCCTAACAAAATTAGGATTGACAGTTATATGTCATAATGTGGTTTGGTAAAAGACCCAAGTGCAGCCAAGAAGGTAGGGTGAAGGGGGTAATGGTTTATTTACAAAAGAAAAATAAAGGGCAATTACAAAAGGTGAAAACTCACAGCATAGCACAAGGGGATCAAGACATGGAGCACGGATGTAGTAACAGGAGTAACAAAAGAATCAAGCAAAGAACAATAGCCAGTGAGTATATATTCTGAGGGAAGTGTGGAAAATGGCATACAATGCAGGTGTGTCTGTAATCAGGTGATAATTTGGAACAGCTGATCCACAATGAAAGCAGGGAGCTGAGGGAGGGAGACTAATTAACCTGAAAGAAAATGAACAGAGATATAAAGAAATCCAGGGAAAATATCTAACAAAGATCTATCAGAAAATAACTCAAAGTACAAAGAACATAATAAAAAAGAAAGCTAAAACCAAAAGAAAACACTAAAATAAAGTGCCTACTATCAATAAATAATTAATTGAGAAAAACTTAATATGAACACAGAGAAATGACAAAACAATGGGATGATCAAAGTACGCACACAATAGAAAATCAAAAACCATACCCCTCAAGATTGTGACTGTTATGTTCCTCATTTGCATCTCATTATTGCCTATTGTGTCAAAACCATAATTTACAAAAAAATATATATATATATTTTTTTTTAACTACTTTGTTATAACAGTATTAAAAGACATCAATAAGCTGGTTTGTATTTATTGCACAAACTACTATAGATTCGAACAATTTACTAGAGTTTATCACCGTCCATGTGGTCTGCTGCATGGACTTCCGCTTTTACGAACCAAATGCAGCTCACAATCTGAACACTAGATTATGGTGAAATACTTCCAATACTATCCTTAGCATGGAAATCATATGTATCACCCAGCAAACACTAAATTGGCTATATTTAGACTAGAACAGGATTAATTCTAATGTGCAACACCAGCCCAAAAGGGATTCAACTTGAATAAGCATAAGCAAGTGCAAGGATGGATGTATAAAAAAAAAATAAATAATGACTGTAAATTTAGAAACATTAATGGTCTCAGATAAATAACTGGCAGAATAACATTTAACTTAGAAGAATACATTACACAGGATGATGCTTCACTTTCCAAATCAGTTTTTTGGTTTAAAATAGTCAGCATATAAAAATGTTGGTTTAGTGTATAAGAAAAAAGAAATGCCACAGAGATCTTAAATGTGTGTTGTTGTTTTCACGACAACAACGCATGTTTTCTCTGAAAATGGCACAATTTGTACACCAGGTTCCAGAGTGTAATGGTTTGAAAACATTCCAGTCTCTGTTATCATGTAGATGGGAAAATTGAATCTTTCTTATGGGGAAGCCCTTGGCTCATGCACAGTATGACTGAAATCAGTAGAAATTATTGTGCACCCACACAACATACCGACTGCTGACCAGTTAAAAACCCAAAGAAGATATCAACAATAACAATGGGGGATTGCTGAGTAGTAACTGCTGACTCTTTTGAATCTTGCGACTTTTCTCCAACAAAGCGCTCATTTTCTCCCCCATTTTTAAGCAGGAAGTATTTGCGCAACAGGCAGATATGCGACAGTGTGACAGATTTCAATCATCACATGAGTTTCTGGATGTTTTCTTAGTATATAAAAGCTTTAGGACCAAAATGCAAGGGAATAACTTATGGTAACCTGCTTTCTTGATTGACATTTGGATAAAAATAATTGAACTTTGCATTTTTAATCGGCGTTAGAAGGACAAAGCAGTGTTCTGTTAAAATGTTTCTGTATGTCTAAGCTGAAGAGCCTGTCTCGCTCTTTCTGCAGATAGCACAGATGAACAATGTATCCACTTCTCAGACTGCGCAAGCTGCACGGCCAACACCTGGGGCTGTCAGTGGTGCGAGGACAGGAAGTGCATCTCTGCCTCGAGCAACTGCACTGTGGTAAGTTCATACAGGTCCATACAGGTTATCTATTACAACCCTCCTGCTTTTCAGACAATCATGCAGTACCTTCTTTTATTTGAAAATATATATGTTTTATATATATAATATGTATACATTTATGTAAATTTTATCTCAGAAATGTTTGAAATGCCAGTTAATGATTAATATACAGATTCTTGAATTGTTTTTTGATCTTCTACAGCACTTATGTTAATTTCTTCCATCTGTTTCTCTGTTTTTAATCTGAACAATGCTCTGACTGTTTTTCTGTGTGTGTCTTTGTGTTGTTTTTCTTTCTGTGTGTTTGCTTGGCTGCATCTGAATATGAATCAATAAATGAATCTGATTGTGTGTGTGTGTGTGTGTCTGTGTGTGTGTGCAGCTGACTCTGGAGCTGGCCCAGCAGCATGGCGGCGCTCTGTCTCTGTCTCCTCCTCCATCCATGTTGTCTGAACATCAGCTCAGCTTGTGGAAGCATGGAGGGCAAAGAAGGGGACATGTGTGTACTATTTACAATAAGGAGAATATTGAACTTTTTCTGTTAGGCTGCAGCCTTTTTCACATTGCTCTTTCCTGGGAACATCTACTTGACTGTAATTTCATATTTAAAAATTATTTAATTTTAATCTACTTATGAATGATATCTAAATGCAAAAAGTTTTAGTAAACAAGAAATTGGTCTTTAAAACATGAAAGCACCTTTTTGTAAGGGTTCGTAATATTTTGCTCAATTGAAAAAGATATGTACAGCTGTAATTATTTTAAATTGACCAGCCATACAGTCAGAAAAGTCAACATTTCTTTTGCTTCACCACCAGTCTTGATGGAAAAGATTATAAATTTAAGGCAAGCTGGCACATTAGGCCAGGACAATTTCTTTTTTCAGAAAGTGAAAGCTCTGTCTTATGTAGCTGATTGGTGAAAATAATTTTTTTAATTGAACTCAGTTTTTTTTAAATTTTAAGTAAGAATAACAAAAATATAATACAATGCAGTTTCTAATGTCAATTGGTGTTCTGTCTATGAAAACCCAGACAGTGGCATCTAGTTACTGACTTTGACTCCTGAGCAAGCATGTGGGGAGACTGCAAAGAAACAACTCCTGTTTAACAGGAATTTTGACATGTATTGATATGCACCTAAATAAATAGTTAATCATTACAGCTTCACAGTCATAATACATTGCAGTTGGATATGGTTTAACAATTGTCAATTATCATCTCCAGGATAAAAGATTATTCCAGCTCATGATGAAGCAGTTTGTCAGAGTGTGTTATGTCTACAAAAAGGTCAAGTTTGTTGTTTTTTTTGTGTTTCTACATTACAGTCAGTAACACGAATTTGAGTCTTCCTGACAAATATGATGTAAACCAGCCTAGTGCTGTTCCCTTGATTCCTGCAGCATGTTCTGTGCCTTTGTCACAGAATATTTTGGTTAACTGTTCTTAATATTTTGCCATGCAACAAGTTGTGGTGTAGTGTCCATGTAAGTCATTCAGTGTGCACATTTATACTTTCTGAACTGTCTGCTGTTCAGTCACATATCTAAAAACATCAGATCAACAGTCATTTGCAGTTCCTGTGGTGTAGACAAAAAAAAGGATTACTTCTGCATGTGGTTTGGAAGCAGCTATTGCTACTCTCAACAAAACTGAGTAAAAAAAAAAGACTTTTCTTGTCTGGACTACATGTTTAAATGAATGACTTTGCCAGATTTTCTTGCAGGTTATTTCTTCAAAGTGCCAAGGTTAAAAGTACTGCTGCAGATAAAGAACTGCACAGATTATGTTAGACATTACTGAGGTTCATGCATTTATTCAAGATAAAAACAAAGTATACTCACTTCTAGGTAGCATTGTACATATTATGACCTAATAAAAATAAACATTACACACTTTCACTAACTGTCAAACAAAGATGAAGATAGAAATGAAATAGCTGTGTGAAAATGGAAACATTTAAATTTCTTGATCATCATCAATGTGACCACCTCTGCCCCTTAAAGTCCATCATTCTATAGTGAGAGGAGTAAACAACATTTAAGATAGCTGCCATCTTTCAGGGGTGGAGGTCCCTGCAATTTCCCTGAAAGCTTAGACCATACCATGCTCATAGAAACTGAAAAATAAAAGCAAGAGCTACATCTCAAACTTTCCAGGCCTCAGGTGCTAAAGGATAATAACAGAACAACTAGAAACAGTGAACAAAGATAGGTTGTTTGAAAGGGTCAACAGGAGAAAGCCTCTTCCCCTAAAAATGAATACAGCGGTGTGAATTAGGCTTGCAAATTTGGATCTGAAGGAACCACAAACATTTTGGAAGATCGTCCTTTAGACAAGTAAGACCTATGACCACTATGTCTGGTGAAAACCAAACTACATATCTGCACAAACATCTCGCGACTGTCAAGCATGGTGGTGGATCGATCTGATTTGTGCTTTTACTGCCACTTTGAAATCCTTAAATTGACCATCAACATCTCTGTTTACTAAAGTAATCTACAGTCAAATATGAGGCTGTTCGCCAGTTGAAGCTTGACCCAAAGTGGGCCAGGCGACAGGACAACGATCCCAAATGCATCAGCAAATCTACAACAAATTATCTGAAAAACGAAAGCATGAACGTGTTGCAATGGCCATACCAAAGTCTAGATCTTAACCTGAGATAAAAGCTTTAGTGGGTCCTTTTTATACAGCTGTGTAGAAATTAATGTATTCAAATTTAATAACCTGAATGAAACCCACAAAGACACAGCTGACTTCCTCAACTTGCTTCTGCTTACGTTTCTCTGCAAGCTGTTGAGTTATGGGGTGTACTTAGTTTTTCCACACATTTTTCCATGCTAAAAAATTGGAGCTGTGGAATCTGTTGTGTGTTTTCTCCATTTGAGGTTAGATTTAAATACATTTAGATTTTGGTAAAGACCAGATGATATTTATTTTAACATTCAGTGAATATGTTAACAGCTTTGACAACTTCAGGATTAAAAAAAAAAGCAGCATTTTCTTGTTTTTTCTTATATCTTACTCTGTGAAGTCAGAGAGCCACCGCTTTTAGAATGAATCCTTCAATAAAAAACATCTGTATAAAATGCTCATATTGATTTCATTTCTCACTCTTCATGCTCTGTGTGACTTCTCATTCACCACACCCATCACTCTTTATTCATTTTTCAGCCTCTATATTGATTTCTCCAGGTTTATTGTATTTACTTGAAAATGAAAAACTTTAAAGTGAACAAATATTGTTTCTTCATATCACCTCTCTGTGTTTGTGAAGTCTGTGAGAGACTCATCCAGGTGCACGCGCAGGGAGGAGCAGGAGTGTTTCCGACTGGCCAACTGCAGGAGCTGCTCCCTGAACAGCAACTGTCAGTGGGAGCCGCAGCAGCAGGAGTGTCAGGCACTGCCCGGTGAGGAGATACACTCATTAAAACACATGTAATGAACCTAATTTTTTGGCAGTTGATGCCTTAAGGGTCTGATCTTCAAAGATCCCAAATAGCGGGTGCTAATTTGCATGTACTGTAAATAAATTGCACGTGCAATAAGTGGGCGTGTCGTGTGCGATTTTTAAAGATTGCGTGCATAATTGATAACAGGTGCAAAACAGGTGCAGACCGCCCTATTTAAATGAGGAATTTCCGTGTACTACTGGCTGGAACAAGAGGAAAAGCAAAAAGATCCTCTGCTGTGTTGCTAGAAATATGCAGGGATTGTCACGCTGCATCATTATAAATGATCCAGTTGCTGATTTTTTCTTTCTGTTCCGTTCAGCCTTTGCTTTTCTAGTCTGTTACAGTTAGTTAACTTTCGTTGTGCTACTCACAGCAGGTTTGTCATCAGCCCTGACGAGATTATTTCTCTTCTCTTACTCGACGTAACTCGCAACAAATTGACCAATCAATATTAACAATATGTCTGTTAATTAATTTTGTTTCCCTTGATCTTTTAATTCTTTTCGGAGACTCATCGGGTCATTTTCTTGTGCCTATCTCCAGCAGTCTATGGGTGGGAGGCGGGGTACACCCTGGACAGGTCGCCAGTCCATCGCAGGGCAACACACAAACAACACCGCACACACCTAAGGGCAATTTAGAGAGTCCAATTAACCTCACAGGCTTTTGACTGTGGGAGAAAGCCGTAGTACCCGGTGAGAACCCACCCATGCAGAAGGACCCCTGGCCGGGAATCGAACCCAGGACCTTCTTGCTGCAAGGCAACAGTGCTACCAACTGCGTCACCGTACAGCCCACAATATTTAGGTTGCTAATTTTACGTTCAGACAATATTTAAGCTTTGCTAATTTTAAAACATAGTGTCACATAACTGTCCTGCAAAAAAGTTAAATCGAACATTTATGTACGTAGAAATAAATTATTTTCCAATGATTTTACTAAATTCGTTTTGATTGTTTAAATTGGCTTTTGGTGACGCAAAATAATTTTTTACTGCATAAACAAAACCCTCCCCTGGCATATGTTCACATTTAAACAACGTGATCAAACTGATCCAGCTCTAATTGCCCTGCAATGACATAACATTACAGTTAATAATGCTTGTTTAGTGACAAGGTTAAAGCGTACACTGTCTTTGTCACCACATGGAAAAGCTGAGTTAAAATGGTGATTTTTCACCTGCTATGAAGTGAAATCTAACATCTATGTACGTAAAAATAAATCATTTTCCAATGATGTTCTTTCTTAATAATTATATTATCAACATCAAAGCACAGTGGGTCTTTTGCATGATGTGTGATTACAGGCTGTGCTCGCTTGATCAGTTATGTGCGCATTTTGCCATGATCAGGTTTGTGCGCATTCAGCAGATGATCACTGACAGCGATGTTACGCTGGAATGATGTTGAATGAAGTGTTGCAAGGAGTTTTACCATAGGAGAAATATCATGGCTTCTGTTTATGATTGGCTCTAAATCAGACCTTAGATAATCCTACATAGAATCCTCTATTCTGATCTGTTTTTAATATTTTTATTTTTGACAACCTAAATCTGTTGGCACATGTACAGAAGATTCTCTCTCCCTGTAATCTGTCATTCTTGACACCAGGCATTTTTTGCGTCCCATTTAGCAACTGCATTTCAAACATGTTAAATCCACACGCAATAATTGCGCCCGCAAACCGTTTCAGGCTTTGAAAATCGCATTGCAGGTGGTAAGGGATGACATTTACGTATCCTCCTCCCATGAATTTGCTCGTTTGGGTCATTATCATATGTTTAGCATATTCAGGAAGTGCAGACAAGCTAAATAGTTTAAGCCCGCAGTTCCACAGATTTTGCACACGCAATCGATTACCACCTTGTTTGTAGATCAGCTTTGGTGACGCAAACAGGTTTGTGTGCGGTTTTGTACACGCAAACCTTTTGAAGATCAGGCCCTAAATGTTTTACTATAGACTTGTCTGATCATTGTTGTACAGTGTTGTGGAAAGGTTTTTTTTCCCCAATTACAGTTTTCATTTGTTTGGCACACTTATATGTTTCAAGATCATAGAGTTACTTAATTAGAACCTGTTGAACAACATGAAGTAGGCTACTAGATTTCAGAGCAACACATAATGCTCTTATTGAAAGAAATTCAAAACAGATGAGAAACAGTTATTGACATCAATACGGAAAGGATTACAAAGCGGTGAACCACAGTGAGCGCCATTATCCACAAATTGATAATTGATAAAAAATTGAATAATTGATCTAATGGACAACTATACAAAAATTGCATTGATATTCAGGTGAAAAATCACAAAAATCCCCCTTTTGATTCTTTTCTTCTTCTGAGAACGCTAAGAGGCAGTAGTGAAAACTGTGTATCTCTAACTATAAAACGTATGTTGAGCTGAGCTAACAATAAAAATGAATATGGGAATATCCTTCTCCACACGTTCACCTCTAAATACACTACCAGTCAAAAGTTTTAGATACAGTACACTTTTTCACTTAATGGCTCTCTTTATTTTCATGACTATTTAAATTGTAGATTCTCACCAGAGACAACAAACCTGTGAATGAACACACATGAAATTATGTAGTAAACAAAAAGTGTGAAATAATTCTAAACATGTTTATATATTAGATTCTTTAAAATAGCCACCTTTTGCTTTGATGACTGCTTTGCTCTCTTAGCATTCTCTCCATGAGCTTCATGAGGTGGTCACTTGAAATAGTATTCCAGAGTCTTGAAAGAACTTCCCAGAGGTTCATTTAAGGACGGTCAAAGGTTAATATTTCAGTCATCACAGCAAAGGGCGGCTACTTTAAGGAATCTAAAATGTAACATATTTAAAGTTATTTAACAATTTTTTGTTTGCTACATTATTGGTTTGCTTCCATATGTGTTCATTCACTGTTTTGATACCTTCAGTGAGAATCTACGTACACTGTAAATTGTCATAAACATAAAGGAAACCATTAAATGAGAAAGGCATTCTAAAACTTTTGACCAATATTGTAGCTTAAAAAAAACAAAACTACGTTTTTGTTGTTCCCTAGTCTAAGTCCAGAATGAATCCATCTGAATCCTGTGGCATGGCCAAAATTCCTCCACAACAATGTAAAAGACTAATTTCCAGTTTCTGAGAATGCTTAATGGTGGCTGTTTCCACAAGAGGTGGCGCTACCAGTTATTAGATCTAGGTAGCAATTACTTTATCACATAGAGTGAAGTTGGTTTGCATAGCTTTTGTCCCTTAATAAGTGAAAACATAATTTAAACAACTGCTTTTTGTATTTACTCAGGTTATATTTGTTCAATATTAAAATACATTTGATGATCTGAAACATTGAAATTAGAACTAAACCCTGCCCCTAGACAAATTTTGAAAAATGCCACTGAAGTGGGCAGTGCCAAGAGACAGAGAGGGGCATGGCCAAGTGTGGGGATTGGTGGAGGGGGTAAAGTGGGGTGTGGTCAGGGCGAGAGACAAATCTTTTGAGGTGGAGGATTTTTCAAAACCCTCATCACTGGAGATTTATGGAGCCCAGCGGCCCTGAACCTTATCAGTTTGAGCCACTGGTTCAAGGTGGTGACTTAGTAAAGCCTGAAGCTGACGCTGCCGAGGTAGTGGAGGACATAATGGATCCATTTCTGAGTGGTGATGTTAGCAGCATCATCAATAACATGGGCTACTTTTCAAAGCAGTAACAAACTTTACATTTTCATGTAGATTTAAATTATCTCAAGTAAAGTATATAATTGAAGGTATAAGGCAAAAAATACAATTCTCTTTCAACAGGTGCACCTGTGACATGTACATCGACCAAGCTGTACTGTTTGTAACCGACAAGAAAATATTGCAGAATTAAACAAGTTTACATGAAAAAGTCATAAGTTGCAAATTAACACAGAAATTGCACCCTTAAGGCCCAAGTTATAGAGCTTATCTGCAAATATCTGGGGTTTAGCTACTCTTTAAGTGACCAAAACCAGAAGAAATACTAGGAGAAATAAAATTTCACTTTACTGCATTTGAAACTTCATATCTTTAAGAGCATGAAAGCCAGATTATTTTAATGTACATCAAGTTAGACATCAAATACCAGTTTAAATTTTCACATTTATTCCGGTTGATGGGAAAGCTACCTGGTTTTAACCCTGATTCCCTGTCAAAAAAGGTCTGCGTCATTCTGCACTAATTGTTGTCAGTCGGCAGAGCGAGTCGGCACAAAAATGTCTTTGTGTGGGATTGGGTGAAGACTGGAATCCGTAAGTTTGTGAAGCGAACTGAGCCGACCTGACCTCAGTCATAGTTAAACAAGCATGTGTGAACTTTTTGAGGAGAATCTGGGCCCAGATGGGTAGTGTGAATGGATTAACGACCCAACTGCTAACATTATATTGTTGTGTGTTAAAGACAGAAACAATTAACATTTGTTAGATTAAAGCCAACATTGACAGTCATTTCAAAACCCACAAACAAGCTCACTACCTCAAATAAATGTTCTACACTCTCAACATTAGTATAATGGAGAATACATATAATATTCATCATTGGATTATGCTTATCATATTTCCACGTGCATCTTTTTTATTTTGTGGGGGAGGGTAAGAAACATAATCTGTCCGATTTCTAAGCATTTCTTCTATTGCCGCCACCTATTTGTTTGACTGTTTCCACAAGAGTTTCCACAGGAGTTTGATGCACTCTGTTAGCTTTGGTTGGTCTGATAAATCCTGTAGTCTGTGATCCAGCAGCTGGTCCAGCTGTTAACTGTGTGATCCCCAGACTTTCAGTTGTGAAACAAAATCCAGCCTGGTAGTGTGAGCAACTTTTCAAGGTCTGACATGACTGTGAAAGTCATGAATGTGTCCCCAGCTTTTGGCGGCATGCATTACGATTCTGCAAACCAATAATGTATTTAGTGTGTGGATTTTCACTGCACTTAATCCCCACACTTGAAATAGATCTTAGGGACCAAGATGATTAAGTTTATTGGGATTGGTCGGAACAACATAAACATAAAGAACATAAAGAAAAGAAAAGGAACAGCAGTGAACATGTGGGTTAATCCGAACTGAAATCGTTATCACACCATTCAATAATAACATTGCAATTGCTTGTTTTCTAACATGCAGTCCTAGTTTTCCCTCCATCCACGCAGACATGCAAAACTTTTTCTGCTTACCTCTAATCTAAATAAAACATATTTTTGGTGAGAAAAACTTTTGTCAACATAATGTTTTTCGAAGTGAAGACCCTGCTAAACTACTGATTTTTTCTGTGTTTTTGACAAAGTTTGAAACTACACTGTCTCTGTAAAAAGAACTGGACTGCTGCTCAGTGGTCCAAAGACCTCTTTTCAGATACCATAACATACCATCTTTATTTATGAAGCACTCTAAAATAAACTAGGGTTTACAAAGTGCTATACATTTATAAAATAACATAGAACAAAAGAAGAACAGATAAATAAAAAAAATACAAGTTAAAATAAACATTTTAATTTTACAATTTAAGAAAAATGTTAAAATATGTTAAAATAGAGCCAACCTCTCATGATGTGCAAAACGCTTTAGTTTTGAGAAGATTCTTAAATTCAAAGACTTACGAGGCTTGTCTTACATTCAAGGCAGATCTTTCCACATCTTTGGGGCAGCTACCGAAAGCGCAGTGACCTCTAAGTTTACGTTTAGTTTTTGGCACATTAAGTAGCTGCTGGTCAGCAGACCTTAGGGAGCGGGCTTTAAAACAGATCCTAAAATGTACAGGTAGCCGATGAAGTGAAATTAAAATGTGGGTAATGTGCTCAGACTTTCTTGTTCCAGTCTTCTAACACCTACCAACTGCTCTAAACAAGAAATTAAAATTGTATGATCCACTGTGTCGAATGCAGCAGTGACTTCAAGAAGGACATTAATAACAGTCACCTGAGTTAGTTGCTAAAAGCACATCGTTAAAAACTCTTAAAAGGGCAGATTCAGTACTGTGAAAAGCTTTAAAACCAAATTGAAAAATCCCTAAAATAGCACGTTCTTCTAAAAATGCCATTAATTGCTTGTAAACCATTCCTTCAAGAATCTTTGACATGAAAGGAAGTTTTGAGTTAGACCTGTAATTTTCAATAGTATGAGGATCAAGAGCAGGTTTCTTAAGTAAAGGGTAAATAACTGTCTGTTTATGAATTTAAAGAACAACACCAGAGGACAAGCTACTATTTAAGATTGAGTGTACAACTGGTGCTTTAGTGAGGAAGACCTCTTTAAAAAATCGAGAAAGGAGAGCATCGTATGGAGATCCTGAGGGGTTTAAACAAACAACCACCTCTTGTAAAGAAAGCAAAGAAACTGGATCAAACTTGTCAAAGAGCAGATGACGGGGGCAGAAGGGTCTTGAACAGAGTGGGAGATCTGAGCTTTCAGAGATGATATTTTATCGATTAAGAAGTAAAGAAAGTTTCCCGAGAGGGCTAAACACAGACAGTCTGAGGAGCATGAAGGACCAGCTCAATAGTTTTAAATAAAACATGGGGCTTGTGACAATTTGCCAGAATATTAGGAGAGAACTGTTTTTTTCCTAGCATCCTTAACAGCATTCTGATAGGAACAGTTGTGTTTTAAAATTTCATGTGACACCTGAAGTTTATCCTTCTTCTATTTATGTTCGGCTCTCCTACACTTTCTTCTAGCAGTACGGATGGTTTCATTCAGCCAGGGGTCAGATTTGGCTCTTACCTGCCTGATTCTAAAGGTGGCCACAGAATCTAGAGCAGTTTAGCAGGTTGAATAAAACCATGAGCAGAGTTTGTTACAGTAGTCGTGTATAGGCTCAGGAAGGCTGCAGTTCTGATTAAAAACAACAGAGTATTGACCAGCGGTGGAAGGGTTAAAAACACGACAATATCTAGTAACTGCAGGAGGATTATCTTTGGAACAAGGGAGGGAAACTTCAAACAGGACTGGCTTGTGATCCGACCACACTACATGACAGAGCTCTAAGTTAAAAACTAGTAAACTAGTATGCCCACATATTTGTGTAGGCACAGACTGCACAAGAGTCAATAAGGTTTAAAAAGTCTGTTGCCATTGGCTTATCAGGACCTACAATGAGACATGAATAAGTCAAGTTATTTATCAGTGATCTGGCATTAACGAGTCCAAACCTGGCAGAGATCGCCGCATCTATAGACCCGACCCAGCGGGTTCACCCCTCAACGGTGGAGCTGAGGATTGAAGGTCCTGTGAGGTTAGAACATCTCATCCAAGCCAACAATGGGCGCAACCAGGCGTCTCGGGGATCCAGAGAGCGCCAGAAAAAGGCGAAACGAGGCTTAAATCCATGCTCGTTCCAAGGAGCTGCTGAAGAACACACCAGATAGGCCCTAAACTTCGCGAGGAGACCGCTGCGTTTGCACCAGTGTCTGAAGCGTTTTTGTTGGGAGATTGGGGCCAAGGTGCGGCAAAGGTGAGCTGGAATCACAGATGAAAATGGAGACAACGTTTTTTCTCCAGGAAAAATTGCATTTATAAAGTCACTGGAAAAATGCCAAAAGTCCAGCAGGGTTTGGCGATTCTAGAGTTGACTCTAGCACCAAGACACAACAGGAACAGCACAAACACACACAGCAAGGGCAGAGACAGATAAATAATTTAATCAGTCCTTGTGTAAATATTTTCAGGCTTCCACTTTACACTCCCTGTTTTTAATCTGGTTTCTAACGTGTTCTGTACTTAGCTCATAGGTGTAAAATATTATTTTTCCGCAATGTCCGCAATCAGGGCTGAAACAGTCCAGCTAAAGCAATGTTTAAAATTTCTGTTTTTCAAATCAAACTTTCAACGTGGACGTTGGAAGAAATGCAAGATAAATCGGCTGCAGTAATCTTTTAGATTAACGAAAGTCCAAGGACATTTCAGTTCTTGGCACTTGGGTCTGTTAAAATTTCATGGGGTCTTTTATGTTTTTGTTCTTGCACTAATGGAAAGCACTTTGGCCCAGTAGTGACTGTTGTAAAGTGCTATAGAAATAAAATTTAATTGATTGATTGATTTGATTGGTTTTGTTTAAGAAATCCACAGATGGCAGGGTCAGTTATATATGATGGCCTAAAAGGTTTTGTTCCTTCAGCTTCTTAACATTAGTTTTTTGTTGCGTAAAGAAAGTAGTTAGTCTTTTTTGCACCACTGAATCTGGGACAGCCTCTGTATAGACATCTCATCTCCTCTCTGAAATTTGCATTTGAAAACAGAACTTATAGCGTCATTTAGCATGAAACCTCTTGATGGGTCATTGACTACACAAATTAAATGAAAATGTTTTTGTGTGTGAATCCATTAGTGATGCTCTGATGTCTCTTGTAATTCTACCTGAAGATGTATTTGCTTCTAAGAGTGGTAAAGTTTTGGGTGGTATTTGGAGGTAGCTCCACCGTCTTGGCAGCTCTGGCCTTTTCTTTAGACACGCTGTGTGAAAAATATTCAAAATGATCTGATGTGTTTATCTCTGCTTTGCTCTGAACTATAACCCAGCCTATCTAAACCTTCTTTTTTGTACTGCTATTTTTTCTGCCAGTCATCCATTTTCCTCCTCCTATTTTGGTCAGTTATTGCCTTTTTACTATTTGTTTGAAAAACACAGAAGAAAGGCAGAGACATTGTTCTCTGTTGTTTGAAAGGTTGGTGATGGAAACCATTTTGATGTTTTCTTTCTTTTCATCCTGGTTTTTTTGAACGCCGTCTTTGCTTTTTCAGTCTCCTGTAGTCAGCTACAGTGACCTCATAACAATGACATCATACATGTGTTTTATAGGTTAATCTATTTACTTCTAGAACACAAAGTAACATCAATCCTTCTTTGTTTATTTGCACACTTTTATGCTAACACACTCAGCATGTTGTCATGCTAATGTAAATAATACATACAGTTCAAACCAGATTTGTATTTCACTGCATAAAAAGACACTCAGCATTTATTCATCCTCTCTGAAGCGCCTTGGTTGGCTGTTCCAACATGAGGTTAAAAAAGCTAGTCCTGCTATCATTGTGTCGCTTGTAACGTGAATAGCTATATCATTTATTTCTTAAGATATGTCATTCTTAAGAAATACAGCTACAGTCTTCAATAAATTCATTTCTAACAATGCTGAGAATGTTTTCATCTGCAGTAGTTATCTGAAGCGCTAGATTAACACTAGTAATAGATAAGTCATTGTGCAACATATTTCGAAGTTACAGGTGATTGTGTGCGAACAGAAATACATGAAAGGTTGTTCTCCTGCTGCAGAAACATAGTCCTTTACTTTGAACATCATAAAAGTTAACGTGAAGTGTTTCAGCTTTGCCCTCATAGACAGCTGGGGAGATCTGAGCAGCTATCAGCAGCTATCAGCAATTGGGATCCCTGGATGGGACTCCAATTCAACTTGTGTCAGCACTTTACTAATTTTTACTATATATAAATGTTTTAACTGTAGTTTGTCTAAAACAATTATGTCACAGATTCAGGAGCAAAAGCAGTACAGCAGATTTTGTTTCTGTGTGCAGGCCAGATGTGCGGGGACGGCTGGTACCATGTCGGAGAGGTCTGCCTGAGGATTAACTCCAGCAGGGAGAGCTATGACAATGCACAGCACTACTGCAAAAACCTGGGAGGAAATATAGCCTCTCTGCTCACAGACAATCAAGTCAGTTTTGTTCTGGAGGAGCTACAAAAAGATCAGCTGGAAAATCAGGTGGGTGTTGTGCCTAAAATGACATGATGCACATCCATTTTATTTCTGAGCCCTATTTCTTGACACCAGATTTCATCTCAGGAAACACTTTATTTGCTTTTATATAGATGGTATTTTATTCATAGTTTCTAAAACGATGAAATAATTTAGAACTTTGTAGTTGACAGTATTTATTTTTCCTTTGTCTTTTTTTTTTGTTTTTACCTTTTCTGAAACAAATGTGATCTGAGAAAAATCAATGCCACTAAAAATAGTGTCATTGGGAGCTACTTTTCCCTAAGTAACTTTGTTTAAAAAGGCTACTCCTCCAGGTTGGTATATTCAGGGTTAATAAGAGAAACACCTATTTGTTGGGGTCATCCATTTTTAGGGAATAGACTGGCTGGGCTACGCAGTTCGACATGGGCAGCTCAATAGACGTCGCAGCTATGACATCACACGGGATTCTAAAACCAGCAGAAAATAAACTTTAGTTGCCATTTCCAGCATGTCTTACTGGACGACGCAATGGAGACGCATATCTGGAGAGACAAAAGCTTGCAGGCAAACATTACCTCCACACAGCCATTCTCGGAAGAGCTTGAAAGCTGGAAATCTATCTGATACAAGAAGGTCAGAAGATTCATTACCAATTGAAGACCACGCTGACCCCCGGCGCAGGTGGAAACCCACAGAGGTTTTATTTCCAAGGAGATGAGTTTCCTCCTTGTTGAATCAGTCGACTAAACGGTTCTTCATATTTTCCCAGTTTTGGACGGATGAGACGTTTGCCATTTTTTGTGATTGTCTTGTAATTGATCACGGCAGCGTAATTTTTTTCTCACTCTAACGCTATTTTATTGATTGTGTTTTGTGTGTTTTATTTTATTTTACTCACTGTAAAGCACTTTGGTTAACCTAGTGGTTATGGTAAAGGGCTATACAAATAAATTATTATTATTATAATTATTATCATTGTAATTATGTACCTTGGAGCTCATTCTGAAATATGGTGTACACCCTACTATTTGATTCATTATTAACAGCTATACAGCCTGTTACCTTAGCACCATAAATTTGTAATATTTATAAATATATGCCAAGGACGTTTTAGTCCAGGAATGATAAAAATACATCTTTAAAATGATCATTTAGCAGAAACCGATAAATAATAAACCAGTCTGGGTGGATTGTTTTTCTGTCTCACATAAATCACCATTACTGGCTTCACTGGACGAATAATAGATCATGTTAAAATATTTAAATGTTTGAACACAATTTCCCTGGCTTCCTAGTTCTAAAAAAAGGGGAGGTACATTATTTTCAGTGTCACATTTCTGTCTTAAACTTTGCTGTGGAGACAAGAAACTTTTTTAATCCCCAGCCTCCAAGAGCATCGCTGCTTTTGAATTCACTAAATCCAGATCTCTGAGAAAACAACTGGCAGCTTGGATGGGAATGTTTTAGCATGCTTTGCTCTTGTAATGTTTGTGATAGAAATGAAAATTTAGGTACATGTTTTGCTGTATACTGTCCTTCTGATTTTGATTATTCCTGTAACAACCACTGAAGATAACATTTCTCCTTCTTCAAACTCTAGTTCTTTGATTTCAAGCTTACTGGAGGGCAGCAGTTTCACAGCCTTTCTCTGAACTAGAAGTGTTTTATGTAATAAGTCACAGCTGTGGGGATAGATTCCCTAATCGTTCCTGGCCAAATCACACTTGTTTTTTCAGCAATAAAGTGTTCATTGAACTTTGCGTCTGTCAGCTGTTGCAAATTCCCAGACTCCTTTGAACATCTTGAATCAGTTTTTACTTTTGTAATGTCTTTTGCAGAAGACTGTCTTTATAATCAGTGTTCATGTGAAATAATATTGGGTCTTTGAACCTCCTCAAACCAGGCTAAGACTGTACCACAACAACAAGCAATCGAATAAGGATGATCTCTGCAGGTTCTCGTAGAGGTCTTCTGGCGTGCAGCAAAGAATGAGTGTGCACCTCATTAGGTCTGATGGGGTCAGAGGGTATCGTGACCATTTTGAACCTATAGGTTGAGATTGTGGTGGTTCATCTTGGTGGTGTCGGCATATTTGGGTCTTGAATGTGGAGGAGCTTGGTGGGGGCAATAGTAGCTTATGTTTGGTTCACTAGGTCATCAGAGTGTTTAAAGGAGGACTGGTCATGCTGGCCTCATGCCCAGGAAATAACCCAGGTCCAGCAGGGCTTCAAGGTCCAGCAGTGCTTCAAGCTCCATGTGTCATTTAACGCAACTTTTAGCTCCGCGACTACTATCGGCTTGTGATGCATTCATTGGATTTCAGCAAAACAATGATCGAGGTGTAATGAAGAATCTGTGCTCATCAACACAAAAAAAAACCTACAAAACTCAAAAAAACAACTTCAGATTTTAGAGGTTCTGTGTAATTAGTAACAAAGACTTATTTTATTTATCTGCATGGTTTCTGCTGACTGGTCTTACCTAGATTTGTGCACAATGTGCTTCGTTAGGATAAAATGATTGCAAAAAATGGCATGTTCAGCAGTGCGCTGTGCTCTATGCAAGAAAATCTTACGGGAACAACATCCTCTCATGTTGCAGATAAGATATTATTAATGTTTCCTTTCTTGCAGTAATTTACAACTAATGGTTGAGGTACAGAAACTTGCCATAATTACTGGGAAATTCTACAAATTATGTGGAAACTGTGGTTACTATGGCGATACTACCAATCATAATACAGTCATGTCTTCCTACCGATGTTTGTTTTTTCCAAATTTGCCACCTTCTGGCAAAGTTCAAGTAGACTTAGTGGTCCTGTAAGTGCTTGAAACTGTAGTTCACCTGTGAAGCAGCCCTTGCCTTTGTTACAGTGGTTCCAATATTATTGTATTTTTGTTTTTTGCCCTATATTACTATGACTGGCCTCTCTGTAAATGTGAACTGCAAAGAAGAGGAGTTCCATATTACATTTCTTTTGTTTAGAAAGTAAAGTTAATGACACAGGAAACTCACCTTTTTGGTTTATTGAAGCTCAGTTTATCTCTTCTTCTCATAAAGCTTATTTAGATTCTTTACCTGCAGCTTTAATCAGTGCATTTACCTATTTATTGTTGATGTTAATTCCTTTTTCCATCCTGTCTTGAAAATTGTTAGCTCTGATTATTTTTAGCTTCTATTGATTGCTGGGCTTTGTTTTCTTATGCCTGAAATGGAGTTTTCTCCATATTTTACTGCCACAAGAACTCCTTTAGACTGATCACCGTTTTTCACTGCTGTTGTAAGGTAAATAATTTAGTAGACAAAAAAGACCGATATTGAGAAGTGTGAGAACCTGAATCACTGTCCAAAATGGATTTCTAGAGAATGGGACACAAGAGGAACAGGTAGTTCATTTTATAACTTTACTTCAAATGTGACTGCATGAATTCTGCAGAGAAAATGCTGCAGACAATCCCACATACTATTGCACATTTAAATGTTTTTTCTAATGCACGTGTATTAGAAGCTGGTATTTACTGTAGCTTTTGGCCAAACAGCGAACCAATATCTGTCTGCTTTAAATGCGTGAGTAATTTTAAACAGACTAACAGAGCCTGCTGAGGAATAATACAAATCTATGTTTCTCTCTACGTCCACAGAGGTTATCTCCGTGGGTGGGTCTGAGGAAAATCAATGTATCCTACTGGGGCTGGGAGGATGCATCCCCATTTACCAACACCACTCTGCGATGGTTGCCCGGAGAGCCCAGTGACTCAGGCTTTTGTGCCTACTTGCATAGAGCGGAGACGGCCGGACTTAAAGCCAATCCCTGCACCGCCACTGCTGATGGCCTGATCTGTGAAAAAGCTGCTGGTGAGGAGATAATTGAACGAGACGAGAGGGGAGGGGTTTGGGGGGGGGGTGGAAGAACTGGGCCAGATCACAGGATGGGACTTTGTGAGGGTTTTTTCAGATAAACGAAGAAGGGATTAAATAGATGACACATTTTAATTATGTACCCATGTGCCAACTTAATAATGACTTCAGAGTGTGATTTAATAAGTATTAGCAGAAAACTGATCATTTTTGACAGTTTATTTAAAGGTTGTTTATCCAAACTCAGAATTATTCTATCTTTGTCCATGTCTGTCCTTTCGTCCGGTTCTCAGGAAGTCCACAGAGTCAAAATGCTCGTCCCTGTAAGACGCCCTGCGCTCTGCGGACCAGCTGTGCCAACTGCACCAGCCAGGCCATGGAGTGCATGTGGTGTGGAAGCACCCAGCGCTGCATAGACTCTTCAGCGTACGTCATCTCTTTTCCGTACGGTCAGTGTATGGAGTGGCAGACCCAGGACTGTTCCGGTAAGATTTTACAAAGTTTAACTTTATGTACTCTGCAATAAAAATAAAACCCAGTAATTTCAGCTTCAATGTTTACATCCAAATTCTGAGTGGGTGGTGTATTAACATAAATAAACTATTAAGCTGTATTTAGCTGTCGAGCATCCATGAAACTCACTAAATGATAAATGCATGAACCAGTCTTCTGCTCCTTTAGCCCTTACCTAAGCTGGTCTCAACTTGTTTGAAGTTCTTCCTTCCTGCAGTTTTCTTTCAGTTGGTCAAAGTGTTTTGTTCTGCAGATTGCTATAAAGAATACTGTTGCTATAATCTAAAATAGATTTTTATTTAAGCGCAAATGTTGATGAGTGGTTTGATTTGAAAATATCACTTCCAGCAACTGTTTCTGCCTCGATACAACATGTGAACAGTGATTATAGACAATAGTGAGCTTACTTATCCTTAGCCTCACACACACACTCACACACCATAAAACACACTCCATCCTGGAGGCCGGGCCACACCTCCTGTGACCACATTGGAGAAAATTATTGTTGTATTCTGACAGCCGTGGCACATTATGAACTACTCTTCGCTTTCACTGAAGCTGTCGGCCTTAGATTGTTATTCTGTGTACTGCTCAGTAGTGATGTGACGTTCACAAACGAATTGATTCTTTTGAACAGCTCCTGACCTTGAACGACAGGACTCGAGTTTTGTTAGTGAGAGCCGTTCTTTGTTTTTTACTACTTTGCTTGCTTATGATGCTACTTTTTTAATTTAATTTATGTCTAAACTACTGTATGTTATGTCACTTAGGCGATTAAACACGAAATCCGAAAGGGGCGGTAGGTACGAGCATACAGCGCGCATGCTCATTGCTCAATGTTTGTTTTCGTCACTTGTCATGGCGGCAGGGTGTGTGGCTCTGTCTGCAACCTGGCTGCGATGCAGACGCAGGCTGCATGTAGTGGGAGAGAGGAGGACGGTCACTGTGCTCGTTGATGGAGGACGAAACAATGAGTGGTGCAACAAAAAGTCTGCACACATTATTTGGTTAATTTTTCCAGTTAGGTTTTTTCACAATTAGTGTGTTGCCTTAATAGTTCCGTTTACTGGTGCAGATTTTTGTTTCTGCCAAAGCAATTTTGGTGCACTTTTTTCTCTTTAATTTTAATTTGATTCTTTGTTTTGTTTCTATATTAATTATAGCATTAAAATGCTATTAATGCACATGACACTTGTAGTAAAGAACTACATAGGTATTTGATATTTATTTTTTGATATTTTATACTTAATTTTAAGGTAAATATATACACCTTTTAAATTTTGCACCTTTTAATTAATAATATTGAAATTACCTAATACAGATGATTTAGCTTTAGTTGTAAATGTCACCCACACATGCCAGGTTTCCTAAAATTAATATATTTAACACTATGCAAAGGGGTTAAATTGCTTGTTTTTTGAAATATGTGAATTTTCAAAAATAAATCATTTAAACGGCTCTTTTGAAGTGAACGGATTCGGTTCCCTTCAAAGAGCCATAAGTCCCATCACTACTGGCCTCTTTAAGGAGGTGCTTTCACGTTGGAGACCGGACCAGCATCTGAAGCATCCCTCTGGAGAAGAAAATCCCAAGTGGATTTTAATTTATTCTCCCCGTTGGTCAGTGAGAAACTAAGCAAATTAAGCTTACAGGAATAAGAAGGCTTGTAAGTTTTCAACTTTACCGATTGAAGACGTCGGTTTAACACGTAACTAAAAAACCTCGGAGTTTGCAAGGAGACGCAGTTTTCCCTCCTTGTTTTTGTACCAGTCGATCAGTTTTCTACCTTTCTGCCATGGAGGCCACCAAGGAAGAAAACGGACTGCTCTGCTGAGTATCCGCGGATGCGTGGAACTCTTCACCCCCCCCCCCCTCCTCCTCAGAGGAGACAACGACAAGTAAAATCCACCTTTTATTTTTATTTATTTCTTAGAAATAGTCTGGGCAGGGTAAAGTAGGATATTTTGTGCGATTAGATTCACCACTTATAGTCTAATGTGTTCTGAATTGTATGTGCATGCCATCTTATTGAAACTTTGAATCTGTTGGATATCTGAAAGCCGCTGCACTTTCAAGCTGTGTGTGTGTTGCTGGGTTGTTGTAATACCTGAGAGCAAGCTCAGGGCACATTTAAAGTTGGACTGTTATAACCTCATGGTGAAATTCTACCGTTTCCTTTGTTTCCAACTTCATGTTTTACTAGCTTGCCGCCTAAAGTTTTACTATCCTTTGTCCTCTAGTTTACAACTTTGCTTGGGGGAAGTTTTATGACCGCCCGTGTCCCACTGAGCTGCACTTTCTGGCGGGCCGCTCCCCAAAACTCCTTTCAACACCATATTCCTTGTCATATTATCACTTTTGCCATAACTGCTGGTTTGATTCCATACACACCCACTGCTATTTTGTTTTGTTTTGTTTAGTTAAATATTTTACCCCTTTTGTAGAACTTTGCATGTTTGATTAGGCGAAGATTATTGAATCGGAAGAGCGAGTTGTATCAGGCTGTTACTTTAATAAATATTCACGTAGATAAAGAGAAGGCGTTAGTGTTTATTTTGTGCAACAGTGATTCATCAGTCAAAATAAGGTCAAAGTTCCCCACGTTTCAGCAGAAACGGTTGATTAAACAGTGACATCTAGTAATAGTTATCAATTATTACTGAGTATTTAACGGTTGTAATTATCAAGGGCTTTAGGCTACAATTACAACACCAGAGGACATCTCTGATTTCAATTCATAAATAAGGATTTTTGGTTAAGAAATTCATTTTGTCAAATTATGGTTTTCAATTATAATTATTGATAAATATGAATTAATCAATAACCATAATCCCAACAAAACTATCAAAGTATTCTCCTGAAACAAAACTTTTTATTGTTATTCTGTAATTTTTGTAGACAAACAGGCACTCTGCAAGAAAATGTTCTTGTTTCTGAATTTAAAGACACAGCTTCAAAGTCATTTGTTTTGTCTTTTGTTGATAATGTATGTTCTTTCTATCTTGCCTGGAGTTGAGTGTAGACAGCTCTCCAGTCTGCAGTTTGAAGCCATGATTGTTTTCCCTTCTTTGGTTTTTCCTTCACTCCTTCATCAACTCCTTCCCTATTTATCTGATGTTCGGTGACATGAGGTGTGTAGGAGGCTTTTGTTCTGCTACGTTTTTACCTTTGATGCTCAGAATGCATTGCTTTGCATAAAATATGACAAAGTTTCATTTAATACCTCAGATAGGACATTGTTACTCATTTAAAGCCTGTTTATTAGCTTTTCTACTGGAAACAATATGTTCCACATTTGTCTGAAGATTTTAATTGAATAATTTCTCTGTCAGATTTTAATGGCTGCAGGGTTTGTGTGTAGTTCCAAACTTTCATGCTAGCTGGTGGTTACCAACCCATTCCTTATCTTTGCATACTAAAATAATTATTTTCAGGTTCAACAATTTGGATGTTTTGGAAACCTGTCTGATTCATTCCTGTCCTGGTTGACAGTATTGATTTTCCACATGCACCACATTTCCTCCTGGCTTATTTCCTCCTAAACTTTCCCATTTCTGCCCACAGCCTCTGCTCCTGTACTTGTAATTATTTGGCTTTAGGTTATGCCAAATTCATGTTAAATATTAAGGATACCTCTTGATGACCCTCGCTTAAATGCAGTTGTTAAATGGATTTATTAATAAAAATGTAATTTGGGAAAAAGAACATACATCATTTTGATAAACTCAAAAGATAAAAATTGTTCAGATTCAGTAACATGTAAATGACTATATTTGTGTAATACTGCAATACCAAAGGTGGCAGCAGAATAAGCAGAAGCATTTTGCCAATGTGCCGAACAATTTCCAGACAATTCTGCATCAGATCCAGACATTTCTGAAGGTGCCTATCACATTAGTGGTTCTTACATCTTCAGTAAATGAAAATGCACATTTGCTAGAGCATACAGGTTTGTTTTTCATAGCATGCTTCAGACGTTATGTATTTTTTGTTCAAAACACATTGAGAAGATTGTGATTTACTAATCTAAGGTATTATTGATGTTCTCTTTTTTCAAATTTATTCAGTCTTCACAAATGTTGTAAATATGTCTCTGTGCCAAAGAAAATGTTTAAAAGATTTACAGTGTCAGAGCTTAAATATGGAACAAATAAGTGCTATGCCTAATTGCTGCATTTAAGTCGAACAGAATTTCACGAAAAACTGTTTGAGATTGAGCATGATCCAGTTGAATTAAAACCAGGATCATAGTGGTCACTGACTTCTCTGGGTTTGCTGCATCTCAGCCTTCCATTTGATGTTGGGGAGTCCCAGGTTTCTGCAGCATGTTCCTGACTCTGAGGTTAAATAAATTGTGCCGTGATTTACATGCAATAAATCATATCCAACTACATTTTCAGCATAAGTTGTACAGTCGACAATGCTTTACAAAAGTGTTCATACTCCTTGAAGTTTTTTACATTTTGTCACTTTACAACCACAAACGTTAGTATATTTTATTGGGATGTTATGTGATAGACCAGCACAAAGTACTGCCTCATTGTGAAGTTAAAAGTTAAAAGATACAAGTTTTTCTCAATTCTAAAAGGTGCAGTGCAAATTTGTGTTACACACCCTGGGTCAATACAGTGTAGAACCACATTCCATTTCAATTACAGCTGCAGAACTTGTTTGATACGTCTTTACTAGCTTTGCACACCTAGAGACTCAGATTTCGTTCCCGTTCTGGTTTGCAAAATAGCTCAGGCCCAGTCAGATTGGCTTGAAAGCATCTGTGAAAATCAATTTTCAATTTTTGCCACAGATTCTAAATTGGGCCTAACTGGGCCTAACACTTGAATTTGCTTTAATGTAAACCGTTCTATTGTAGCATACCCTGAGCCTGTATGGCTGTATGTTCAGAGTAGTTCTGCTGTAATGTGAAACCTCTGCCCCAGTCTGGAGGTCTTCTGCTGCCTCTATCCAGCAGGTTTTCATATAGGATTGCTCTGTATTTAGCTTTATCCATCTTCCCATCAACTCTGACCAGCAATGCGCGTCACATACCACATTGTGTGGTATGTGACACAAATTCCCAAAATAAAAATGCTGATGTTTGTAGTTGCAACATGACAAACTGTAAAAAGATTTTGGAGCTATCTACCAACTGATTCTTGCTCTTTGATCCATTGATTTAGTCTGTCTATTGTGTTACAATGTAAAAGACTAAACTCAGTGTTAAGAGGTTAAAAAATATGGATTGTCCTAAAAATGACAAACAATATCTCTTACAGATGTATCAATAAATTATACCAAGAAAGCAACCACCTTGTAATATTTTCTTATCTGTCAGTGACAGGTGGAAGACACACAAATGATTGAGTTTTCAGTTGGGATGTAATAGTCGTAAAAAAAGACTTGTTAGTTCTGGTGTTATTAATATTGTTGTGCTGAAGACTGATGCCTCCTGGGTTTGAGCTTCTAGGGATGTGACAGTTAATATGAAGGAGGATTATGCATTCAGACTAAATCAAGTTAGATCAGACAGCATGATCAATCATCACTTTATCAACTGAGACCCGAACATGAACGCTTTAGCATTAATATTTTTTGCTTTAGCTTTGTGAAGCATAAGAAGCTCGTGTTGAACCTGCCCTCAATGTTTCCTTTCCCCTCAGAGAAAACCTCAACTTAGGTCATATTGATTCTTTTCCAACCAGAAAATGAGTGCCACTAGAAGGTAAAAGGTAAACAATTAAACATATACTTGGACTTAGCAGCTGTGGGGAAGAAGACAGAGTCAGCCAATTGCTTGAAAGATGTTGGGTTTTGAGAATTGGTTTACTATCAAAGATCACATGCATAATCAAGAATCAAAGATCTGGGGAAGGCAGCAGCAGACCAAACAAGATGGGTCAAGATAAAGTAGTGTGGTTTAACACAGACAAAATACGACAGGAATACAGCTGGTCCTACTGTTCACTAAGGCAGATTGCTGACGACATATAAGCTTTAGGAAAGGATAAAGCATCCTTCAATCTGGTTGGGCAGAATTTTTGGAAAAATTTAAATCATCATCAACATTTGACAGAAATGCGTGTTTTTAAGAAACTTTTTCTCTGTTGCCTTTACATCAACAAATATAAGTAAAAGACACCAATGTAACTAGGTCAAATACGGTATCGCGTCTACTACCGCACACATCCTTACTTCACTGACAATTAAACCCATTTAGAGTTTCTACAACTACTGACACTGGGCCGAGTACCTCCAGTTTTAACTGCTTTAACACCAAGGCATGCTTTACCGGTAAGTTGCACAATTTTGATTTCTTCATTCTTTCTAGTGTCCTTTAAAATTTTAACAGGGCACTCAAACCAGGGCATTGGTAATCACGAGACACCACATGTATGAAATATTTCCAGGAAGTAAAACATGTGGGTCAATCCGTCTTTTATAACCAATTTCCCTCAGCACAATCATCTCCATGCCACATAGTGATCTGATAATGTCGGGTCTCATTTATGCCATCCATGGAAAGCATATATCTGATTTTATCTTGTATCATCTCTCATACAAACACACACACACACACACACATATGCACATGGACACACAGACTATTAAGCAACGACACACAAAACAGACAAATCAAAACCGCTCACATATCTTGAGAAAACTGCCCGAGAGAAAATAGAGCCATTGCTTTCGGGAGCAAAACCAATATTGTATCCAGAAACATAAGCATCATCTGGTCTGAGTGTGAGAATAACAAATCACACTCACCAAACAAGAGAAATAAATTCTGAATCTCTAACATATTTTAACAAATAATTTATTTAAAAACAAATAATAATAAGGAGTTCCAGGAGGACTTGGCTTAGAAATCGTTGCAACTCCTTGGTTGGTAGTCTTCTTATTGGCCTGAATCTAGTCTCCATGGTAACCAACTGTTCTACTTGCCAATGAGTGTTGTCACTTTGCATAATTTCTGCCACCCATTGGGTTTTAACTGAAATATTCACCACAGCATCAGGATACGGGCATCGCAGCAAGAACTATCACTTTGTTGTGGAGCGGAAGGATGTTTGCAGCCAGTCCATTGGTATGTCTAGCTAGATATAATGATGTGGACAGAACAAACAGCTTCTGGGAGAGGAGCAATGTCTGTAACATCTCTTGACTATCCTGAAAAATATGTGGGACTCCTTTATTCCGCAACATCTCTTTACTGGCCTGTAGTCAGGCCAGTACTAAATAGTAAACAACTGTTGGACTGGCTCATTGAAGTGGTAGTCTCCACTACATTCCATTACTGTTCAAATATTCACCACAGTTATAGGACATACAGGTAAAGCCAGATAATATACAGGGGTTGGACAATGAAACTGAAACACCTGGTTTTAGACCGAAATAATTTATTAGTATGGTGTAGGGCCTCTTTTTGCGGCCAATACAGCGTCAATTCGTCTTGGGAATGATATATACAAGTCCTGCACAGTGGTCAGAGGGATTTTAAGCCATTCTTCTTGCAGGATAGTGGCCAGGTCACTACGTGATACTGGTGAAGGAAAAGTTTCCTGACTCACTCCTCCAAAACACCCAAAGTGGCTCAATAATTTTTTAGATCTGGTGACTGTATAGGCCATGGGGAGATGTTCAACTTCACTTTCATGTTCATCAAACCAATCTTTCACCAGTCTTGCTGTGTGTATTGGTGCATTGTCATCCTGATACACGGCACCGCTTCAGTATACCATTATATACCATTGGATGCACATGGTCCTCAAGAATGGTTCGGTAGTCCTTGGCAGTGACGCGCCCATCTAGCACAAGGATTGGGCCAAGGGAATGCCATGATACGGCAGCCCAAACCATCACTGATCCACCCCCATGCTTCACTCTGGGTATGCAACAGTCTGGGTAGTACGCTTCTTTGGGGCTTCTCCACACCGTAACTCTTCCGGATGTGGAGAAAACAGTAAAGGTGAACTCAGAGAACAATAAATGTTTCACATTGTCCAGAGCCCAAGATTTGCGCTCTTTGCACCATGGAAACCGACGTTTGGCATTGGCATGAGTGACCAAAGGTTTGGCTATAGCAGCCCGGCCGTGCATATTGACCCTGTGGAGCTCACGACAGACAGTTCTGGTGGAAACAGGAGAGTTGAGGTGCACATTTAATTCTGCCGTGATTTGGGCAGCTGTGGTTTTAAGTTTTTTGGATACAATCCGGGTTAGCACCCGAACATCCCTTTCAGACAGCTTCCTTTTGTGTCCACAGTTAATCCTGTTGGATGTGGTTCGTCCTTCTTGGTGGTATGCTGACATTACCCTGGATACCGTGGCTCTTGATACATCACAAAGACTTGCTGTCTTGGTCACAGATGCGCCAGCAAGACGTGCACCAACAATTTGTCCTCTTTTGAACTCTGGTATGTCACCCATAATGTTGTGTGCATTTCAATATTTTGAGCAAAACTGTGCTCTTACCCTGCTAATTGAACCTTCACACTCTGCTCTTACTGGTGCAATGTGCAATCAATGAAGACTGGCTACCAGGCTGGTCCAATTTAGCCATGAAACCTCCCACACTAAAATGACAGGTGTTTCAGTTTCATTGTCCAACCCTGTATATTGTATAAAATTAGACATGACATTTTTCCCACAGCCTGACTGCAAATTTGACTGAACAAGTTTTAGGTCCGGTAGGATTACCTAAATTTCCTAAATAATCCTCAATAATTTCTATTTTGTAAATGTCAAAATAATGAGAGAGAATTTTTTTTTTAACTTGCTTTGAATTCAGATGTTTGCATACACTAAGACTGCCACTCTTAAACTATTTGGGAAAGGGCAGATGATTAATTCTGACTTTGTGAGCTGTTGAGTTAAATATGGCATACCATATATGCCTTAATTACAGTTATCAATTTTCAAAGGGGCTACGAAGAAACTGGAAATGTGAAAATAAAGTCAAACTAAACCCATTTACTAAAGGACAGCATTTAAAACAAACAAAAAAACAAACAAAAAAAAAACTAAATTGTAAGGCAGGAGTTCCCAAACTTTTCCATGCCGTGGCCCCGCAAACAGCATTGGCTTCTGGCTGGGGACCCTCTTTGCAAATCCTCAGACAATGTAAGGAGACAGGAGAATATGTAAAGAAACAAACTTTAGAATGCTTTTTCTTACTTTAAATTATTCAATAATTATTACATTTGTTTAGCATAGGACAGGTTTTCAACACTGTCTCGTAATTTCACTGAGTAACAACAAACCTTTCAACAAGCTACTGATAAGACCAGGGCAGAATAAATCAAACCTCTCTCTGAAGTGTGTGTGCGTGTATGTGCAGAAGTGAAGTCTATTAAGATTAATAAAATTAAGAAAAATCTTTTTTTATCTTTTGATAAAACGCTTCACTTCTGTAAATAAATCTTTAATAGCAAAAGGCTGAATTCTCACTCCAATAATCAACATATTTATATTTAACAAAAACAACATTGAGAGATCCTTGACAGTAGAGTGACTGTATGAAGCCACGTGGTTAAGGTACTTACAGAAATGTTAGAAGGATGATATTTTATGTAAATGAATGACCTCAGTGCTAATGGAGTTTAAACGAAAATTCAACATGGAAGACTCATCATCACCTCCAGCTTCGTCTAATTACTCGTCCATGCAGCTCTGCTCCACCAATCAACGTCAAGTCTGCATTTCTCCTCGGCCAATCATCCTTCAAGGCTCCGCTTTAAAAGATCTTCATCCATGGATCCCTCCGTTATGCAGCTGAACTTTGAACCTCCTCCACCCCATCTCCACCATTTGGCTTCCAAACTCCTTCCAAATCTCCTCAGGCCTCCCCTCACCACCAGGATTAGATCTCAGGGGGAAAGACATCTCTAAATCTAACCCTAAGATGTTCATACAAGCGAATGTCATTCTCAGCATTCACGTCTTCCACTGGGGTCGGAGCGCCAAAGAAATAAACATTCACCAATAAACTTTTCTAATTGCATCCCTGTCTTCTCTTTGTGAGTCTTTCCAGGTTGAATTTTCATTTGAATTTTAAACATGTATGTTGTCAGGTAAAATGCAGGAACAAATGTATGTTCACACCATAACTAGCCTGGAGTTTATTTTGTGTAGTGCTTTAGGTTCACGTAAATCTTCCGGTGCCGTTAACTATAACAGAAAACCTTGTGCGTGCCTGCAGGCTTATTACAGTCTTGATTTTTTTTTTCTGCTCCTCATCTACATGGTCGACTGGACATTATGAGCCAACAACCTCTATAAAAACCTACATCAGGGACACAGAAAAAGCCACTTAACTCTGCAAGTACTTACAAACAAAAAAGGACAGAGAACATACCAAGTAAGTTATATTATATACCTGAGAATAAGTTTTAAATGCTGGAGAACAAGCGTTTTCTTTCCATTCTAACTGTTCAAATCAAATAATTTTTGTTGTCCACTGAATAAATATTTGATTTAGTCTTGGTCTTTTTGACTGGTTTAAATAAATTAATGCATTGAGGACTAGCAAACAGCTCTTTAAAATATGTTTGAGGTGACTGTGGTAAGATTACATTTTCATCAGAATGTATTTTTAGCAGTGCAAGACATACTGTAGGGCAGTGGTGGGCAAACCTTATAGATCAGGCATGATTCATTTAGTGAAGAATAAAACACATCCAGTTTAAGGAAGTTGAACTTCTATCTTAAGACTGATTCACACGATGGTCAATCAGTTCCAACTGCAAGTCCTATGGCAATGTTTCAGGATCCTTTGGAAAGATGTATGACACCGGCAAAAGTGACGTCTCCATTTTATCAAAATCAGAAACGGGGGGCGTTGGGGACTAGGTGCTCTGTTGGTTGTGCACCATGGGTCCAGGGGGTGTTTGGGCATGTTGGTGGTGTGCCCTCTTTTGCACGGTGTATTCTCGTTTCAGGTGTTGCCCTGGGCCAGCTTTTCAGCTGTTTGTGTTGGGGTGGGGCTGCACTCTTGGTCGCTGCTGTTTGCTTCTGGCTGGTTCCTCTTTGTTGGGGTTCCGCGGCTTCTTTGGTCGGCTGGCTGGGAGTCGGAGTTGGAGATCGGGGTTTTAGGTTTTGCCAACTCCAGGGATGTTGGGGTGTTTGTTCCAGTTCCAGTTGGCTCAATGCTCACCCCTATTCTTGGGCTCTGTGGTGCTGCTGCCATTAGCCCTGGGGTGGACGTATCAGTGCCTCCCTCCCTTGGTGGATCATGGTGAATGGGGGTGCCTATTGGGGTCAGATGGGGAGCTGGCTTCATGGGAGAGCATTTAGCCCCCCAGTCCTTCCCTCCCCATCCCTTGACACCTAGTGTCCAGCCCTAGTATGGACTGGTGGCTCGGGCGGTCTGCCTGTCTCTACCCACAAAAGGAGGTGGATCATCACCTGGGTCGGGGGGCTGGTATCGAAAGCCGTAATACTCCACTTGTGAAAGTAAAGCTGATGGGCTTCTTCCTAGCACTCAGACAACAATTCTGAGTGCTACTCTGCCAGACAGGACTCGCTAAAAAAAAAAAGAAATCTGATAATTGATAGCAGAATTCTCGTGTGGTTTGTAAAGTGATTTTCTGTATTTTTTCACAGGTCTTTCAGCATCGCAAGTGTGGAGAAATGTGCATGACTTTTGTCCTGAAAAATTGAGTCAAATTGGCTTGTGTGCCCACAGCAAAAGCTAAATCACAAAAATAATTCTTGCCATGAAAATCATCAGCTTTTTAGGAAACACTCCCACACTTGTTGAGAAACGTTTCCCAACCTTAACTATTGGACATGCCAGTGGTAAAGCAAGAGTGGTGATCTGCATTCATTTCTTCAAGAAACGTAATAAAATGACAATGCTTAAATCCCCTAGCTCGTATAAAGTTAACGAGTTTTTCAAATGGTGTTACTACATGGTCAAACTGCAGTATACACTTACATAGCGCCTTCTGGTGCATTATGCAGTGTAAGAAAATTACATCCTGCTCATGCCCAATGTTTTTTTGAATCAGATTTAGTGATCCATCTCTGGTGACATTGGCAAGTGTTCTCAAAAGTAGCTTGAGCCTCTGAATACAAGTCATCTCCCTGTGTTTCCCCTATTACTGATTTCATGGCCAAAACCTCCTCTGGTATCTCAAACTTGCCATTGATCCCTCTGATGAACATTAAAAGCTGAGCAGTGTCCTTTATGTCACTACTTTCATCTAATGCCAATGAATATTATGTAAATAAATCAGCTTTTTTATTTAGCTTGCTAGCTAAGTCTTCAATTAGCTCAACATGGCGAGTCACTGTCTTGCGTGCCAAATTTGTTCTTGCTCTTGGGGCACGAGATACCTACTGTCTCTATCATACACTTTTTCAAAAACACACCTTCAGAAAAAGGCTTGCTAGTCTATGCTAATTTTAATGCCAGCAAATACCTGGCCTTGGTGCTTGACTCTTGGATGGTAGCTTGTTGAAGAAAATTGTTTTGCTGAGCTTGGAAATGTGCTGCCAACCTCTGAGCAGTAGCTGTCTGTTCTTGCTTTGACCAGTTGCTAACATAATTGGCATGCTTGGCAGAAAGTGACAGCTGATGTTGTATTCTTTGAAAACCGCAACTGGCAAATAAGACATACAGACTTCGATTGAAGTCACACCCTCCATTTCTGTTACCTGTATGACCCCCTCTCTTTTCCAATGGTTATGGTCAATCTGACAGAGAGAGGTATCCCAATCGTTGTAGTTTTTAGTATAACAATGGCCATCAGTGGGCTCTAGATGGACAAACTGTCTACTTTTAAGGCCAGGTTTAAAACTTTCCTTTTTGATAAAGCTTATAGTTAGAGTGGCTTAGATTATCCTGAGCTATCTCTTTAGTAATGCTGCTATAGGCTTAGGCTGCTGGAGGACATAATGACCACTTTCACCCTCTTCGCTACTTTCTCACACTACTCTCCAATTTTGTATTATTTGCTGTTATTTCAGCTTTTAACTTTGTTCTCTCTCTTTTCTCTTCCTAGAAGCTACACCTGGCCTGACTCTGTGTCTACCTGTAACACCTTTCTGGAGAAGGGAATCCTCCAAGCTTCTGCTGGCAACAACTAAATGCTCACCCTCTACCAATGATCCACTTGGCCCTGTCTTTCAGTGTTTAACCCTTTCTCTCTCCTAGACATAGCTACTGACTAAACTTTTACTGTAACTAACTCTATGTGCTCTCTTCAGACTCTAAACTTGAAAACTGGCTCGGAGTTTATCTGTTCCTTCTTTCTAGGTGAAACGACTAAAGGAGCTACATCCATTAACATGTACCTTTTCCTTCCCATAGAAAGTACTCCTGGATCAGTGCTTCTTTGTTCTCTTTGTGTCTCTGCTCTGTTCTCTCTAACCCCCAGTCGGTCGTGGCAGATGGCCGCTCACACTGAGCCTGGTTCTGCTGGAGGTTTCTTCCTGTTAAAAGGGAGTTTTTCCTCTCCACTGTCGCTACATGCATGCTCAGTATGAGGGATTGCTGCAAAGTCAACGCCAGTGACTGTCCACTGTCTCTACATGTTCATCCGGGAGGAGTGAATGCTGCAAGTCACTGACTCGATGCAATCTGCTGGGTTTCCTTAGATAGAAAAACTTTTTATCCAATTTGAATAAATAACAGAATCTGGCTGCACTGTTCAATGATTAAGATTAATTGGAATGTATGTACCTAACTTTTGTGAAGTGCCTTGAGACGACATGTGTTGTGAATTGGCGCTATATAAATAAACTGAATTGAATTGAATTGATTGGGCTTTGGTGAAAAAATTATTTTAATTGTTCATTCCTTGTTACACGGTCAGCATTCACTGTCAACTTTTCTTTTCTTTGGTACTCTCATGATTGCAGTGTGGTTGGCTGAGTAATATAAAAATGTATCTTTGCCAGCAGGTGCAGTAAGCACCAAAACAAAAAACACAGACAAAGACAACAGATTAAGTGGCAAACTGTAAGATGTCAGCACCATGTACCTCAAAAAGCAGTGGCCTGCAAGAGAGATTGCGGTGAGGAGATGCACAACATCAGTCTTAACTGTGATGTAGACAGTTCTGTACCAATATTCAGTGGGGCCAGGTTAAAATCTCAAAGGGACTTGTATGGCCCGGGGGGCATGGTTCGCCCCTACTGGCAGTAGGGTAATCTATTGTGTGTTCATTCATCTTTCTTGCAGTTATTCTACTTGTAATGAAAAACCAAATTACTTATTTGGTTCTAGTGTTTTAGCATCATACTTTAGTTGTAAAATCATTGTTTTGCATTGTCAGACCATGTCTTAGGAGTTTGCAGTATATTAGAATTGAGGTCCACCTAAGCTGCTATGATATTTACAACTTCTGTTCGCAAGCCCAGGATTCATTTGGCTCATTCTACCTGGAAAAAACTGGGAGGGAGTAGTATTAATACATCTGGATAGTGTAGATCAAAGGTAGTGAAACCTTTTCACACACTATTATAAAATGATATGGCGGAAGGTTTTAGGAAAGCATATTATGCATGACTCAAGTTGAAAACTGACGACCAGCTGAAGGTATAGAGCCAGATAACAAAACATTTTATTGTAGTACAATAGGAAACTGATGTTTTCAAAAACATGAGCAATGTACTATACAGTACATAATAATTTCCAGAGATTTACCTCGTGATAATGATATTAAGTGGCAGCAAATGGACATGCTTTCAAACATAATCTATTTTGAACTGAGTTATGACCCTTTCCTGCACCTAACTAAACTGTTGTTCCATGGTCCCCTCACTCTACAGCATCCTTTCAGTCTTTTTGCTCATGTTATAAGTGCTGTAAAAAACCTGATGCTGTTTCATTATACAGGTATTTTCATGCTCACACAACAAACAGATAAACAAATAACAACTGGCCAAAACTAGTTAAAAATTGTCCTTATGCAGTTCATATTTGCATTTGATTTATGCTTTTAGCTACTATTATTAATAATTGACCTAAAGGATCATGTCAGAATATCAAACAGATGCAGAAAGGTTTTAAACAATTTTTTTACAGTTTAAAGAGCACAGGTTTTGCCTTTTATCTAATGTACCTAATGGCTTCTAACAGGTGTTATGTTGAACATGGATGTGAAGGAATTGTCATCTTGGTTCTGGTGTGAGAATGGCTGAGAGGACATTTGCACCAGTCTTTCTTGTTTCAGAAAGAGTTTGTTTTTGGCTTCATGTGTTAAGACAGAGGTTTATTTTTTTGACAGGGATACTGATAACCCTGCGGAGTAGGTAGGGCTTTCAACCAGAGATGGGGATTCGTACTCGAGTCGCAAATACAATGACTTCAGATTTGAGACTTGTGAACAATTTATCTTATTTTTAATTGGTTTTTTTGTGTTTTGTGTGACAGTGTCTTCTATGTCTGATCACCTACATGCTGTGTGTTATTATTTTCATTATAAGTAGCGGTGACATAAAGCTACTTGACCAAATGCAGCCGCACATGCAAACCATCACAATCATGGCCAGTGAGCACACCTGTTTCTGTCCCCACCGTTCGTAATAACTTTTCGATACAAAGAATTATCAGAAGGAGCAAATAAAAGAACACCAAACTGCAGCATCTGTGGCATAAAAATACAGGATGCTGGGTTCACTCTAATTTTATTCACCACCTGAAAACCTGGGTTTAACTGCGTTACATAAAATGTTGTTAGCATCTATCCTCCAAACAATCATGTTAGAATCATCAATCATCAGGTTTAATTCATTCATCTTATATACCGCTTATTCCATTGTGGGTCACGCGGAAGCCGGTGCTAATCTCCAGCAGTTTATGGGCAAGAGGCGGGGTATACCCTGGACAGGTCGCCAGTCCATCACAGGGCAACACAGAGACATAAAGGACAAACAACCATTCACACATTCACACGTCAGGGCAATTTAGAGAGACCAATAAACCTAACAGTCATGTCTTTGGAGGAAGCTGGTGTACCCGGTGAGAACCCTCTCCTGCACAGGGAAAACATTGCTGAAAACATTGCTGCATTGTTGCTGCAAGGCAACACTGCAACCTTCTGCGCCACCGTGTAGCCCCATGTTATTGTTAGAAAATAACAGAATTTTGATTTTTCTGATTGTGATTGTGAGCTATGTGTGTTACAGACTTTAGTTTAAATACTAACTCAAAAAGGAAAGTTACAAACTTTTTTTGTCAAATTCAATTCATAAACAGCTAAGTCACTTTGTTATTTAAATATTTACTGTCATGGCAAAGGACACCCCGGCTTTGTGGGGATTAGCTTTTTCCTACTGAAACGTTCAGCATTGACAGTGGTGCAAGATTCTGTGAACACGGAAGGAGAGAGAGAGTCAAAGGACTGGTTTATTTTCCCGTAATTTCATTTATGCCTAAAGGAATTTAGAGCTATACTAGAAATTTAATCAAAATGAGAGAAAATAGGTGCAAGGGGATATGATGCTGAAAATAGAAGCAGTGAATGAGTCCAAGATGACTT
Organism: Crenichthys baileyi; assembly: GCA_036173005.1. NCBI lineage: Eukaryota > Metazoa > Chordata > Actinopteri > Cyprinodontiformes > Goodeidae > Crenichthys > Crenichthys baileyi. Next base: position 932,047 of record JAHHUM010002021.1, read on the forward strand.
AGTTAAGGAAAATGAAGAAAAAAAAATGTAGTGAGGAAATAAAGGAAAAAAAAACAGAGCAGAAGTTTGGTTATTCAGGGGAGGAAGAACAAATGAATCAGCATCTTTGTATGTTAAATAATGCAACTGCAGCAGAGACACAAACAGAGGACAGGGTCTGCATTTCACACAGGGACGAACAGCAAGATACTTGTTAAGCTAGAACATCTGTGGCTTTGGAAACAGCTCCTGCTAAAAGAGGAAACAACTTCTCGCAAAAATGCAAATTTTGCTCATTGCCGCATTTAAATAATCTTACTGGCCTGTGAGAGACAACTGTTGATAAGTTCTGTCAGTTCTGTCTGTTTTCATGTTCTTGCCAAAACCCCCACAAAGTCTTATCTTCCCTTTTTTGTTTGTATGAGTGCATGCTCCTACCCCGTCTTTGTAGAGTAAAACTTCTCACAACAGGAAGACGAGTGGCTGCTCTGAGTGAGAGCAAAGCATAGCTGACAAAAACAAGCTGTAAAGTTAAGTTTGCAGTGCCATATTCTAAAAAAAACACACATAAACACACACTTGATTTTTTATGCATGTCACCTTTCGCCTGTTTTCTACCACAGCTGGTATCTCGGTATGGAGTTTTTTGTTTCTGTTGAGGAGGCTCTGAATGCAATACCATAAAACAATGTGTCATATTTAATTTTAACTTCTGAAATGCTTTTTGAATGTTACATCCACTTCATGAATACAAATGATCTTTCAAATGTTGGAGGGTGGTGAAATAAAAAGTCAATTTCTGTGTAAAGGCTGAGGGTCAAAGAAAAACTGAGGAAACAACTAAACATCTATTAGGAGGACAGCATTTCATCACTGATGATTTTTTTTTTTTTATTCTGATTGGCTTCTGTTTATGTATACACCCTCTGGCCACTTTATTAGGTACACCTAGGTAGAGATTTTGGCTTAAAGCTAAAGCTTAATGCAGTTCCTGCAGATTAGTAGCGTAAACATCCTTGATGCAAATCTTCTGTTCCTCTATAATTCCTAAGGGGCTCTGTTGTATAAAGAAATTCAGCAGATACATTCTAGAAATGTGCTGCTCAAGGGGGGCAGCATGTTGGAATAGCTCTGTTACTTTCATTCTTATTTATGTTTTTTTTCAAAATTTAATTCCTTCTTTTCTGGCTGAAGCATTGCCTCTGGGAGGATTTTTGCTGCTACTTTTTTTACTTTTGGACATTTGTTATGATATATGTAACCATAGTAACAAGGTGGATTTTTACAACCGTAAGCAGCTTTTTTGATTTTATTTCCGTTTGGGATTAATAATGTTTTGTTTTTTTATCTGAGGACTGTGGAGTCATCTGAAGATTGGCACAATGTGGTCATAAAGGGATGGACATGGTACACAAAAATACCATGCTGTTGTGTTAAAACAATGCTCAGTTGGTATTAAGAAACACAAAGTGTGCCAAGAAAATATCCCCACATCCTTATAATACAACAACCACCAGCCTGGATTATTAAGGAAAGGCAGGATGGATTCATGTTTCCATGTTTTTTGCACCAAATTCTGTTCCAACCTTCTGAGTATTGCAGCTAAAACCAAACTTATCGGATCAGTCAATTTTTTTTCAGTCTGTTATTGTCCACTTATTGTGATATAGTGATTCCTGTTCTTTGCTCAATCTCATGTGGTCTTCATTTGATGTAGCCCATCTGCTTAGTTTTTTGCGTTTAGAGATGGTATTCCACATTCCTTGATTGCCATCATTTCTGTCATCTTGAACCAGTCTCCCCATTTTCTGCTGACCTCTTTCTAAATATCTAAGGTTACTAAAAGCTATGAATACGACCTCGTTTACTATAACCTGGTTCAGAAGATGTTTCCTAAACATCAGTGTTTTGTTCATGTTATTTTGTTGTTTATGATAGACTAGTACTTCATTATTGCTTTACGTGAATATTGTTCATGAAGGCTTCATGTAGTTCATGTAGTTCAGGTTTCCAGTTTACCAGCAGTCATTATCCTTGGAGGGTTTTAAATTGTTCTGTCCCACAGAATGAACTATCTTGAGTAGTTTGACGTTTTCAGTCCAATTTTACTTATTTAGAGGCCCCTTCAAACAGGACCATGCTGTAATGGAAAAAAAATCACCCAGAATGTGCATAGACTTTGCAGGGTCTTGGCAAGGTCTCCTGTGGACTCTCCATTACCCTTGATAGTATTTTAAGTATTTTTAGACATATGGTGCAGTTTAAAGCAGAATTTGAAACAGCCAGAGCACCCTACTGCCAATGGTACAGCCTGATCACCCACTTATCAACCTAAAAAATACATATTTTGTCAACTTCAGTTAAAATGGGACTAAACCCAATGTAAAAGCATAACCCCGCCCCCACACAAATTTAAAAAGAGTGGGCAGTTCATAGTGGGCAGTGCGAACAGACACCAAGGGGCACGGCCAAGTGTGGGGATGAGTGGAGGGTGTTAAGGGGGAGGGTGGCCAGGAAAAAAAGCATGAGGAGAGTGACGCTGGTAGTTTATGGAGCCCAGCGGGCCTGAGCCTTATCAGTTCGAGCCACTGGCTCAAGGCGCTGACTCAGCGATTCTCGAAGCCAGTTCTTGGAGGACAGAACAGGTCCAGCTTCGGAGTGGTAAAGTCATGTTAGCAGTATCATTGCTAACATGGGCTAACAATCAAAGCAGTAACAAACTTTCAGAAAACAGAAAATTTACATTTACATGTAGATTTATATTATCTCAAGTAAAGCATATGATCAAAAGTAAAAAGCACAAAATTATGAGGGGTCAAAGTAACAAAAATTAACTTGAAATGAATTGAAGCCAAGACCATGCGCTGTAGGTCCACAAAACACATGTAGTCCTTCTCCATGGCCTCACCAAACTCTTCGCAGGCCCAAGTTTTTGCCCCTGCCACAGCCCGGGCCGCGACACGCTTGGCCTCACGGTACCCGTCAGCTGCCTCAGGAGTCCCACAAGCCAGTCACAGCCGATAGGACTCCTTCTTCAGCTTGACAGCATCCCTTACTGCTGGTGTCCACTGCCGTGTTTGGGGATTGCCGCCGCGACAGGCACCGCAGACCTTACGGCCGCAGCTACGGGCAGCAGCATCGACAATAGATGCGGAGAACATGGTGCACTCGGACTCTATGTCTCCAACATCCCCCGGAATCTGGTCAAAGCTCTCCCGGAGGTGGGAGTTGAATACATCCCTGGCCAAGGGCTCCGCCAGACGTTCCCAGCAGACCCTCACTATGCGCTTGGGCCTGCCAAGTCTGTCTGGCTTTCTCCTCTTCCAGCGGATCCAACTCACCACCAGGTGGTGATCAGTGGACAGCTCAGCCCCTCTCTTCACCCGAGTGTCCAAAACATGCGGCCGAAGGTCTGATGATATGACAACAAAGTCGATCATCGACCTCCTGCTAGGGTGTCCTGGTGCCAAGTGCACTGATGGACGCCCTTATATTTGAACATGGTGTTCATTATGGACAATCCGTGTATCCTGTAGGTCTTGGCTAGAGGGGGCCAGCAGGACCCCGTCATCTGCAAAAAGAAGAGGCGAAATCCTCTGGTCCCCAAACCAGACCCCCTCCGGCCCTTGGCTACGCCTAGAAATCCTGTCCATAAAAGTTATGAACAGGAGCGGTGACAAAGGGCAGCCCCACCGGAGTCCAACATGCACCAGGAACAGGTCCGACTTAATGTCGGCAATGCGGACCAAACTCCTGCGCCGCTTGTACAGAGACCAGGTGGCCCCTAATAAAGGGCCCCCGATTCCATACTCCTGGAGCATCCCCCACAGGGCATCACAAGGGACACAGTCGAATGCTTTCTCCAAGTCCACAAAACATATGTGGACCGGTTGGGCAAACTCCCATGAACCCTCGAGTACCCTGTAGAGGGTATAGAGCTGGTCCAGTGTTCCATGGCCGGGACGAAAACCACACTGCTCCTCCTGAAGTCGAGGTTCGACTATCGACCGGACTCTCCTCTCCAATACCCTGGCGTAGGCCTTACCAGAGAGGCTGAGGAGTGTGATTGCCCTGTAGTTGGAACACACCCTCCGGTCACCCTTCTTATGAAGTGGGACCACCACCCCAGTCTACCAGTCCAGAGGCACTATCCCCGACCGCCACACAATGTTGAATAGGCGTGTCAACCATGAAAGCCCCACAACATCCAGAGACTTGAGGTACTCAGGGTGGATCTCATCCACCCCCGAAGCCCTGCCACCACGGAGCTTTTTAACCACCTCGGTGACTTCAGCCTGGGTGATGAAGAAGAGTTTAACCCCGAGTCCCCAGCCTATGCTTCCACCAGGGAATGCGTGATGGCAGGATTAAGGAGGTCCTCGAAGTACTCCTTCCACCGCCCGATAATGTCCCCAGTCGAGGTCAGCAGCCTCCCACCCCACTGTAAACAGTGTTGGCGAAGCACTGCTTCCCCCTCCTGAGGCGCCGGACGGTTTGCCAGAATCGCTTCGAGGCCAACCGAAGCCAAGATCTACAGCATGCGCTGGGGCGGTTCGCAGCCGAGTGTGAAGCAGCTGGGATGAAGATCAGCTCCTCAAAGTCCGAAGCCATGGTTCTCAACCGGAAAAGGGTGGCTTGTCCTCTTCAGGTTGGAGGGGAGTTCCTGCCTCAAGAGGAGGAGTTTAAGTATCTCGGGGTCTTGTTCACGAGTGAAGGAAGAATGGAGCGGGAGATCGACAGACGGATCAGTGCGGCTGCCACAGTAATGGGGGCGCTGTGCCAGTCCGTTGTGGTGAAGAGAGAGCTGAGCCGAAAAGTGAAGGTCTCGATTTACCGGTCAGTCTACGTTCCTACCCTCACCTATGGCCATGAACTTTGGGTCATGACCGAAAGAACGAGAAACCCCGGATACAAGCGGCTGAAATGAGCTTCCTCCGTAGGGTGGCCGGGCACTCCCTTAGAGGTAGGGTGAGGAGCTGGCCATCCAGGAGGGGCTTGGAGTAGAGCCGCTGCTCCTCCACATCGAGAGGCTCCAGTTGAGGTGGCTTGGGCATCTATACGGGATTCCTCCTGGACGCCTTCCTCTGGAGTAGTTCCAGGCACGTCCCACTGGGAGGAGGCCCGGGGGACGGCCCAGGACACGCTGGAGAGACTATGTCTCTCGGCTGGCCTGGAAACGTCTTGGGCTCCCCCCGGAGTAGCTGGAGGAGGTGCCTGGGGAGAGGGACGTCTGGGTGTCTCTGCTGGGTCTGCTGCCCCAGCGACCCGGTCCCGGATAAAGCGGAAGAAGACGAGAACGAGAACGTGAATTGAAGGTGTGAAATACTGAACATGGTAAAATTGATCATCATGTTTACAGCGTAATTTTTGTTACTTCCGGTAAATCGGAACATGGCAGCAGGCCCGGTGCAACAGCGAAGTACTTGCAGCCCATCGCCATTCCCAAGCATTTTCAGTAGTAGGCAGTGATATCGCTCGATCCAGAACTCGGCATACAGCACCCTCAAAAATTGCCTATATATGTGGAATGCTGTAGGATTATTTTAAGATGTGTGGTGACTATTTGTCAAAGGAAACAAATCAACCAAACTAAGGGCTTAACTCAAATAATCACTGATGCACACCATGGGTTTGTGGTTTAGGCAGTAGCCTGTTATTCAAAAGATTCCAATATACAAACAAAAGTATATCTTTTCAAAGGTTTATTTCCAGGGAAACAAGGAAAAGGACGATGGAAAATGTGGGTTCCACCCTTCCATCCAGTAACCAGCGGTAGGTCCAACATGATTAGCCGGGAATCAGGCGCCTTCTCTACAAAACAATACAGAGCACAATATAAACAAACATTAGAATGCAAACTCTCATTGAGGATTACAAGCTAGGGGGCGTGAAATAATGATAAAAGAAATTAAAAATTACACAAGGGAGGAGCAAGACAACTTAGAACAAAAGGTTCATAGCAATGTGTTGTAAGATGATTCTTGCAGTTTTCCATTTTTTAACTTTACTTAATGATGAATAATATATTTTTTAATTCGTTAATAAAACAGGTGAAGGAGGGCTTATTATTGATCCACTTACCGCAATGAATGTGGTATTTAGCTAAAAGAACAATAACATTAATAGCATCTGAGAAAGCTGGACTTGAGTTATCCACATAAAGTAAAATATCACAAATATCAAACGAAGGAATGTTAATTTGAGATTAATCCAGTTTCTACTGTCCATCCAAAAACATTGTGAATAATGACATAGAAAAAACAGATGTTCCAGGGATTCCTCTGTTGACTTAAGTCAAGTCAAGTCAAGTTTATTTATATAGCACTTTTCAGCACATAAGGCGCTGTACATAAAGAAAAACATTATAATGATACACAAAATCAAACAACAGAGGTAATTAAAAAAATAAAGAGAATATATTGATGGATAAGAAAACAAAAGGAAGAAGAAAAACTAAAAGCTGCTTTTCCATGTTTGGTTCTGGTTCTGGGTATGCAGAGTAGATTTGAGCCAGAGGACCTGAGAGTTCTGGGTGGTTGATACACTGACAACAAGTCTGTAATGTATTTTGGTGCTAAGCCATTCAGTGATTTATAGACTAACAGAAGTATTTTAAAGTCTATTTTCTGAGCTACAGTGACCCAATTGAAGGACTTTAGAACCGGGGTGACGTGCTCCACTTCTTAGTTCTAGTGAGGAAGCAGGCAGCAGTGTTCTGGATCAACTCCAGCTGTCTGATCGACTTTTTAGGCAGACCTGTGAAGACACCGTTGCAGTAATAAATTCTACTAAAGATGAACGCATGAATTAGTTTTTCAAGGTCCTGCTGAGACATTAGTCCTTTAATCCTGGAGATGTTCTTTAGGTGATAGAAGGCCGACCTTGTTACTGTCTTTATGTGCCTCTGAAGGTTCAGGTCTGAGTCCATCACTACACCCAGGTTTGGTGATGATTGGTGGTTTCTAGCTAGATTAACTGAAGCTGTGTGCTAACTTGTAAATGCTCTTCCCTTGTCCAAAGATTATACTTCAGTTTTGTTTTGATTCAGCTGAAGTCACCTGGTAACATCGTAACGTATAGCTGTGTATCGTCTGCATAGTTATAATAACTTACGTTGTTGTTTATTAAAATCTGAGTTAGGGGGAGCATGTAGATATTGAATAGGAGGGGCCCTAAGATGGACCCTTGGGGAACGCCACATGTGATTTTTGTGGTCTCTGATGTAAAGTTACCTACTGACACAAAAAAGTCCCTGTCCTTCAAGTAGGATTTAAACCAATTGAGTGATCAACAGTGTCGAATGCTGCACTAAGGTCCAATAATACCAGCACTGTGGTTCTTCCACAGTCTGCGTTTATACGGATGTCATTGAACACCTTGACAAGAGCAGTCTCTGGACTGTGGTGAGCATGGACGCCTGACTGGAAGACATCGAATCGGTTGGTCATTGTTAGGAAGTTGTTTAACTGTTGAAACACAGCTTTATCAATAATCTCATTGATGAAGGGGAGGTTTGAGATAGGCCTGTACTTCTGTAGTAGCAGCTTGTCCAAGTTGCTCTTTTTCAATAGAGGTTTGATAATTGATGTTTTAATGGCCTGGGAGAAAACAACTGACAAAAGGGATGCGTTTATTATTTGTGCTAAATCAGTTGTTATGACAGGCAAAGCTTTTTTAAGGAAAGCGGTGGGTAAAACATCGACACAGCAGGAAGAAGAGCTTAGTTGGTGTACGATTTCTAAGTTTTTGTAGTTAATCTGTTGAAATTGGGAAATTTTGTCAAAATCAGTTCTAGTTGAAGACAGCTTTGGTACTCGAGTTGATATGGATGTGCTGACTGCCCCTCTGATCTTTTGGGTTTTTTCAGTGAAGAAGTTCGCAAATTCATTGCAGGCCCTGGTAGAGTGGAGTTCAGATGCAAACCAGTTACAGGGGGTTTGTTAACCTTGGTCGACCATGGCAAATAAGGCACGAGCATTGTTATGTTTTTTTTCTGATGATCTCAGAAAAAAAAGATTCCCTTGCATTTTTTAGTTGTAGGTTATATCTGTATAGTCTCTCTTTATAGATAATATAGTGAAACCGGAGTCCAGTCTTTCGCCACCCGCTTTAGCTTTTTGACATTTTTTTTTTCACTTCTGACTGGTGGACCACTTCTCCACGGAGACATTTTTTTCCCCGAAAAAGACTTTCACTTTAATTGCAGCAATTGAATCAATGATGTCTGAGATTTTAGAAAGAATGTTTCTACCAGCTCATCTATAGTGTTTTCGGGCAAAGTGGGGGTAGAAGAGTAAATCTGGTTGAAGGTTTCAGCAGCACGTCCTTAAAGATGCGTTTTTATAATGTCTCTTTGGCAAAATGAGTCAATTTGGGGATGCTTTCAAAAATAAAGAAAAAGTGGTCAGATAGGGGGGAAACATCAGTTACAGACACCTTTGGGAAATGTTTGACCCTTAGTGATGATCAAGTCCAAAAATATGTCCCCCGTTTTTGGGTTTTTCTGTTTAAAATGTTTTATCAAACCAAAAAATTTCTAAGAGTGTCACATAGTTCTATTGCACTTCTGTCTTCAGGATTGTCAATATGACTGTTGAAGTCTCCTACAATAATTAAACAGTCATATTCAACACATATCACAGATAAAAGCTCATTAAAATCACTGAAAAAGTTTGTTTTGGACTTAGGAGGCCTGTAAATATTCAAGAACATGGTTTGGACCGGGCTCTTTACCTGGAGATTCAAATTTGCCCAAGAATACTTTTTTACACTTTAGTGAATCTTTTTACAAAGTGGCCATCCCTCGACCTTTTCTCCACCTTTTCTTTGCTGTCTGCTCTCACAAAGAAAATTGTAGTTCGGAGGCGTCGACTCTATTGTTGTGGATTTTCTTATCAAAGTGGGAGAGAAGACAACTCATTAACAAGAGAAAGACCGGACTTTGTCTTTATAAGTTTATTCAAAGGCATACAGCGTTTGAAGACCCTGTCACTGAGTAAGTCAGTGAAGCAGAGCCCCGAACAAAATTTACAAACAGTATTAAGTATGATGGGTGTTATCTGAACTTAAAAGAGTTTGGAAAAGTAGCCCCTAGACCCCATCCTGGGTCAGAGGTAACAAAGTTATTTAGGAGGGCACCCATCTACCATCCCTTGAGATAACCATAAAACTCCTGATAATGAATTTAGAGCCCATCTCCTCTTAAGTAACAGAACACAGAGGTCAGAGGGGAGAGAGGTGAAGGGAAGGGCAGAGCTTTAAAAAGAATTTTCCACAAAACTATCAGAATGGGAGCTTCAATAAATACATGTAACCATGTTTCTGTTAAAAACATAACATCAAAATCGTGGTCAGTAATGAAGTCATTGATTAAAAATGATTTTCCTGACAGAGATCTAATGTTCAATAAAGCCAGTTTATATGACTTAGTTGCTGATAGTAACTCTGTGTCTGGTTGTACCTGACAGTTTATGGCTTTTAAGCTTGATTGTGTATTACTGTCTCTTATCCTTTTGGCTTTGTTCTTTCTGTCACGTATAAGCACAGAGATTTTTCAACTATCTCCTATTAGGGGCCCAAGTTTTTCCTGGACATGTTCATTTCTGATAGAGTTACCACTGGGGCCAGACTGTATCACAGAGAAGTGATTTGAAGGCCCTGATTAGGAGGCGATAGATTAGGAGGTGGTGGGGCTCTGCGGCATTTGGAAGATGTTGGTTCAGTAGCAGGTCCTCGGCCACGGGGGGTGTTGAATGGAGATGTCAGAGCCATTTGGGTCCCGATCTTAAGAGCTCCTTTAATGTTATCAGAATCCAGTAAGTACTGGAGGGTCCACTTCTGCTGTGGATTTCGGTGGGGAGACCTTTTGTGATGACCTCTCTTTCTCAGCCAACTGGCCGGTTGCCTCTGCTGGAGCTGTTGGAGGCAGCGTTGTCATTGTTGTTGATACTCCATGTTCTCTGCTGAAGGTCGAAGCTGCTGGCTTATTTACTGAATAGAAGAGATTAGATGTGAGACGTCTGGTTCCTGGCTTGTTCAAACAGAAACCATCTTGCTTGAAGAGTTGTCTTTTTTCCCAAAAAATATTGAAGTCATCGATGAAGTTCAAGGATGTAGTAGCACATGTTTTTTCAACCATTTATTAATCATCAGAAGTCTCGAAAAAATCTCATCTCCACAGAAAATCGGTGCAAAGGGTCTGCTGAGAAACACCTTGATATTGAGACCTCCAGCAATATTCAGAAGACGAGTGAAATCCTCCTTCAATACTTCTGATTTTTTCTTAGCCACGTCATCCATGGCTCCACTGTGTATAAGAAGGTTTTCTAGAGACGGGCGCTTTTCTGTGAGTACCAGAATATTCTCTGAGATATCGGACACCACGTTACTGGTACCAATCATAACTTCTGTGTTTTTCTTGTTGCAGAAGTTTTTAATCCCATTCACAGCTGTGTTGCCCACTATTAAGGTTCTTGGTCCAGTGGGGCGCTCTTTCTCTGGCAATTTAGGAGAAGACTGTCTAGAATGAAGGTTGTTGTCAAACTTTTTATTGTTCTCAGAAGATGGATCATTTTCCTGGTTTTCATTCTGTAGTGGGGCAAATCTGTTTTGGAGGGGAATTCCATTATTTCTAGCTGTCTCACTCCTATCAGTTGTTGTCACAGCAGCTCGCTGTCGAAGTTTCCTTTTCCCAGGGGAAACGGGGGATTTCTCTGTAATTCTGGCCATTCTAATTTATTTAATTGCTGAGATCTTCCAGTGAGTCGTCCACCTTGATTTTTGGGCATGCACCTAAAACATGCCGGGGGGGGGTCTGCCGGTAGGTTTATTCTCAGTGTTCTGATTGCCGGCTGAGTTGTTGAGTTGGCTGTCACTGTTTGGGATCACAGGGAGAGTTGAATCATCGCTGTACCCCATATTCACCTCCACATTCACTTCACATTAACAAAATATGAAAAATCCAAGAGATCTCTGTCATAATCTAAAATATCCTTTACAAATATGACACCATTTTCATACCAGTCTTTTATAAATATTGACTTCCTAACAACTGTAATCGTCCAATTATTCCACAGAATTGATAGATGGGGTGAGAAGTTATGTTGAAATCTAATTTTCCAGAACAGTAGAACTTGTTTGTGGATGTTAGATAGTTTTACTGGAATTTTACTGATCTCAAAATCACACTTAGCAAGGAATTCAATTCCTCCCAGCTGCTTAAAGATGGAATTAGGAATATGAAACCATGTTGAATTTTGTTGCAGCAGGAACGTTTTAAGCCATTTAGTCCTAAATGCACCAATCATGGCTTCAAAGTCCATTGCATTAATACCACCATTTCCATATGTTTTAACTAATTGGGACCTTTTAATATAATTAGTCCTGTTTTCCTCGTACTCGTACTCGTACTCGTCATCTTCCGCTTTATCCGGAACCGGGTCGCGGGGGCAGCAGACTCAGCAGAGACACACAGACTTCCCTCTCCCCAGACACCTCCTCCAGCTCCTCCGGGGGGAGCCCAAGGCGTTCCCAGGCCAGCCGAGAGACATAGTCCCTCCAGCGTGTCCTGGGCCGCACCCTGGGCCTCCTCCCGGTGGGACGTGCCTGGAACACCTCCCGAGAAAGGCGTCCAGGAGGCATCCGGAATAGATGCCCGAGCCACCTCAACTGGCTACTCTCGATGTGGAGGAGCAGCGGCTCTACTCCGAGCCCCTCCCGAATGGGCTGGGGATCGGGCCGCTGAGGTCTCCACATTCGTCCGCCACCCAATCCTCTTTGCACCGGTCCCTCACGGTTCCCCCTGCAGGTGGTGGGCCCACTGGGGAATGGCCTCGCGTCTCTCGTTCGGGCTTGGCCCGGCCGGGTCCCGCGAGGAGCAACCCGGCCACCAGGCGCTCTCCGACAAGTCCCGACCCCAGGCCTGGCTCCAGGGTGGGACCCCGGCTCTGCCGTACCGGGCGACGTCACGTGCCTCAATATATTTTTCCTCATTAAGGATTCTTGAACCGCTCTTTGTCTGACCCATCACCTAGAGCCTGTTTGCCATGGGAGACCCTACCAGGGGCATTTAAGCCCCAGACAACATAGCCTCTAGGATCATTTGAACACTCAAACCCCTCCACCACGTTAAGGTGGCGGTTTGAAGAGGGGTAGTCCTGTTTTCCACAAAATAAAAAAATAATAGAATTAGTTTTCATCATATTTTGAGGTGATATATACATAGAATGACATAAATAACCTTTGAAATGCCATCTGCTTTAATTAACAAATTTCCTCCAAAAATGGTCAAGTCCCTTGACAACCAACGGCTAAGCCTTTTTTTCATTTCATCTAAACGATCTGAGATGTTATCACCTGCTGTTCTTAATACATTTTTAGATACTAGTATTCCCAAATATATGTCTTCATTTTTCACTCTAATTGATTAAATGTTTTGATGTGTACAATTATGATTGGGTACAATCTCACATTTTTATCAGGCGTCTTCCCTGGAAGAGGGAGGGAACACTGCTCGGTCGGACAGCTGCTGAAGTGAGCTGGCGCCAAGAAACGCCGAACCTCTTTTTTTAAATGAAGTGAAATCTTAATAAACCGAGTAGATATTTGAATTCACCAAACCTACATCTAAAAACATCTTCAACGTTTCTTTTGGGTCACAGAAAGCATACTATTTACATTTTTTATTCACAATTTTTGCCACCATCTTCCGCCATTGTTGCCTGAGCTTGGCCAATCCGCTTCGACCTGCAATGAATCATGGGAAATTGTGGGTCATGGACTACAAAACTCCGCGGTCACGCCAGGGCTGCTGCCATATTCCGATCCAATGGAAGTAACAAAAATTACCTTGTGAGTGCGATGTATGATAAACTGAAGTAGTAAAAATGGGGGCGCTAAAATCAAGGCAGTGTATGAAAACAGGCAATGTTAAATTTGATAACCTTAATATTTATAACATTAATATTTACCATGCTATCATTTGAACGACATCCAAATTCACGGATTCTAATTTTCACAGAGGCGAAATTAATCACATGTTTTTACGGGATTCAATTTTACCATGTTCATTATTTCACACCTTCAATTCATTTCAAGTTCATTTTTGTTACTTTCACCCCTTATACAAAATGCTATGGTCCATGTTCGCAATTTCAACTCCTGATTCGCTACGGGGGCGTGTGTGAGTGAGACGGTTTTATACCTGAATGTGACGTAGACATGTACCAAGCTGTCCCGTTTGAACCAATAAGAAAATTCAACTGCAGTAGTCGTCGTTCAACCCAAAGAGGGCAGCTCTAAGACAGTTTAAGTTTGCATGAAAATGTAAAAAATTGCACAGTAACATAAAGATAGCACCCTCAAGGCCCAATTTATACAAGTAAAAAAAAAGTTGACTTAAAATGAGTTTACATTTGTCCATGTCATTGGATTAGATGAATGGGAATGGGAGAAGTGTCTTAGGTTGATGTAATCTTGCTAGTTTTATTTCTAGTAATATTTTTTTTAGGATTTTTCATCGTGTTCTAAGAATCTGTTGCCTTGATGTATTTCACATTATTGCAATTACTTATGCTTTATTGGTCTTGTCTTTTTATCTATTTCCATTTCCTATTAAATATTTATATATATCTTTAATAATTTCTCACTGAGATATGTTGTAGCTTATTGATCATGTGTGATCCTTATTTTCGTATCAGTTCCTCATCAGCACGTCTTGATTTCTGAAAAAAAATCCATGCAAATGGGTTAACACACAACAGAAATTCTGTTTTCTACAGTATAACGTTATTTGCTGATTCACTCTTAAAGTTGTCAAATATTTATTTCTCTTATCATGCCATATTTTTTATATAAGTCGACTTTCTTTACTGTAATCTTTCTTATGCTTGTTTTATTGCTTTTATGGGTGCATTCTTTGGTTTCCTTTAAAATGATCTAGAGACATTGCAGATTTTTATCTAGTCATCACAACTTCTCAAAAACATTTGACGAAACTGTAAGAGATGTGAGTCATTGTGACCTCCTCTAAAAAACATCTACCTTGAAGAACATCTAGTGCTAACCTGACTGTGTGCTGCAAAAAACAAAGTGTAGAAGTTTTATTTTTGGAGCTTTCGGCCTCTTTTGCACTCTTTTTCATCTTATTTCTCTGTGTCTCAACACCTTCCAGCCCAGAACTGTTCTGGTCTCAGAACCTGCACCGAGTGTCTGGAGAGAGTCGAGTGTGGCTGGTGTGGCGATCCCAGCAACACTGGTAGAGGTGTGTGCATGGAAGGTTCCTACCGAGGTCCCCTGAAGCCTGTGAACACACGGTCTGCATCTAGGGTGCGAGAGAGGGACATGGTGGTGGATCAGAGTCTCTGCTCATCTGACAGAGGCTACAACTGGGCCTTTATCGAATGTCCTGGTGAGTGGACCTTTGCACCAGATCGCACAGAATTTTGTTTGTGTGCTCTTCTGTTTTTCACTTAGCATCAATAATGTAAGTTGAAAAAGTTCAGCAGGTGTGACTACATTAGCATTTTATCATGTTGTAACCACATACGTAAAAAAAGTTTATGTCATAGACCAACACAAAAATGCACGTGTTTGTGAAGAAGGGAAAATGATACATGGTTTTTAATATTTTGTAACAATTCATCGTTGATCCACGTTTCGCTGCATTTGAAGCTGCCAGCTTTGCACATCTGGAGATACAAATTTTTGGCCATTCTTTATTGTAAAATCACTCGGGGTCACTCAGAATGGATAGAAAGCACCTGTTAACATCAGTTGTCAAGTCTTGCCACAGATTCTAAAATGGATTTAAGTCTGGACTTTGACTGGGTCATCCTAACACATAAATATATTTTAATACAAATTTTTCCATTTTAACTCTGGCTGTATGTTTATGGTAATTGTCCTGTTGGAAGGTGAACCTGCATCCCCAGGTTCAACTCTTTTCCAGCTTCTAACAGGTTTGCTTCCAGTATTGTCCTGCGTTTAGCTCCATGTTCCTATCAACTCTGTCCAGTTCCCCTGTCCCTACAGAAAAAAAAGTTCCCAACAGCATGATGATGCCACTACCACGTGTCAATATGGGAATGAGGGAATTAGGTTTAGGTGAGATGTTAGGGATCCTCTAAATATAGATTGAGTTAATTTTTTGTTTGCAATGTATTGACTTTAATACTTTTCTGGAAAAGAAGGAGAAAATACATTTGCATGTCAAACTTATGGATTTACATTTGAAAAAAATGTGATACCATGTGCAATTTTCCTTTCAGTTCACAATTAGGTGCAAGTTTGTTTTAATCTATCACATAAAAAACCAATAAAATACATTGAAGTTTGTCGATATGAGAAAACCTGATGATAAAAGTTAAAGCGGTGTAAATAACTGTGCAAAGCGATGAATATTCCTCTGAAGAACTGAACTGTTTGTTCTTTTCTTGTTTGACTTCAAGCATGCAAGTTCACTTTAATGATTCAGGTAAAAGAACATAACAATCTAGTCCAAAGTTAAAGTAGTGAACTATTTTAGCAACAGTTAAAAATAAAAAGTGCAAGGAAAGCTATTCCATTTCTCCTATTGCACCTAATAAACCCACCAATGCTGCGTGTCTTGTTTCCTTCCAGCGTGTCAGTGTAACGGCCACAGCAGGTGTGTGAATAGCAGTGTGTGTGAGCACTGTGGGAACCTGACAGCAGGGACGCACTGTCAGACCTGCATGCCCGGTTATTATGGAGACCCCACCAATGGAGGGAAGTGCAACGGTAAGGTCCCTGAAGGTTCAGCGTGTGTTTGTTCGAGTCTGTGAGCTGTGAATGTGGTTTAATCGTTGCCAGATCTCTCCCGAGAAAATGTTATCAAAGAAAATCCAGCCCTCATAAGATCCACAGTTTTTTCAGGACAATTATATACTAATCCTCTAAAACTGTATAAAGCATTTTATCTCCCTCTTCACAGCTTTTATGTCATGAAGCAGTCATTCTTTTAAAGCACAACACTGTAATAGTAGCCCACAGCCTGATGGGGGCAGTGTTTAAAAGCTTTGGGATCTGAAAAGTTGGTATTTTAGAGCAGAAAGTGGAGCTGCATGTAGTTTGAAGCGGGAATGTGGTGAGTGTGTTGCGACCTAGACAAGATGCAGCAGTTGAGACATTCCTTCATGCTTTATTTGGTGTCATATGGAAATCATTACAGACCAAACAACACAACGATAGGAAAAAATGTGTCTGCTGTAGTTTAAGAGGTCGTTTGGGGGGATTGTTTGGATGTTTTGTGCCGAGGTGAGTGAGTGAGTGAGTGCTGGTGAAGTGAGACAGACGTGAAGTTGCATTAGTTTCTCTGTGACTGATGTGCGATTTGGCTTGGTGGTGGCGTGACATTAAATCACTCTTAATCATTTTCTTATTTCCTGCCGGATTTTCACAGCGAGTGTTGCGCTGATGGATGCATGCCTCCCACACCCACCTCGCTTCTCTGTCCTGAACAGCCACTGAGTCGCTCTCTGCTCTACTTCGGCCTTATTTCTTTCTCCATTCAATCTTTTGTTACCTTTATATATTTATATAGAATTGTGTCTCAGTTGTCATCACTACTTCATTCTCTCCTGTTTGTTTTTGTGTTTCTTTTTTAACTTTATCATCCTATATTTGATGTTTGTGCTTACTTATAAAAACTTTTTCCTTTGTTCTCTCTGTTTTCTAATCATCCTTTAAGAAAGATGAGAAATATTTATTTACTTGTTTTCTTTGTGGTGAGCCTTTCACATTTTGTTACACTGCTAGCATACAGCTGAATGTATTTTATTAGGATTTTATGCAGTAGAGCAACAAGCTTTACCACATATTTGGGAACTGGAAGGAAATTTATTCAATACTCAGCCTTGAACATTTAGAGATTTCTGCCTCTTCCTATTTGTAAAGTTGCTCAAGATCACTCAGATTGGATAGAGAGCATCTGTCAAAAGCAATTATCAGTTTTACCTCATGTTCTTTGCATTTACATCTGGTTCTTGATTGGGCCATTCCAACACGTAATTATACTTTGACCTAAACCTATCAGGTGTAACTCTGGCTGTATGTTTAGGGATACCTTGTTTCTGGATGCGATCCTCCAACCCACTAACAAGTCTTTTGCAGCCTCTAACAGGCTTTCTTCCAGGATTTAACTCCATCCATCTTTCCATCAACTCTTACCAGCTTCTCTGTCCCTGTTAAAGAAAAGCATGTTACGGTCACCACCACACTGCACTGCATGTAGCCCAGAAGGTTTTATTTTGGTTTTACCTGACCAGAGCACCTTCTGCCACATGTTTGCTGAGTACAGATTTGTGAATAGCCCAGCCAATAGTTGTCTTGTTTAAAAAGTCTCTCATCTGAGATGTGAACAGCTGCAGCTCCTCCAAAGTTGCCATTACCCTCTTGGCTGCTTTTTCTGATTAAGGCTTTACTTGCCTTCACTGTATACATCAGACAAAATCACCCACAGGTAGACTCTGTTTATTAATTAGGTGACTTCATAAAGCAATTAGTTGCACAGAAACAAAGGGGGCTGAAAACCATACTCTTCAGATTTTTGTTTGTAAATAAATGTACCCTCTCCTTCTAATTGAATTATGCTCTACTCTTTCTTGAACTGTTTGATTAAAAAAAATCTATAAAAACACTTAATAGGTTTGTGGTTGTAATGTCACAAAAATGAAAAGCTAAGGGCCATTAAATTCTTTTGCAAAGCACTGTATCTCCTACAGATCATTTTCTTTCCTTCGGTGTTCTCCTTTCCAGTGGCAGCTCTTGAATAAATGGTGCCCTGGGTGAGCCCTTCCTTCTGCTGCCCTCCAACGAATTATAACATAAGAAATTATCAAGGGGTAGCATAAAATGCAGTGCAGTCCTGCAGAAAGCACGAAACTAAGTCTCCCTTCTCTGCAGCAAGTAGGGGACACCTATGCAGCACATGGGATTGCCAAATCC
Organism: Crenichthys baileyi; assembly: GCA_036173005.1. Lineage (NCBI taxonomy): Eukaryota > Metazoa > Chordata > Actinopteri > Cyprinodontiformes > Goodeidae > Crenichthys > Crenichthys baileyi. The sequence goes on from JAHHUM010002021.1 coordinate 949,987, forward strand.
CCATTGACTAAGCATAAATCAAATAAAAACACAACTTGCAGATAAGTTATCTTTTTTATTATCTGGTGCTTATGCACCCCTCCCTTTGTAATGCCACCCTGGGAGACTGCCCATATGGCCCAAATCAAAAACGACCTTCACCTTTTCAACCCAAACTAAAGTACTTTAAACTGGATTCTTCGTCTTTGATATTAGCAGCGCTGTATATATAAAGACTCAGGTTTGTCAACTATCACTACTGAAATCCATCTGTTTCTACGTCCTCACATCTCCATCTTTTACCTCCTTCTGTAACACAATCATTTCGTGCTTCAGTTTACACTGACTCCATCTTCCACCCTTGTTTCCCCTTTCCCCCAAGCCATTCATCCTTTTTTCTGTCTCCATTCTTTAGATTTACCTTGGGCTAAACGGCCGGGAGTAAATGATGTGTGGCTGATTAGAGCGCTGAATGATGGAGAGACAGCTCTCACACTGCCACAAAGGAGGGGAGAGGGACAGGATTGTAGAGGGAAGGGTGGAAGGAAGCTTTGACAAGAAGAGGGAGGGGACAGGAAAGGGGACAGAAAGGGAGGACATGAAGCGGGGCTAATATGGGTGGAAAAGGACAGATGTCCTTGGTTAGAGGACATGACGGAAGAGGTGGAGGGAGGAATGGAGGGGGAGAGATGGACGGAAGACGGAGGAGAAAGGGAGTCTGTCCCTTCTCTGTCCCTGTGACAGTTGATTAACTAACCTTGTCAAATCTGGATAAAGTGTGTGTCTGCTTGAGTGTGCGCAGGGCATTAGTGTCCTTTCTCTTTGACTGGATCATTCACTTTGTCCTGGACACTTACAAAATCAAACCCACTCACGGGGACCTTTAGAGCTGCGGCTGACAACCAGGTGGATGTCAGTTTGAACACCTGGATCAGATCATAGATTTAAAACACCGGACAGAAACCATAAATGTTTCAAGCACCTCCTGGCTCATTTTGTTTTGCTGATTCGCCGTCTCATTTTTACTAAAGAACACAGCACAGTTACAGGAACGTTTCTGTAAACATATTTTTCATGGCAATGGTTGTGCCAGGCTGTGTTAGTTTTACAGATGGAAACACGTCCACACCTGGTAGTAGCACAGCCACAGTTGGAAACACATGATGCCAGAACCCACCGCCTGTTCTGCTGCATCTGTCCCATATGTTTAAAAACACAGAGATATAATGCTAAACGATGACGATGAAGATGTGCTGGATTGCATCTCCATCAAACTTGCAAATTACTGTTGAAACAAGACTGAAAAAAAGACATACATTTTTAATTAATTTGGAATAATCGTTTCCTGTTTTAGGTCCGTTAGGCTTACGTAGATTATTTCTATTTGCTAAATGTCAGAATATTGAGATATCATTTACTATTCTATACTGAATCTTTTAACAATTTGAGAAAACCCAGATAAGGATGTCATGCCCTTCACAACATTTCAGCTTACTCAGGCCCACGAGTGGATGTTTTTCTAATTACCATCTAGATTACAGTTTGCAGATACACATATTGACCATTTTATATTTGGAAGAAAAAAACTGAAGCTTGCAAGCCTGAGAACACTACCCCCAATTATGAAGTTTAAGGGGTGGCATAATTATGTTGGGTTGGTGTTTTGCTGCAGGAGGGACTGGTGCACTTTACAAAAATGATACCATCACGAGGAAAGAATATTATATCTAAATACTTAGAAACATCCCAAGATATCAGGGAGGAATTTAAAGCTTGAGCAGAAAGGGAGCTCCTAATAACTCTAAGCATATGAGGAAATTTGCTACAAATGCCCCTTTTACACTAGTCCCTATTCAGTGCGGTTCAGTACAGCTCTCCTTGCTTTTTAGACTTTTTCATTAGTAACATTTATGTGGAACCGTTACTATTTTTAGTACCTGCTTGCCTGCAGTTCCAAGCGAGCTGACCCATGCTGAAAATACAATGTCAGAAGACTGTCGATCACTGATTGGGTAGGGGGCAGTGTCACTAGTCACGGCATACATATTGTAGTAACCAACTAACACCTTCAACCATTAAATCATTGTACGCTAGGCTTATTGTGTATGTGACCGCTATAGCAAGCTTGCATTAGGTAGCGTTAGCTTACTCTCACATGTCCTCTAGCTTGTACCCTTCAGTTTCTTTCTCTCTTGTACTTATCCAGAGTGCTTCATCTTGCTGCCCGCAGCCTTCTCTGGCTCTCTCCTTTCACTCTTATTCTGACAACAGCCATAAATGCAAGGCTTTTGTTGTGTTTGTGCCACTACAAATCACTTCACGTTACTTTTTCTGATGGTAGGGCCACCTTGCTATTCATGATCCCACCCACATTGAAATGGTACTCAATTGTAACGGAAAACAAACCAAACTGTGTAGAGTAGGTACTAATGGAAAGGGGGCAAAAGAGGCTCCAGGACAACAAAGTAAATGTTTGGGAGAGGTCTTAACAAAGGCCTGGTATCAGTCTCATTTAAAATTTGTTGGCAGAACTGAAAAGCTGTGTGCAATCATAATGGCCTACAAACCTCAGACTCAGTTAAACCAATTCTGTCAGTAGGAATGGGCCAAAATTCCAAAACAATTTTAAGTATCACATCAAAGTAATCCTAAAAGACCTAAAACAGTTCACTGCATGTCAACATTGGCAGTTGCATATAACTTTTTTCAGTCTTCATGTAGAGAAGGTTATCAGTATAGTTAATCATTCACATTAAACATTTATTTTATTTCATACCAAACCTAAGTTGAGAGTGAAGTGCACCTATATACTGTTTTAGTGTTTGCATATAGGACATATGTTTTCATTTTACAGGAAAATAAAAACTTTAGCATATAACAACCACTCAGGCCTCATTTCACTAGCTTGAGATACTCCCCTAACATCATAATTTCTAATATGTTAGACAAAATGACCAACCAGAATTCGATATACAAACACTGAAAGCCGATTAAGATGCCAATTTATGTCTGCCTCACTAATTTGTGGCAATATTTTTTAAGTTTTCCTAATCCACATTTCTGGGCCTAATTAGATCCTGATATTGGAATAAAATAATAATAAAAACAAAAAAATGCTTATGGCATTTTTTTTTTTCATCCACAGCATTTTTACTTTAATGTTTATATTTTTGCTTACTGATGGTGTTGGGTTAGAATAAATTAATAAACCATGCAGGTAATGTCAGCTTTACCATTGAAAGTTTTGGCTATTATACAGTTCTTAAAGTCTTTCACAAATAGAAATCTAAAACATGCGGCATCTATTTGTATTCAGCCTCGTTCACTCTGATACCTCTGAATAAAATCCAGTTTAACCAGTTGCCTTCAGAAATCACCTAATTTGTACAATTAATCTCTGTGTAATTTAATCTCAGTTCATAAATAGAGCTGTTCTGTGGAGACCTCATATGTTTGAAAAGTCAGGTATATATGATTGTATTGACTTTAAAGCGGAGTTGGGTAATAATACAATATCCCAAGTTTTGAGCATTACATGGAGCATTGTTCCTATCGTTTTCTGGAAAGAATGCAAGAACTTTACATCTGCTGGCATAAATGTCAACAATAGAAAAAAACACAGTCTGCTGCAGGACAAGAGTCTGGATCGGTGGATGGATCAGAGACCAAATCCCAATATACTACCTAAGACTGCCTTCAGTAGCAAAGACTGATACTAATATTCGATCTGATCAGTCCTGACTGTATGTCCTGGCTGTATGATATTAGGAAAACAAGAGATTGTATTATTATTTCTGAATATGGTGATGCTGCAATTAATCCAACTTTTTCTCACTACTCTACATCACTGCGAAGTCCCCTCCACTCTCCTTGAGCCTTCTTACCTCGGTCTAGACAATCTTTAGTTTGGATCCAAATTATTCGCAGTCCTGGAAAATTGAGATCTAAAGTTATCTTTTAATTTGACCAACATGTTTCTTCTGACTGGAAGAAGTATTAACATTTTGCCGTGACCCAGTCAAAGTCCCAACTTGAATCTGGTAGGGAAATGTAGAAGAAGGCAAAGATTATACCTTCTAACCCCACTGAGTTTTAAAACATGGCAAAACATGAATTGTCTGCAGGGTGTTAATAATTTAAGACATGCTATTGTTTATTAAAATGTAAATAAAAACAGAGAAAATACTTATAATCAAAAATGATACACCTTTTAATTGTCAACTTCTTGGTTGAAATAAAATTACTTTAAATCTATTTGTCAGGTGTATGAATAATTTTGGCCTGAACTGTGTATAAATATGGTGGCCTAATACATAATGAGCAAGATGAGTTTTAATGTATAGCATCTGTAATATTATGGTCTACAGAGTATTGTATCTAAGTGGTGCCCAAGTCAAAACTGGTAAATACTCATGGGCCACAAAGATCTTTGTTCTTCTTAGATAGAAAAGGCAAAAGTAATCTTTTGTGGAACTGTTTTAAGTTCACCTGCTGAACATTACAACTAAACATGTAATAAAGTATTTTAATGAAACCAATTAGCTCCTTTTTTGTAGAAAAGTGATTTGTAAATCATAGATTTAAATATAAAAAAGGGTCTTGCACTTTTTCCTTTCTTTGTAATGAATGGGATATTGGTCAGTCTTTCTTTGAAAATGCTTGCTGTGTTTACCTAAGTTCAAAGAATGGTTTCTGGATGATTTATATTGCATTAAAAGGCGAGGCAGTTGATAAACGGCAAATGCTTGGAATGGTAACATACCATTTTCCATTTGAAGATGTGAATTTGTCAGTGAAAATCTTGCTAGGCAAGGCAAGTTTATTTAAATAGCACATTTCAGTAGCAAGACAATTCAATGTGCTGTACAAGGAAAAGAAAGAAAAATAAATACTAGGAAAAATAAAGGTAATTAAAATAAGTAAAAAGAATAACAAAATAATAATTGAAAAGATATAAAAAAATAAATTAAATTAAAAAAATAAAATAAAATGATTGATAAGAAAATGAAAGGAAAGTTGGACTTGTCAGGTTCTGTGCCATGTCTGTTTTGTATGGCGCTGTTGTTATTCTTAGCCTCTAGATGGCGTTGGAACTGGAGGAGAGGCGACAGGTGTTTCCTATTTCCCTGATCATCTGCTGAGGAGGATTTAAGGAGGAGGCTGCCAGCTACTCACTGCCAGAGTGTTTTGCCCTTTTCTTGATAGCCTTTTTGTAATTTGTGGATTTGTTACACTACAGGTTGCCTGAACCTGACCTTGCCTTATGCATCGAACCCTGCCTGGATTATCATCTTTGAAAAGAAGCCATCCGGCTCCATGTACCCAGACTCAAGCCTACTGCTACTTCATTGGATCTAATCAGCTGGCAGCCCCCGGATTCCTTTGTTCCTTGGATCTAATCAGCAAATCCTACCATCCCATTGGACTTTTGGAGCTGTTGTTTGGGAGGTGGAAGACCTGGTAAAGCAAGCCCAACGCAATGAACCCGACCCAGGCACGGGTCCCCCCAACAGGATTTTTGTTCCTTCATTTGTTATGTTTAGGCTAATCCGCTGGTTTCACACAGCAAAGTTCTCGGGACACCCAGGGGTTAGCCGAACCATCTCACTTATTTTCAGGCGATATTGGTGGCCATCCCTGCACAGGGATGTAAAAGAGTATGTGCTGGCTTGTTCGATTTGTGCCAGGCAAAAATTGGGTAACCAGCCTCCCTATGGGTTACTCCAGCCTCTCAGCACTCCCAAACACCCTTGGTCTCACATTGCCTTAGATTTTGTAACTGGACTACCTGTTCCTAAGGGTAATACGGTCATTCTCACGATAGTTGACCATTTTTCTAAGTCCTGCCACCTTGTGCGGTTAAGGAAACTACCATCAGCCTTCCCAACTGCCCAGCTGTTAGTTCAGCATGTTTTTCCCCTTCATCGCATACCACAAAAAATTGTGTCTGATCGCGGTCCTCAATTCATATCTCGTGTTTGGAAACAGTTTTGTTTGGTTCTTGGAGCCAAGACCTCTCTGACGTCTGGATACCACCCCCAATAAAATGGTCAAACCGAACGCATGAACCAACAGGTAGAGTCCATACTCAGATGCATGACCGCCACTGAACCCCTGGACTGGTGTACTTACCTCCCCTGGGTAGAATACGCCGTTAACACCCAAATCTCATCTGCTACTGGCCTCTCACCTTTTGAGGTATCTTTGGGTTACCAACTTCCTCTGTTCCCCTCGGATGAAAAGGACATAGCCGTCGCATCTGTTTGTCACCACATACGACGGTGTAAACGAACGTGGAGCAATGCTACCAGAGCCCTCCTTCGCACAGCTGACCAGAATAAGAGGTACGCTGATCGCAGGCGACGGCCTGCTCCGTCGTACGTTCCTGGCCAAAAAGTGTGGTTGTCCTCTCGGGACATCCCGTTAAAAGCCATGTCTAAGAAGCTTTCCCCTCGATTCATTGGCCCCTACATTATCGACTCAGTCATCAGCCCCTCTGCTCTTCGTCTTCGCCTGCCCTCCAGCCTTCGCATCCATCCTGTGTTTCATCTGTCCCAGGTCAAACCTTTCATTTCCATTATTAAATTAAATAAAAAAAAATAATAAAATGATTGATAAGAAAATGAAAGGAAAGTTGGACTTGTCAGGTTCTGTGCCATGTCTGTTTTGTTTGGTGCTGTTGTTATTCTTAGCCTCTAGATGGCGTTGGAACTGGAGGAGAGGCGACAGGTGTTTCCTATTTCCCTGATCATCTGGTGAGGAGGATTTAAGGAGGAGGCTGCCAGCTACTCACTGCCAGAGTGTTTTGCCCTTTTGTGGTACAGCTTGAGCCACATTACCTTGCCTTGACCTTGCTAGCCTTTTTGTAATTTGTGGATTTGTTACCTTACAGGTTGCCTGAACCTGACCTTGCCTTATGCATCAAACCCTGCCTGTATTATCATCTTTGAAAAGAAGCCATCTGGCTCCATGTACCCAGACTCAATCCTACTGCTACTCCATTGGATCTAATCAGCTGGCAGCCCCCGGATTCCTTCGTTCCTTGGATCTAATCAGCAAACCCTGTCCACCCTCCTCCTTCCGTTGCACCAACTACAGAAGCTCTTGGACCATCAATCATCCTGGCATACCAGTATTCACACACTCCAGTCCCACGGGTAAACAACCTCCTGGTCTCTCCTACCCTCTCTGGCGGATTTCACCTTCTATCCAGTAAGACAGAATTATCATTTAAGAATATTAGTGCAGAGTTTCCCCAGTTCTTACCATTCTGTTTATTTTATAGTCTGTATCCCGGTTCCTATTTCCTGCACATTTTTTCCCTCACTGTAAATAAACTTCTTACCGTAATATCAGTCTCCTGAATTGCTTTCTGCATGTGGGTCAGATCAGCTCGAAACACTATGACAGGACTGAAAACTTAACTAATAATGTTTAGATAGCACAGTCAAAGGCCCCTCCAAACAAATATGTTTTTAATCTTGATTTAAAGCTACTTATGGTTTCAGCGCTTTTACAGTTTTCTGGGAGTTTATTCCAGATTAGTGGAGCATAAGAACTAAAAGCTGCTTCTCCATGTTTGGTTCTGGTTCTGGGTATGCAGATCAGATTTGAGCCAGAGGACCTGAGAGGTCTGGGTGGTTGATACACTGACAAAGTCTGTAATGTATTTTGGTGCTAAGCCATTCGGTGATTTATAGACTAACAGAAGTATTTTAAAGTCTATTCTTTGAGATACGGGGAGCCAGTGTAAGGACCTTAGAACCGGGGTGTTGTGCTCCACTTTCTTAGTTCTAGTGAGGACGCAGGCAGCAGCGTTCTGGATCAACTGCAGCTGTCTGATTGACTTTTTAGGCAGACCTGTGAAGAATAATCAATTCTACTGAAGATTAACACATTAATTAGTTTTTCAAAGTCCTGCTGAGACATTAGTCCTTTAATCCTGGAGATGTTCTTTAGGTGATAGAAGGCTGACCTTGTTACTGTCTTTATGTGTCTCTGAAGGCTCAGGTCAGAGTCCATCACTACACCCAGGTTTTGAGCCTGATTGGTGGTTTCTAGCTGTATGAACTGAAGCTGTGTGCTAACTTTTAAGCGCTCTTCCTTTGGTCCAAAGAAAATTTTGGCACATCCATGCATTGATTTCTTCTAAGCATTTACCCAGCGCTTGAATGGGTTCATAGTCACCTGGTGACATTGTAATGTAAAGCTGTGTGTCGTCTGCATAGTTATGATAACTTACGTTTTTGTTTATTAGAATCTGATTTAGGGGGAGCATGTAGATATTGAATAGGAGGGGCCCTAAGATGGACCCTTGGGGAATGCCACATGTGATTTTTGTGGTCTCTGATGTAAAGTTCCCTACTGACACAAAAAAGTGCCTGTCCTTCAAGTAGGATTTAAACCAATCGAGTGCTGTTCCAGAAAGGCCGACCCAGTTTTCCAGGCGCTCTAATAAAATGGAGTGATCAACAGTGTCGAATGCTCCACTAAGGTCTGTGGTTCAGCACTGTGGTTCTTCCACAGTCTACATTTATACGGATGTCATTGAACACCTTGATAAGGGCAGTCCCTGTACTGTCGTGAGCACGGACACCTGACTGGAAGACATCGAAGCAGCTATGGCATTAAAAAATCAAAAAAACAACTGTTTATCTGCATCAACTGCTTGTGCTGGTGGACCATATTTGTACCATTTTTGAATTGCGGTCATTGACTGCAAAAAAATCAATCCAAACACCACAGAAGGCCCTCTGGACACACTATGGACACTCCTAATCTGAGCAGTCCAATGTAATGGAGATATTGCACAAACTTATATTAAACATGTTAGTGGTACTGTAGGTGCAGCTTTACCCACCTCCATAAAACAACATAGTGTTACACTGAAGTATACATGCAGTTATCAAACTTATCATTAGTGCTTAAGTTCTTTTACTACCTTGGTTATTCATGCACATGAGCTTGTGACCTTGAGGCAGATTCGGTGTCCACAATATACTTTTTGAAGAAAACTGTACAAAAGTTTTGGTTTAATCCAGGAGTGAATTTCAAGGTTTGCCGGGTAACAATAAAAACAAAAGCTTGTAACAGTCTGTCACAAAACTCTCAACTGACACCTTGTCCCTGAGACGGTATTAAACCTCAAGATGCCTTTTAGTTTTTATTAAAGAAACTCTGTAAACATGAAGAGGGAGGCCAGTAAAATTTTGGATTCTCTGTCTATCAGTAAAAGTCTGATTAATAAATACTGCTACATAACTCTTATTATATATGCGTTTGTGCATGTGTGTGTGTGTGTGGGAGGGCTTCAAGCAAAAGTAAGAATCCTTTTGGCAGTAGGAAAGCAACAAACCGCAACTGCTGTCAGCACATATACCTATCTTTATTAACAGTTTCCACAGCTTGGTTTCTGTGTTATTTGAAATGAATGTTGTTGGAAGACCCCAATAACTTACTGTATTGTCAGAATTGTTATTTTGGCATTTTCTCCACTGTTTGTTCCAAGAGAGCATAAAGACATTTGAAAATATGATTTAATGCAGTTACTATGTGCAGTTTAGATATAAAAATCACACGTCTATATGTAACTGGTGCCTATTTAAAAATGTGTATGTTTTGTGAGAATTTCTTTTTGTGGGGCTTTAGCTGCAGTGACATGAAGTCACAGACATACAGTAACCTTAAAATACTGCTACTAAGAAGTTATAAATACATTTTATCGTTATTTATACTGATATATCAATAAATACCTCAAAATATCCTGATAACATTTTAAGTCCATATTTCCCACCCTTATTCTAAAGGAAATATTTGTTGGCCAAGTACTCAGATGAACCTGAGCTCAGTTACACCCACAACAAACACACCTGTGTCCTCTTGTGCTGCCTTCTTCATTGCCTTCAGGGAAACATCTTATAGCTTATATTATCTCTTCCCGTACTTGTTATGTTTTGTGCTTTGCCGTATAACACTTCTCTGCCATGGGCATCTCTAACTGAGCAGTTTTATTGCAGCCATACATTTTTGCATGATTCACATCAGCAGTTCACTTTCCCCTTCTCACTGTGGTATTTAATCTTTTTCTGCACCATCAGAAGTATGATGCTCTCTATGAATGTCTATGGAGAATTATAGAGAAATGCATAGTGACACTTTTTTAGGCAAAGGCTGGAGCTGGGACATGTTTCACTGAATCATTTTTATAATTTCCTAACAGGTGCAGCTCTGGTCCTGTTTTGTTTGTTGTGACGATATGAGCGCCACCTTTAAAGCAACAATGATTTCAGCTGTCCATTTGAAGATAGCTGGAGAAAGCTAAACAATGGACTGCTAAAATGTTGTTTTTTAAGTGTTAGTGATGCTAAGATTCAAACAGACAGGAACCTGTCTCTGAGGAGAGGCATATCTGTGTTAAGTGCAGAATGCCTGGAAAGCTAAATAGAGCAGGATCTCTCCAACAAACTGGTAATCCAGCAGTATTGACAAGAGAGTGTGCCTAAGCCCCACCCCACCTCTTTAGTGTAGTCCTAAACGCTAAGGTAATCCCCTCCAGAGAGAGTAAATGGCGCCCAGATCCAGAGACAATATCCTCTGTTTATATCTGCATATAGAAGTAAACAATAAAAATGATTTAGGCTTTTATGCCTTTATGAGATGCTTGTTGATTAGTTTTATGTGGATAAGTGTGTCATCTGCTTAGCAATGGGTGTTTTGTATGGGGTAAGAACGCTGTCAAAAACAATGTGTATGTAAAAACGGAAATGTGTGCATATTAGTCAACAGTTGTGCATAAGTAACATCCAAAAGAGGTATAGTGGAGCACAGAGTTTGTCGATTCGCATTGTGCATGCGCTGTCACACTCCTGACCGCAAGTAATGAAGAGTATTATAAATAAAGCATTGTTCTTATTTTTATGAAATACAAAACTAAAACATAGAATATAGTATGTAGAGTTATACAATGATGTACGGTAGGTGGCGGTATGCACCTCTGAATTTGTTGCGTACCGCCAGCAGAAGAAGAAGAAGAAGCAGCAGCACTAGCGCCAAGATGACGGACCAAGAGCATATATTAAGGACATCAAGACATATATAAACTTTTTAGCATTACCTGGCTTTGTATTCTCCCCCTCCCACCTCCCCTCTCTTCCTAATATTCCTTTTAGACTGAATAATCTCTCATTCCGGCACTACGTTTACTGGCGGTGAGGAGTGTGACAGCGCAACGCGAACCGACTAACTCTGTGCTCCACTAACCAGCCTGAGATCTCGTGACGCCAAGTCGCTGATGTAAATTTGTATTCTTATAAGACATCGTATTCAGAAACAGTTATAGCATATTGTATTCATAAAGAATAAACCACAACTGTAAACTTGAACTTTGTGTTTGTAATTTCTTGAAGCTGTAACATTTTATTTTGCATTCTTATAGAGAAAATATACAATATCTCTTTTGGATTTTACTTATGCACAACTGTTGACTAATATGCACACATTTCCATTTTTACATATACATTGTTTTTGACAGTGTTCTTACCCCATAGTTTTGTGTGTCTGCCTATATTACCTAATGGAAACATACATAAATGAGAAAGCATTGCCTCAAGCAGCTCTCTAAGGCTAAAACTGCTGTGTAAGGTAGATTTGTGTCCATTAACAAACTAATCAGATATTCTAAATCTCAGTTAAATATGACTTAAACCAGCCTACAACTGTTCCCATAATCCCTACAATATGTTTGAATCTCTGTGATAGATGCATTTCATCAGTTATGCTGAATTCAGTAACATTAACTTCAAAGTTAAGAGGTCCGTTGTCTGAGACCATTAAAAAAAGCTTAGTAAATTTTCCCTGTTATGATGAAATTTTTCTGATGCTGCTGTAGTGAACAATTGTAAAATGGAAGAAGAATGAGCCATGGTTCTTAACAGTGTTTTGCAAATACAAATCTGAATAGTCTGCTCTACATTAGAATCAACCCCCTATACTCTTTTGTGTAATTTAAAAAAATCAGTGCTGCTCTATGTAGGCATCACAGGTTTGTTAAAGAAAACATTAAGAAAAGAAGGGTTAAGGGCAAAACATAGTTGCCCGTACTTGACTCCACGGACATACACGCGTTCTCAAAGCGTATGTCCGCTGGACATGTCAATGCAAAACTGCATATGCGGTGCCATGCAATAAACTCCTCAGCGGGAAAAAAGTCTCCTCATTGAATTGTTTTATATGTGACACACTGCTCCGAGCAGTCCTGAGTATGCACAGCACCCTCTGCCTTACAATGACAGGCGTATTCTCAAAGTTTTGTTAGAATTACCCTGGAAGCTGGGTGGTAACAATAGCTGTTAATTTGAATAACTTTGTATAAAAACACCTCCCCCAACAATGTTTGTCAACAGAAGCTTCAAAGACTGCATTGTCATTGAACTCACAGCACTATTTTTCTATGTAAAGCTAATTCACAGCACTGCATTACAATCTTTGTGTGCATTTCACGAACAGTAACACACACACAGGAAATACTAAGTAAAAAACGTGACTTAAAACATTTGACTTTTACAAAATTGAGAAATATGAACAGTTTAGGTTTTTTTATTTCTCCATGTTATTTGTGTCTGCAAATTGCAGTCGGAGTAAATGGTAAGTTGGAGCGCTTTCTGCAGCTGAGACTCATGTCTCATCTTGAAGAAATAGCATTCAGTTAGAACTGTGTTTTTTGTGGCTTACAGTGTATGCTAATTATTGCAGACTGACATTAGCTGTCATGCATTTGGCAACATAGCTCATGTGCTATCATGTGTGACAGGCACCCATGCTGAATATAGTTAAACAATGCATGCTTTGTTTAAGTGCAATTAATGACATGAAAACTTTACTGTCGTACCAAACTGAACCATTCTACCTTCTAATTCTGCCACTTAAGATTAGTTTGTACTCTCAAATAGAATTTACTGTTGAGTAACAGTGCATCACATGCTTGTTATCTAAATGAGAGCCACTGAATCTTAAAGCAAAGTTGAGCAATTAAAGCCCATGTGTTGCAGATCATATTGTGGATTAGGTGAAGATACATCTCTGAAAACACTTTAATCTGGATCCTTGAATACTATACTGTTATATTGCCATACCATAACATTACCTGCCAGGCTGTGCAGAATAATGTTTATTGTCTAAACTGTTTCCAACATTAACTTTGCAAAAAACTGAATCAGAAATGAAAGGCTCTAGCTGCTGAAAGCACTTTAAGGTTTTGGTTCTTCAGTCAGTCCTTCTGCTCAAGAATGCCACTCAGAGGTTTTTAAAGTGTACTGTGACATTACACACTTTTAACAAAACAGCCAGCATGAGGCTTAACAGGCCAGCTCCTGTTGAGCCTCATGTTACTACACAGGCCACTGTCAAATAGAATCATGGTGAACAAAAAGTGATTGTTTGGTTCATAAGCCTCTAATACCTCTATCACACTATTACAGGAACTATAGGAAGATGTGTAAAAATGGGTTTGCTATGCCTTTAATACTGTAGGATACACAATATGATCACTGGCTAAAACAGGATGCCACAGTTTTTTTGGACATGCCGAACAATGCAGCTGCATAAACAACAAATAAATCTAAAATATGAAAAAGAAATAATGCAAGTGCTAGTCAAACGCTGCTGCAATGAACCAAGAACTACAGTAGATTATAAGTTTCATGCTATACTATGCAAACGCTCTGTCTGAGCTGATGAAGTATCACCTCGGCTTGATGAGTGCTCGGAGCATCTCCACCTGACGGAAGCCGACCCTCTTTTTGATTAATACAGCTGATAAGGTTTTTATCCTTTGGGGGCACTTGTAGACTTTTTAATGATTAATGAAGTTTTATATTAAAATCATTATGAAAATGAAAATGAGTGCGTGATATCACAGGTATAGTAACTTACTCTTTTGTTTAAATTCTCAGACGCTGCCGCTGCCACCTTAACCTGCTTCATTTGGTCCACCTGCCTCATGCCTATTAGTCTCACTGCTTTCACCTGTGTCATGCTTCATATATGCTATCTTGTCCTGTCTGCTCCTTGGTGGAAAACACTGTGTGCCTTGCCACGCCTATGGGTGACTGTTATCATGTCAAACCTGCCTATGTTTATGCCTGCATCTGCTGCCACCTGCCTGAGTTTTTACTTTTTTATTGAAACCTTTTTTTTTATGCCTGCCTGTCTGCACTTGGGTCCACTCCAAAAACCACACTCCATGACAGGTACTCATTCCATTAAAATACATTGATCAGCCTTGAGTTTATGGCCATTCAATAAATATAGATTTTTATTTCTGTTCTGTTCATGTCGGTAGCAGATCATTTTTGTCCTCTCATGAACACTTAAGTCTTATTGCAATTTTCTTAATCACTTTTTAACAGTTTTTCTACACGGTAGAGCAAATTAGACCCTACCCCGACGCATACCTGAATCTTAGCCACCTTTAACCAGCTGTCGGCCTCTGGTTCAATAGTTTCCATACATGGACTAATTTGGGCTGGTCCTGAGCACTGTACACTAATAGCACTCTACAATAGCTTTGGATTGAAGTTGCTTACCATCAAGCCATTACATGCTGGCATTTACCACCATTGGTAAAGTACAATTGTTCTGCTTCAAAGACAGAGTGATCATATCTCTTATTTGGTTTTACTTATTTGGTGTAGCTGAGATGTATCCCCTTTAGAGTGTCAGTGTTATAGCCAATCAGTGTTAATTATATTGAATATTGTCAAAAATTACATCTGCAACAGTGCTTGTGCTAAGGAGACATAAGCACTGCTGAACAAAAGACACTTAAAGTCACAACATGGTTTTGTTTATGCAGCTTCACCTAAAACAACATATTATGGATTAAAATATTTAGTTAAAGCAAACATCCTCTTTTCCCTCACATTAAGGTGCGGGGGGTTTATAACTGCAAAGTCCCTAAGAAAAAGAAAGACCCATCTGTAAAATCAGACAAGGTTTGTTCTCTAATATTTTCTCACTGATTTATTTCCTCGTCTATGCTTTCCTCTAAACGACTCAGACTACCCACACTGACAACATGCATTTTTGGATTTGTATGTGTGTAAGTGTGTGGATGCATACGCATACGCAGTCAGTGGGGTAAGAAATTGTACTCTATCTGAGGGGCTTACCAGTGTCCCTAGGAATATGATTTATATCTAAGTCTTTAAATCAGCCTTTTCTGCTAAGAGATCAGGTTTTCCTTCACCTTATTTCTGTTTTGTCAGCAGCTGTGTCGCAGGATGCTTGTTCTTCTCTGACCATCTAATGTGCCTGCCCAAATTGAGTTCATTGTGGATACTATAGCCATGTCTGTAGACTGGTTGTATGCTGAGTCACATAAAAGGGGGTTTCATTATGTTGTTGAATCCAATAGATCAAACAGTGATGCTTGAAAGTCTGTGAATCAGTTATAATTGTCTGTGTTTCTGGATAAAGATGATATTAAAGGCCAACTTATGTTCATCTAAAAGCAAATGACCCAAAACCCAAATTACACTGAGATAAATGCATTGTAGATGTTTTAGTCAATTACTCAAAACAGAAGAGGTTCAGCTCCTTATTACCTCTTATTTTCAAGTGTCTTAGCCACTGCTTTGCCAGATGTATAATCCAAGCCAATAACAAAATACAGAGAAGATTTGCAAGTTGAAGACTTGGCAATAGTAAGGCGGTTAACACTTGACTATCATGTGTTTCTTCCTTATGATTTATTCAAAAAGTCTTGAAGGAGCTCCTGGATCCATCCCAGTCATTCTAAATAAAAAAAGTTAATTATTGGCAGATAGATTCCCACCTCAGCTTAGCAGAATTTGTTGAGTTTATGGCCATAAATTGTGAAAAAGGACATGCCCTGAGAATCTGTTGAACCTAAAGACTAAATGATTAACTTCGCATTTCATTGTTCAGTCAACCCACTTTTCATCTGTAGATGAGAGCAGAAGCACCCACCCTAACTTGGCCTGATTCTTAAATGTTTTTTTTTAATCCAAGATAATTTACAATGCCTTTCAGGTCTATATAGAACAATTTAACATACACTGCTGAAAAAAAATAAAGCAACAATTTGAAATGAGATCACAGATGGTGTCCTGGGTTTTTTTTCTTCCCAGATCCTGACCAGTGCATCACTGAGCTCCTGGTGTTGTCAGATGGACCTAAACATGATGTCCCAGAGATGATCTATTGAATTTAGGTCAGGGTAGCATAGAGGCCTGTGTATCCCCCCATGGATATGCCTTCTCAGTCCAACACTGACCCACCACCAAACCGACCCAGTCACATGAGCTCAGAGTGAAGCAAAATGTGATAGTCAAGCTCCATGAGCTAGACCATCGTTTAGTTGTCAACCTGTCATCTAAACTCTCGTTGCCAACAACAGGAATGTAACACTCCACTGTTGTTTCTCAGTCATTATTGAAAATAATGGTCAGAGTCAGATTTTGAGCATTATGCTGTCATCATTTCCAGACCATCTGTCATCCAGCACTGCTGGTGTTGTAATTTTATAAAGCTCACAGTTGTGCGGGAAATCACCATCTTCGCTTATGATTTTTGAATGGTTATAGGGAGCTCAAAGGCGGCTGGTGAGTTTATGGCATTTTTCGTTGTCCGATGGGCTAACCCCTCCCTCCTACTTCCCTTTTTTCAGAGGATTGCTCAATCCAGCTCTCCGTCCAACGGGTCCGGGCTTCCCTAAACCTGGAAGGTCTTACTACGCAGGTTTACTGAAAGATCTCTTTTAGCTAGTGTCGGGAAATGACACACCTATCCTCTAGAAGTCTCACCCTTCTTTAACTGGTGGTCTGGACAACCAAGTAGCCCAGAGCAGTCATCCAACCCTCAACAGTCAATTCTGTTAATGGCTGCTTATTCCCTAATTTTACAACTTGCACTCGGCATATGGGTTAGGTTAATTTTGGTGACACAGCATAAGCCCCAAGGGCACTGTTTTAACAAGTTTGGCTTAAGGCAACCTATAAAAACCTTTTAAAATCATTTAGAACCAGGCAACAAGGCCTCTTACCCTCAACAAAAAACAAAAATAAGGTGACTCAAATAACTGACTGTCCACAATTTATCTAGAATTTTATATATATATTTTTTAAATTAGTAGCACTTTTGCAGGGGTCATAACATCATAAAATCCAGCAACACTTAATGACCGAATAATAGAAATGAATCAATCAAATCAACCTATCTTTCCTTTATGCTGAAACTGGTCAGCTTGAAGAGGAGGCTTTGAAGACAAAGGCTCATCCATGCACCCGATGGAGATGAATTCTTCGGGAAGCAACGAGTGGATTTCTTGGGCGAAGGGCAAATAAATCTTCAGTTTTCTTCCTCTAAGCAGACAGACACTGATGCTCCATGTTTCGATGGTCTGTCACTGACGTCTTAGGTCAAGTATAGTCAGAAACACTGATGTCATACGTCTCTTTAGTCAAGGACTTCCAGAGGCTGAAGAGTGGAAGAAAACCCTTAAAGCATGAAAGGGATTGGTTCAGGATTTCCGGAAGCCTGAAACTCTGAGCCACGGTTTTTTCAGGGCACATGGGTTGATCCTTTTTTCAATGCAGATTATCAGCGGGACTGTGTCTCCGGTCCTCGGATTCAACTGTAGCGTCTTTCCCCATCCGAGAAAAGAGAATTAATAACATGACTCCGAATGGACCTCCCATACCTCACAGCTTCAGAATTTGAAAATTTACAGATTTATATTTCATTGATTTAATTGTGAGGGTTTAATTAATTTCTGCATGGATACGTGGAAGGATCTCACCTCATTTTGACACATTGGTTCCTATCCAATAAATAATCCAAAGAAATAACAGAGTCAAGATTGCAAATGTCATTTCACAAATTCTATCAATGCATTGTGGAGATAATGTGTACAATGTTTTGATGTGAATATAGACAGATGACAGTGGACAGCACAGTCCTAGGGGGTCTGTGGGAATGTCATGGTGGAGGGCCCGCCACCTTTGGTCTGGTATGGTCTGTGTGGGTGCTCGAACTATGTCCCTGAGTGGTGGGTTGTTGTCAGGCGGCTAATGGCTCTTGGGATTTGTTGGGCTAGGGCATAAGTACTAAGCTCGGCTCTGGTGGGAATCGCTCCCTCTTGAGGTCCCTGGGATTGGTTCAGCAGGTGGAAAGGTAAAGTGCCCTCCCACCCTTGTTCCTTCTGAGTTCTGGCTACCATGATGGCCGGTCCCTGCCCAACATGTTGGGGGCTCTGGGGAAGGTCTATTCTGCCTGGTGCTAGCTAGTCTTGCTGCCGGTGTTTTGTGAAGCTGAGAGGTTCTGTTCGAGAGGTGGGGTTGGGTGCCCTCATTCACTTCCGGTGCCTCTTTGGCCAGGGGGCTGCTGCTAATGTGTTTCACTGAGGACTTACCTCTGTGTGGTATGTGAGGCTGCTCTGATGTGGTGCCTTGTTTCTGACTGGGGCTGTTGCGGCCTTCTGGAGCCACCTACCTTTTGTTGTTCATGTGTGCTGAGCGTGGCAGGCTTTCTACTCTTCCCACCATTCAACTATACACCTCCAGGTGACAAATTCGCACACAACACAAACACATTTGTTTCTACAGATACGCTGACAAGATTATTTCTCTTATCTTGCTCGTTGTAACTTGCAACAAATTGGCCAATCAACATTAACAATATAAAAGACAAATATGTCTTTTAATTAATTTGTCTCCCTTGATCTTTTAATTCTTTTCTGTGACTCACCGGGTTCTGTTGTTTTTTTGAGAGTATATGTTTGAAGAGTTCAGAGTTTATCATAACCAGCCAGAATATTTAAGCCTGAACATAGTATTTGCAAAATAAAAATAGATTGTTGTCAGAGTTGGCAATCTGTATATTATAGCTTTGCTAATTTTAAAACATAGCGTCACATAACTGTCATGCAAAAAAGTTAAATCGGACATTTATGTACGTAAAAAAAAATTATTTTCCAATGATTTTTCTGAATCCGTTTTGTTTGTTTTGCCAATATTTTAACGATATGCAACGTGTTTAATTATTAAAATAGTTTTTTGGTGACACAAAATACATTTTTACTGCATAAACAAAACCCTCCCCTGGCATGTGTTCACATTTAAACAACGTAATCAAACTGATCCAGCTCCGATTGCCCTGCAATGACAACTTTATTTGCCATGATCAGGTTTGTGCGCATTCAGCAGATGATCACTGACAGCGATGTTACGCTGGAATGATGTTGAATGAAGTGTTGCAAGGAGTTTCACCATAGGAGAAATATCATGTCTTTTGTTTGTGATTGGCTCCAAATCAGACCTTAAATAATCCTACATAGAATCCTCTAATCTCATATATTTTTAATATTTTGATTTTAGACAACCCAAATCTGTTGACATATGTACAGAAGATTCTCTCTCCCTGTCATCTTTCATTCTATCTATGCCTCCTTCTGGCCAAAGTGACAGCAGACATCAGCAGACATCCCAGTTACCACCTGCATTTCAAACGTGCTAAATCCCCATGCAAAAATTGCACCTGCAAACTGTTTCAGGCTTTGAAAATCGCATTGCGGGTGGTAAGGAATGACATTTGGATATCGTCCTCCCATGAATTTGCTCATTTGGCTCATTATCATATGTTTTGCATATTCATTAAGGCAGACCCGCTAAAAAGTTTGCGCCCGCAGTTCTGCTGATTTTGCACACGCAATCCGATTACCACCTTGTTTGTAGATCAGCTTTGCTGACGCAAACAGGTTTGCGCGCGGTTTTGTACACTCAAATCTTTTGAAGATCAGGCCCATAGTGTTTTGCATGCAAGCCAGAAAGTTCAATATGGGTATATGTGTGCCAAACTGCAAATGTTTTAACAGAGGATTTCTTCTTGCCATTCTTCTATAAAGGTCAGATTTGTGGGTGTGCGCAGCTAATAGTTGTGCTGTTAATAGATTCGTTCACCTGAGCTGTTGAGCACTGCAGCTCCTCTTAAGTTTCCATGGGCATATTGATGAGCCACTGTATCAAACAGTGCTGAAATGAAATGTCGTAGTTATTTTGTGCTTTAGTTTTGGTTCACCTTAAGAAATGATTAGACCATGAAAGCAGTTCTGCTCTTCTTCAGAAAGAGGGAGGATGATATCCCACTGAACTGATTGACTTTAGTTACATTTTTTTCTAGCTCAAATTAGAATTTGAGGTAGTCATAACGTTTCTGCATGTAAGAGAAAATGAGATGCACCAGTAGCTTCATAGCTCAGAGCTCATCAGAGCATGCTGAGCAGGGAGCTGGTTTTTGCTTGAACCAGAACTGTGTTTACTGCTCAGAGATTTGTTTGGATTCCACTGTTTTCATGTTCTTTCGAAGAGAGGCTGGGAAAAGATGCACTTCAGTACTGTTTGTGTTTTCTTTCAGCTTTTTAAATCAAGTTGCATCATAAGAAGTTATGCTGTCTTTTTAGGGAATTATTCATCATGTATATTTATAAAAGGCCCCAAGGACTATTGTAGTTTCCTTCCTATGTTGGATTTCGGTGCCAATTTCTCTCTTTAAGTTTGGGTAAAGTGTCAGTGACATTGTGTGATGACACAGACTTTGGTTATTAAGCTGCATGTATAAGCAAGGCAGGTCATTTTTATACGCAGGGATGTCTTGGTATTCAGGTTACGCCCACCAAGGAGTGAAGATTTCTCTTGCCTGTATACATAACTTAAAAAAAAGAAACCATTGGGATGTTTTGTTCCTGACATCCAATGTGATTCATTCCAAAAATAGGCATTTCCCTATCCCAATTCCCCGTCCAATACTTTACTGAAATCAATAAAATGTATATACCGGAAAACGCACGTGAAAATGCATTTCATCTGTATTACATTATCTCCATTAGTATTGTGATTGCTTCTCAGTTTACTCACCAACCGGATTCTGGTTGCAGGAATATACACTGCTCAAAAAAATAAAGGGAACACTTAAACAACACAACATAACTCTAAGTAAATCAAACTTCTGTGAAATCAAACTTTCCACTTAGGAAGCAACACTGATTGACAATCAATTTCAAATCTTTGGCGATTAGCAAGACACACTCAATAAAGGAGTGGTTCTGCAGGTGGGGACCATAGACCACTTCTCAGTACCTATGCTTTCTGGCTGAAGTTTTGGTCACTTTTGAATGTTGGTGGTGCTTTCACACTCGTCTTAGCATGAGACGGACTTTACAACCCACACAAGTGGCTCTGGTAGTGCAGCTCATCCAAGATGGCACATCAATGCGAGCTGTGGCAAGAAGGTTTGCTGTGTCTGTCAGCGTAGTGTCCAGAGCCTGGAGGCGCTACCAGGAGACAGGCCAGTACACCAGGAGACGTCCACAAATGGGGGTTGTGCTCACAGCCCAACACTGTGCATGATTGGCATTTGCCAGAGAACACCAGGATTGGCAAATTCGCCACTGGTGCCCTGTGCTCTTCACAGATGAAAGCAGGTTCATACTGAGCACATGTGACAGACGTGACAGAGTTTGGAGACACCGTGGAGAGCGATCTGCTGCCTGCAACATCCTTCAGCATGACAGGTTTGGCAGTGGGTCAGTAATGGTGTGGGGTGGCATTTCTTTGGAGGGCTGCATGGCTCTCCATGTGCTCGCCAGAGGTAGCCTGACTGCCATTAGGTACCGAGATGAGATCCTCAGACCCCTTGTGAGACCATATGTTGGTGTGGTTGGCCCTGGGTTCCTCCTAATGCAGGACAATGCTAGACCTCATGTGGCTGGAGTGTGTCAGCAGTTCCTGCAAGATGAAGACATTGAAGCTATGGACTGGCCCGCCCTTTCCCCAGACCTGAATCCGATTGAGCACATTTGGGACATCATGTCTCGCTCCATCCACCAACGTCACGTTGCACCACAGACTGTCCAGAAGTTGGCAGATGCTTTAGTCCAGGTCTGGGAGGGGATCCCTCAGGAGACCATCCTCCGTCTCATCAGGAGCATGCCCAGGCGTTGTAGGGAGGTCATACAGGCACGTGGAGGCCACACACAATACTGAGCCTCATTTTGACTTGTTTTAAGGACATTACATCAAAGTTGGATCTGTCTGTAGTGTGTTTTTCCACTTTAATTTTGTGTGTGACTCCAAATCCAGGTTGGTTAATAAATTTGATTTCCATTGATGATTTTTGTGTGATTTTGTTGTCAGCACATTCAACTTTGTACAGAACAAAGTATTCAATGAGAATATTTCATTCATTCAGATGTAGGATGTGTTATTAGAGTGTTCCCTTTATTTTTTCGAGCAGTGTAGTTTGTTGACAGTGACATATTTGTCCTACCTGGAGTTTCTGCCTAAAAGCCAACACTAACAACTAAAGCTGATTATGCTGCTGCTGATGATGTGTCACATGGAGCAGTTTGCTAGTCTAATAATGTTTATACTGTTAAAATATGACTTGTTGATCATTTGCCTCAGAAAACGTTCTCCTCCTTCCTTAACTCACCTTTGCTTTAAATATCATAAAATGTATTGACCACTGTTACAGCCACTCTCTGTACTGTTCTCCCCTACAGTAACAGCTATCCAGCCACAGTGAGCCAGTCATATGGCACAGACCAACCTTTCACAGTTAAAATCATTGTACACTATAAAAACACCCAAAATCTGAGGGAAAACCCTCATTAGTGAGATCAATAAAATAATATGTGCAGCTTAATAAAACTTTTTGCAAGCTCACTAAAACAGGCAATGATTTTAAAGCATTGGCTAAGAAAAATCACACACAGCAGACTTACAGAAAGTATTGAAAGTTGAATTTAGTAAGGGATTCACAGACAGAGTATTTTGAAAAAAGCGCAGTCTCATCTCCGAGCCAAATTCTTGAGATTGGATCAGAATAATCCTTAGTCTGCACTATATACAATCATTGGATAATGACCCCCAGGAGCACATATGTGGTTTATTCCACAAATGAAACCTTTTCTGAATGAGGTTTGAAATTTACAATAAAGTGTGCCTCTGAAAAATTTTAACTGTATCCATGGGCTGCAAAGCAATCTATATGATATAATTTTATCCATACACTAAGACTGTCATAAAACAAGATAAATTGTTGGTTTCAACTGGTCTGTTTGCAACCAGACTGCCTAATATAGTCTTCATTTCCTTAATTTTGCAGCACAATCTTGTTCCAAGTCCCACCTGACATTCAGACTTTTAGATAACTTCAGGCTTTGCTTCAACATTTTCCCAGCGTAGAACCTCGGTACCTAAAATATTAGGAAACATTATTTCTAGCTGGAATGAATTTCTGTAGTCCACCTATTCCGCTATTCAGCTGAAGAATATTTTAGTAAATCGTCCCAGCAGGATCATAGAACAAAGATGTTCACAGAATCCAAGAACCGGAGATGCACTGATCCAAATTTTGTGGCTGCCTCTTTTACAAAACACTTTCAGGCGGGATTAAGGTGCATATTAGCTTTCTGTATGGGTTTTGTGAAAGGACCTAAATGGTTAGAACTTAGTCTGCCACCGTTACATCCTTAGCCTTGGCAAGTTCAAGTTTATAAGAAGGTGAGATATTATATATGCAGGAAATCGCCATCTCCACTTGTAATTTTTGAATGGTTAGAGGGATCTCAGAAGCTGTTCGTCTTTACAAGTTCATGACGGAAATGTTTTGTGAAAGATGGTAAAACTGAAAAGATGGTAAAACTGAAAACATTAGTCTCTGTGGTTTACCACTGATCGGTCACCGCTAATGGCCAATCAACTAAAAAAAATCTGATTCCAGTCAACAGCCAATTTCTTGCTGGATCTCCTCTTACAACGCTGTGTATCCATACAAATGAATGTAAACTGAATAAACTTTTGAGATTTGCTATTTTCTGACAACAGTTCTTTTGGCTTTCAAATGACAAACAATCAAGATTCAACACTGTCAAAAACAAAATAGGCTTTCAATTGTTTAAAAAATGCATAACAAGGAAAAAAATGCTATTTTTGTCCATGTAATCTTTTTAATTGTTTACTCACATAAAAGCCTAGCATGATATAACTTTGTGATTCACACAAGACTATAATTCCCCCCTAAATCACTCCTGAATGGAGCCACTACAGGCAGAGACAAACAAGAATGTTCTCTATAACCTTGTGTGATCACATCCACACACTCAAAGCTGCTTCCCACTCCGGCTGTATTGACTATCTTGCTTTGCTATTATTCTTTCCAACTGGCTCGGAGACAAGCCTCGTAATAAAAGAGTGGTGAGCTCAGGTCAAGGTAAACCGAAGGCGGTGGACAGATGATGAGAGGAAAACAACCAGCCTTCTTCTTCCCATCCTTGGGCTGATTATGCAACAGTCCAATTAAATGTATTTATTAAGCAATTTTAAAAACAGCAAATAGTTGGCTAAAGTGCTGTACATTAAGAGAATAAGTACAAATAGTAATGTAAAAACATAAAACAATGTTAGACAACACAACAACTTACACAAAAGAACAAACAACTCATGCTGTGTTGAATGCCAGAGAAAAAAAAAAAGAGTCTTCAAGAAGGATTTAAATAAGACATTGAAGGAACCTGCCTAACATGTAGACGCAATCCGTTCCCAACTTAGCGGCAACAAAAGCAAACCTGATCACCTCTGAGCTCAGCCTCGTCTTTGGAATGACTAAAAGCAGCTATTGCACTGACCAGAGAGACCGTGAAGTACAGTATGGGTGAAGCAAGTCCGAGAGATAGGGAGGAGTACGGCCTTTAAGATATTTAAACACAAATATAATCATTTTAAAATAAATTTCTGTAGCATACAGGGAGCTAGCAAAGAGCTGCCTGCACAAAAGTGATGTGTTCTCACCTGTGTGATCGAGTTAGGAGATGAGCAGCTGCATTCTGGACAAGCTGAAGGCGAGAAAGGGAAGCCTGTCTGATCCTAAAATACAGCGTGTTACAATATTCTAGGCATGAGTTAATAAAGGCATAAATGATCTTTTCTAAGTCCTGCTTGGACAAAATGTTCTTGATTTTAACAATTTGTCACAGGTGAATTAAGTTTGTTTTTACTAAAGAGCTGACATGTGTGTCAAATCTAAGGTCACCATCTAATTTCAGGACTCAAAGGGCTACTTGGGTCTTTTTATAATTGAAGTTAATAAAATCAGGGGCATCCAAGGTTTGATTTCATTTACACATCCCAACAAAGGATGAACAGAGCAAACATTGTGTTTTTTCAAATGAACGTAGGATAATCATCAGCATAACAATGAAATGAAATTCCAAATTTCCTCACAATGGACCTCAAGAGGAGGAGATACAGGGAGGAAAGAAGGGATCCTGAAACCACTCCATGGCTGCATCTTTAATACCAACAAAATTCCCAAGATGAGAGATTAAAATGCCATGATCCATTGTGTCAAAGGACTAATAAAGGTCTAAGAGCAAGGACAACGTCACTATCAGCATCAGAAGCTAATATATATATATATATATATATATATAATTAAAAACCCTTAAAAGAGCCGATTCTGTGGTGTGAAGCTTTTTAAAACCAGACTGACACACCTCAGGAAAGCCATTTCTCTCTGAAAAAGAATTTAATTGTGTAAAAATAACTTCCTACAGGATATTTGAAAGCAAGGGAAGTATCATCACTAGGGAAAGGTTTCATCCGATTAATAGGCTCCTTCAGAACTGTGAGAGACACAGGGTTAAACTGGTTAAAAGCAGCAAAGGCTGAAATGGAGGGGTTGTATCAGGGAGGTGAAATTAGGGATTTAGTTAAAGAAGCCTTTTCAACAAAGAAACAGATTTCAGATGAGGCTTCCAAGCTGAATCTGGAATAATTTCATTTTTACAGTGGTCTGATAAATACGCCAACTATATTTCATGTCAAAGGACATCTGAAGCTTGTCCTTCTCCCACTTCACTCAGCTCCCCTACAGGCCGGTCTGGCAGAAGGAGTGACATCATTAAGCCAGGGCTGACATGTCATTTTGGGATGCCCAGGTTTTATTGGATTCACCATGTTCCACGACAAGACACAGGCTGACAGAAACTCTAACGTCAACTCTTCAGTATTAGAACCCTTGGAGTAAACGTTCATGTTAAAAACAGACGAGAACCAAGCAGCTGTGAAACGGTTGAACATACGACAGTTCTGAGCCAGAGCAGGAATTAAATAACCCCAGTGATAAAACCAAGTTGAATGTGTGTCCATGTTCATGTGTGGGGCCAGTCACAGTCTGGACAAGATTGAAAGAGTCAATAACATTTGAAAGGGACATATCATGCTTTTAAATCCTTCCTTTTCACCATAAATCATTCAGTTGTGGTCTATATAATGTGGAACTGCAAAACTTTGGTCTGAACTCCTTGTTTTTGTAGTTCCACGGGCTCCTCTTTTACCCCTGTTCTGCGGTGGGTCTGCGAGCAACTTGTTTTGGTGTCGTCTCTTTAAATGCTATTAAGGCACTTCACACCCTGCCTCCCGCTAGGTCAAAGAGTGTTTCAGTCCATCATGTTCAGCCATTTTTGTAGTTTGATAACAGAGATACAATTATCTAGCAGTGCAGAAATAAGACAAAAACGGCATTAACAATGCAAAACTGTTTATGCAATAATACTTTTAAAAACACGCAGTACGGTTCTGTCCTCAAGGAACTAAAAGCAGCACACAGCACTAACATAAGCAGAACTACAGTGGCCCATAGGTGTCAGGTCAAATACAAAAGCCACAACACAAATACAAAAGCCACAGCGGAAGTCACGCAAGCTGCAACAGAAGTAACAGTGCCTGCTGAATGAAACAACGGGAAGAAAAGCTTTGCTTGCTAACAGCAGACAAATCTTGCCCGTTTGATAAGTGAAACACTTTTTTTGATAATCAGTCACACTGATTGGAACTATATGAGTCTACAGTGAGCTTTGACTTTGTTGTGTAAGTTAACTTACGCAGTTACAACTGCGGTCAAGTGAGCCGACAGTCAGAAATACGCGGTCCCGTCAGCCGACACTAGCTCCCTCTTAAAAATTTGCTTCACGCATACAAGGTTCACTACGGTAATGGAGCAGAAAGGACCTGATCCTGGCAACGGTTGAGAATATAAAAGGAAAACAGGATTTATATGAATGACATTTTTACAACTTCCACATAAATGTTTTATGTAAGAAAATTAAATATTTAATAATTTTACTGTACAGTTTTGGAGAAAAAGTATCTACTAATGCTCAACCAGTATATGCTTTTGTTGCTTTTAATTGTGGTTATAGTATAGATAACCCTTTACTATAATCTGAAGAGATTATGTTGACACCTCTCATGGTTTTGGAGAAATACAATTCTGAAAGTTATATTTCTTCAAAGATGTACAGTAAAATTATAATTTTTTTTTTTTTACATAAAACATTTATGTGAAAGTTGTAAAAATGTAATTAATATAAACGTTCTGAAGGTTACTTTCCTGTTTTCCTCTTATATTCTCAACCGTCGCCAGGATCGGCATCCTTTCTGCTCCATTACCGTAATGCACCTTGTATGCGCGAAGCTAATCTTTAAAAGGGAGCTGGTGTTGGCTGGCATGACCGCAGTGCAGTAACATGTCTGTAGGTTAACGCCATCTGTTCTTTGTTTTTGAAAAAGAAAATCCAGTTTCCTTAAGATTTACAAAGTTTCCCTCATCCCACTTTCTGCTTAAGCTTAGTCATAGTTGGTAAAATGGCAGAATACACAGTGTATAACAAGAAAATAAGGACAGTAAATAATACTGCTGTTGAATTACTTCCGTTGTGGCTTCTGTATTTGTGTTGTGGCTTTTATATTCGTGTTGTGGCTTTTTGTATTTGTGTTGTGGCTTTTGTATTTGTGTTGCGGCTTTTATATTCGTGTTGTGGCTTTTTGTATTTGTGTTGTGGCTTTTGTATTTGTGTTGCGGCTTTTGTATTTGACCTGACACCTCTGGGCCACCGTACAGAAGGCACGATGCTACTGCTATCAAAACAATGCCCAGCATGTCATACCAAGACACAATAAATTCATGTCTAAAATAAAGTTTGTTGTCATTTTAGCGTTATTTGCAGCTTACCGCTTTGCTGTGTCCATTGTTTCCATAGACAGAAGGAACTGACCTGTTAATCAGATTATTTCAGAAGTCTTTCAGGATATCCTTCCTGATACTGGCGGAGGTTGCTGAAGGCACTTGTCCTTAAAGCGAAAAAATAGACATTTGCCCACTGATTTGGCTAGATTTCCATGACAAATCAAATTTAACCAGACACTTTGTACAAGTACTGATGCTGGGGAATGGTGTGTAATGAATTGTGTAGGTTAATACACCCAACAAAAAAACATTTAGACTTATCTACTTGCACCGTCGCCATACTTGAGCTTGGGTTACAAAACCAAAACCGCAGTGAGAAATAAAAATGGCGG
Source organism: Crenichthys baileyi (assembly GCA_036173005.1). Classification (NCBI taxonomy): domain Eukaryota; kingdom Metazoa; phylum Chordata; class Actinopteri; order Cyprinodontiformes; family Goodeidae; genus Crenichthys; species Crenichthys baileyi. The sequence continues at coordinate 978,402 of JAHHUM010002021.1, forward strand.
ATGTGTGAAACTGGTAGCTGGAAGTCCATTACCTTGTTCAGTAGTTTCACAGCAAAAACTGTGAGGTAACAGTTGAAAAAACGTGATAGAGACTAGAGAAAATTGAACGGATTGAAAAATATGACCGAAACAGAATAGAAAGATATCTACACAGCACCTGGAGAGACTAAATTCAACGTTTCTGCACTCCAAGGACACAACAAAATGTATTTAAGGGCTAAAAAACTGGATTGTGCATGATACTGTATGTCCCCTTTAAAAAGTCTTTAACCAGTGGATGTTAAAATCCCTGACAAATAGGATTCGACGATTTTTAGTGTCCCGTCAAAATATCAGAGAAGTAATTTAAGAAATCCCTATCATATTTATGGTCAATAGATCATTGCATCCGGGACCAGACGTAAGCGACCCATTTCAAACACAACCATTTCAAAACTGGAAGGGTGATCAGCTTCATTCAAGAAATCATTCAAGTTTCATTTAAAACAATAAAAAGAGCAAAGAGGAACTTTCTTAAAAAGTTAAACTTTTGAGTGCACACATGAAACGAAACAAGGTAGAAGAGTGGGCGTTTAAATGTCAGGCGCTGAGTTGGTGTTCGTCAACACGAAAAAATGAAATGCTGAAAGGAAAAACAGCATCTTGAAATTACCCTGACCAGCAACAAAAATAGGAGAAATAGGCTGATGACAGCCTTTTATGGTTCGGACAGCTGATAGATTACAGGTTTATTAGAGCAGGTTTGGGTCACCTTGCAGTTCACACAATAGTGATTTAGAAGGCTGACAACAAAAGGACACAGTTGGGAAAAACGTGCCTCATCTTCTCGTAAAAGTGTCACCACCAGTGCCAAGAAAAAGTCTAAGGATAGAAGAAATGGTAGCTGTGAAAATAAGGTGAAGAAAGCATAGAAAATCTTTCAAAACAGCAGCTATCTGCCTTGGCAAGCAGGCAGAAATGTTGTATTTATGTTTTATCCACACCTCACATCAATATGAGGTTCTCAAAGGAAAATAAAACTAAAAAATATTTAGTAGATAGTCAAATCTATTAAATAGATTTTGTGTCTTGTGTCATATTTGAAAAAGTATTTTTAATTTAAAATAAGAGGTAGGTTGCCCCTACCTGAGGCCACAGTGCTTTTGAATTTAGAATGTGGCATTTTTGTAATATATGAGAAAAACTGTTGCTTATAAGATGCCGTATCCTGCAGCAATGTGGAATTTTAGATTAGAATATATCTGAGGGACTCTTGAAAGTTTTAAACATTTCTCTAAAAACAATCAGGTTTTAAGCGCTAAACAAAAGATATTGACTCGAAAAAACGAGATATACCTTACCCCATTTGGGTAGAAAGCTATCCATTTGTATGCTTTACAAATTCAGGAAAAAAAAAAAAAAAAAAAAAAAAATATATATATATATATTTATATATATATATATATATATATATATATATATATATATATATATATATATATATATATATATATATATATATATAATATATAAAGGCTATATCATACTCTTCTTTTGGCGTAGCTAATAGCAGTGTTTGTCATATTTTGATCTCTTCTAATATGTCCCTCTACAACTGCTTCTTGATCATGTATACCTGCTATCAGAATACTGCTTAAAAGGCATATGTCATCACCTGGGGTCATTTTTGAGTTATTTACAGATCCTGAAAGAGTGGAGTCTAACCTTTCCAATGATGTCAAACTTGTGGAAATCAAAAAAGAACTGAAGAAGGCATGAATGTGGGCACTCTCTAAAGTAATTTAAGGAGAAAAAAAGGCATCAAAGTTTCATTAGAATCACCCTGGAAGCTGGGTGGGAACAAAAACTGTTAATTTGAATAACTTTGTATAACTTGCTGCAACAACTCACCCAACAATATTTGTCAACAGAAGCTCCAATGACTGCATTGTCATTGAACTCACACCACTATTGTTCTATGTAAAGATAATTTACAGCACTGGATTACAATGCTTGTTTGCATTTAATAAACATCTTTCAACTGTCCGAAAAATTACAATACCAAATTTAACGGTAACACACACACACACAAGATAAACTAAGTAAAAAATATAACTTAAAACACTTGACATTTACAAAATTGAGAGATGCATCATGACTGCAACTTGGTCTGAAATTAACATGTTGATACATTGTTATTACAAAGAAATTCAACCAGTCTTCCAGGTGGCAGCAATCGATCATTCAATAGGTGGGACAATAAGACAGCAGTTTGGGGGTTGGTGATCAATGTGTGTGTCTGATCAGAATGCAGGTATGAATAGAGCTATGGGCCAATAGTTTACACGTTTCAAATAGGTGTTTCTGAACAGGGGAAACAAAGGAAATATTTCTCTCAGCTTTGAATATTTGACTGGTCAGATTTACGTGAACTTGTCCTGTTCGCTTAAAATACATGATTTATTTTCAATATGATGCATCATAAGAGTTTTTTTTTTAAGTTTTCAAACTCACCTCATAAGAAACTGAAAGGTATTCCTGCAGACTTTGATGCCTCCGATCAGATAAGTTGTCCCGGTGTGTTTTCTTTTCGTTGGTGTCTTCTTGGTAGAGGTTGTCATCGCTGAAGTTTCTACTATCCGCTGTCCTGCCACTCCTTTTCTGCTGCTGAAGAATCCCTCTGTATGTTGTACGTGAGCTCTGGAGAAAGTTTACGGGTACAGGACTGTGTCCCAAGTGAAGAATTATCCTTTCTTCTCCTGTAGCATTTACAGTCAAAGTTATGGATCTTCTCCATTTCGCTGTCTCTGTCTTCTTCAAATGTTGTGATGGCAGTAGCTTCTGATATCTTATGTTCTAGCTCCTCTGCCGCCAGTCTTCCTCGTCTTACACTTAACGTCAGCTGGAAACTAGGAATGTTCTCCAAAGTTATGCAGTTTGTATCATCAATGTCTTCCGCTTCATCTCCTTCTGATTCAGAATCTGACGAGAGTCCGACATCGTCATCAATCCAGGTGAATGTCTACTCCCACAGCGAAGCGCTGTACCAGCTGCTGTTAAGTTCTTGGGCCATGATTTCAGCTTGGTTCATCTTGAAGAAACACATTCTTTTTCAAATAGCAGCTGCTTTTAGCCATGTGCTTACTTCAAATTTCAAACTTACTTCAAACTTCAAGCCTATTGGCTGACACGCATAACAAAAGCCAGTGCAGGAGCCAAACAAAGCCGCTATATAAATGAGCTGTGGGTTCTCCCTCCCCGATATGCAGATGCGGGCCGGCTGGGTTTACGCTGAAAACAGGCCGAGTTTAAACACAAAACGTACAGTTGTAAAACCTCCAAAACTGTCATTTAGAGTGGTTACTTCATAACTTCAAATTGCACATTTTGAAATTAAACGAAAATCACTCTTTTCTCAGAAATGGAAGGTTTTTCCTCTTTTTCTTCGTTTGCGCTCTGCCGACTTGTTCCTTCTTTTCTCATGGCGTGTCACAAATACGTAAAAAGAAAAAACAAATAAGGTAAAAGACAATAAAAAGAGCTTATCACAGCAGGAAAAACTGCCAATAGTTGCTGAATAGGTAAAAGTAAAAAGTGGGAATGACTCTGCTGAAGGACACTTAGTTACTGTTTCATATGGAATGCCAAACCCGAGTATTAATGCATAGCACACCTGCTACCCAAGAGGAAAGTTGTGACACCAAAGTCGCCAGCACAAATATAGGACAAAGATTTATTTGGCAATGTGTCTGATGGGGTGAAAGAGGACAACAGAAATATCTGACAGCATTAGTTTAAAGATCCTACAGACCGGCAATTTCCTCACGTATTTAAAATAACTCTGTAATGATCCCTTTCTTTTTGTAATTCACCACAGTGGGAAATGATGGTTGGGGACACAAATTGTTATTCCAGGTACAAATAGAATTCAGGTAGATCTTGGAATTTCAGCTCTGGTTTGGACTAGCATTGTTAAATGCGCCAACACTCCCTTTTGTCCAAATAACTGTGTCAGGTGGGGAAGGGGCATAACTGCATTACTCTGGTCCCTGTGACACTTTCTCCGCCCTCTCAAGAAAAGGACTTTATGACCTGGGATTGGTATGATGGAAAATTTTAGTGGCCTTCAGTTTTATGGTTATACATGTAAACTGAACTAATAGCATGAAAGTACATGATTTTAATTCTCAACACAACCTTAAAACCTTTGAATATATTTTGTTACCTGGTACCTGCATGTACCTTTTGAAAATTTGAGTCTGTCCTTGGTATTATGTCCTTCGCTACCTGTCTGGTCACAGGTTCCTTGTCCAAAAGTCTTAGCTCACCTGCTGCTAAGGCTTGGTCACTCCTGAGGAGGAGACATCCTGGTGGTGGTTGGACTCTCTGGGACAAACTGAAGCCTTCTTCACTGTCACTTGACCTCTCAGCTTGAAGTTCTTGGTGATCCAGAAATCTATTCATTGAGTTGTGATATGTTTAGCAGCAGTGTCTTAACATGCAAAGCTTTAAATGATGGCTTTACACTTTCCTTCAGACATAACTATTACTAACACAATAAGACATTTTCAAGCACATCTGCTTTGTGCTCCCATTGTGCTTGAAACAGATTTCAGGTTACCTCTTTCACAGCTTCATGAGTGCTTAAAACATGATTCTATTGAAATTACGTTAGCTGATTATTATGTGTCAGGACAAAAACAGTGTACAAGTGTTAATTTTTTAGAGTCAGCTCTTTAGAAATAAATCTTTAAACATGAATTTTCAACACAAAAACTGAAGCTGGAAAGTTAGATTTATTGCCAAAAGTTTTGACCCGACTGTACATTCGTTGAAATGTCAATGTAGTAAAAGTATACACTATTCATTGCTTTGAAGGCCATCATATTGTGAAATAACTAATAGCTGTTTAGATGGTATCAGCAGAAAGTGAATTCAGTGATGAGCAATAATGGGACTCATTATTAATCAGAGACTTTGCACATTGGTAAAAAAGTGGGAATGACTCAGCTAGATGGCACTTTCAGCTTTTCAGAAAATGTTATTCGTCCTTTTCATTTATTTTATCCCTTCTTTCTTTAGCCCCTAATCTGATCTGACTCCATTTTCCTCTCTCAACCTTTCCCGCCAGCAACTCCTCCACAAATGTCCCTTCTCTCCTCCCTGTCCCTTCATCTGCATTCATTTCCACACTAGGAGCTGTAATAACCACACTGTTGAAGGATTATTGTGTTTATACACAGAGAATGCACGTCTTATAGTGCTGGATATAGAGCAGCCACATCATAGTTGCACAGGATTATAGCCTCTCCTGGGGACCAGTTCTGCAGTATTTTTATTGAGTTGTTTTAAAGAAAAATAATCATTCTTGAAATAGTAATTTTAAGTTTCCTGTCTCTTATGCTTTCTTTTATCCTTTGTTTTTGCTTTGCAGCTTGCAAGTGTAACAGCCACGCTAATTTGTGCCACGTCAGCTCTGGAAAATGCTTCTGTATCACGAAGGGGGTCAAGGGAGACCAGTGTCAGCTGTAAGTGCACAAACATGTTACCACATTATGATTAAACACCTCCCAGACTGATGTATCACTGTGATCAGCATGTGTCGGAGCTTGCTGCAAGGTTAGCTTCAAATGATCAGAAGATCTTTCTTTAAAGAACTTTTGGGAATTTTGAATTAAAGGAAATTATTAAAACACTTAAACCAGGTTTTGTTTAGGAGAATATTTGAAGAGGTAAAAATAATTGTGTGTTTTAGTGTGTGTGTGTTATCTTCTGACTGTACCAGACTTGACCGCAGCAGCACTACAATATTCTAAATGGCTTGGCAGACAAACGTAGTACGGAGACAGACTGGGAAGTGCTGCATCGATAAATCTAGCAGGCGAAGTTACAAAGCAGGGACAGGCAGTACACGGTGCTGGGTATAGATGCATGTGTGTGCGTGTATCTGTGCTGTTAGCAATTTGATTTAACAGCAATGCATACTAAGATGACAGTCATGGAGAACAATGTCTGTGCTTTTTAGTTCAAACTAAAGACTTCCAAAGTATGATAACCTCAGGTAAAAATATGGTATGATTGTATTAACATAAAAATTAAAAGCGAAAATGTGTAACATGATTTTCATACTGCTGCTAAAATTACACAATATATTGATTAATGTATTTATAATATTTTTATCCTGTATTTTTAAACATTTTCCAAAGCTAAGTTATAAAATAAACACCTGCTAACGTTAACTGTATTTTTCATGTACTTAATGCAAACAATATTATCCCTTTTAGCCACCTTGTTCTTTATAGAAAAGCAGAAGTGTAACAAGGCGAGATTAGCCGCAGAATTAGTCAGTCTTTCTGCTCCAGTAACAAGCCTGCTTTCAGCTGGTTAACAGACATGCTGACTGAAGTTCCAATAAGAGCATTATGTAAATAAGAGATAGATACTGTAGTTGGAGCAGTATGACAGTAAATTTTCCCTTTATGTTTTAAAATGTGGCCTTTTTTTAAAACCCTACTCTGGGACCAGCAAAAGAACCCCTGCCCTATTTGGGATCTCCCTAAAATTTAATCTAAATTTAAAAGCGAAAAAAATGAACTCCCCCAGTCTTGGAAAAAAAGATTACCTTCCCGAAACCCAAAACCCCCCCATAGGGTTATTAAAAGTTTATGCACAATTTTAAACCTTTTTGGGTTTGGGTACGTTTTGGGAAAAAAGAGTAAAAAAATAGTTGGGTTACCCCCATATTAAAAAATTTCCCGTTTTCTGAAAAAAAAACCGGGGGGAAATTTGGGCCAACCTGCAATAAAAAATGTTGATTTAAAAAAAACTTTTAAAAAAACCCCGTGCAAAAATTGATTTTATGAAAAACTGGGGGGCCCCCATCACACATTGAATTAAGATTTTAAAAATCCTTTAAGCCCCCAAAGGGGGTCCCCTTCCCCAAAAAATCTGACGAGATATCAGTTTTAATAATGAGTGGACATTGGGGTGTAATGGACATAAAAATACGAATTGGTACATTTTTTTTGGGTCACTACAACAAGACCCAAAAAAAAATAAGGGCCATTGAACCCCCAATCAGATTTAGTGGGTTCTTCCCCGTTTTGGGGATGTTTACCGCCTTTATTTTTTTGTTTTTTTTTTTAAAAAAGGGTAGTAATTCAAAATTGAAAAAAAGGGCCCCCCCCATTCCCCCCGGCCCCCCCCCCACCCCCAACCTTTTTCCCTTTTTTCCCCCCCCCTCCCCGCCTTTTTTGTTTTGGATCGGTTTTACCTTTTTTCCCCCACTGTCCCCGGGGATTAAAAAACCCTTTAATTTTCTAAATACAGAGGTTTTGGTAATACGGGGGGGGCCTTTCTGTTTTGTTTTGGGAATTTTTAAAGTTGGGCCTACAGGAAAAATTTAAAATTAAATTTCCCCACTAAACATTCTTTCTGAGGGAGGCAAAAACCTTTGTATTTTTTAGAAAAAGTGCGTCCCAAAGCGACCCGAAAACCGGGTATTTTTGGTTGGTTTGGGGCCCCCCCTGGGTTTTCAAAATTTAAAGGGGCCCGTAAGAACCCTTTTTTGGGAAATTTCGAAATAAATAGCATTAACATACTTCCACCTCACCAAGAACAGGGGGTGTGACAACCGACTTCCCTGATGTCACTTTTTTTTAACAAAAAATCCCGGTTCCAAACAAGCAGACCTCTTTGGCATGCGGATTCCAGACGGGACCCGGGCGGAGAGGCACCAAAACCCGCCCCCCCCCCAAAAAAAGTTTTTGTCCGCCCTGGCAAGCAGACAAAAACTCTTCAGCTTGGATCCAAAAAAAATAACTACGACCCCCATTTTTCCCCCAAAAAATTGTTAGTTTTTCCAGTCTAGGAAATTAATATTTCCATAAATATTATTTTACAAAAGGGTAAAATAAATTTAAACACCATTAAGGGCCAATTTTATCCAAAAAAGGGGTTTGGGTTTTTTATAACCAAAAAAAATTTTTTTAAATAAACAATAAATACAAAAAGGGCTAATTAAAAAACATTTGAGAAATTTGTCATCCAGAAGGTGGGTTTTTTTTCAAACAAATTTATTTTTTTAAAAAATTTTTTTTATTAAATAATGTTTTTTTCTGATTTTGAAAGGGATACCCCATTATTTGCCTAGTTAGTTCCCCAAAACTAACTTCTTCAAGATAATCCCTTTGGGCCCCAACCAAAAAAACATTGTATGGGGAAAAGTTTTAAACACTTTATCGGTTTTATTTGGTTTTTTAACCATTTTGATTCACGTTCACCAAAATTTTACATAGTTGGTCCCCTTTTTTTCTGTCATTTTTTTTGGTAGTTTTGTTGGGGTTTTTTTAAACCCTAGTGCCGAGTTTTTTTGTTAAAATATTTTTACTTTTAATTGGGGGCTTATTTTTGTAAAAAATTTTGTATTTTAAAAAAATTGTGTGAATTCATTCTGTATGTGTACAGAGGGTTTTGCTGGGAATAATGCCAAGGTTTCTCCTCCCCTTTGAATTTTTTTCCTAATCCAAAAACCCCCTTTTGGGCTGGTATTCACAGGACAAACCCCTTAACAGACCGAATTCTTTTAATTTAAAATTTAATTAATTAATTAATTAATTCAATCATCTTCTATACCACTTATTTTCCATAGTGGGTCACGGGGGGGCTGGTGCCTATCTCCGCCGGGTCTACTGGCGGGGGCAGAGGCCACACCCGGACAGGTCGCCAGTCCCCTGCAGGGCAACACAGAGACATACAGGACAAAAAACCCCATGCACACACTCATTCACACATAAGGGCAATTTAGAGAGACCAAATAACCTAACAGTCATGTTTTTGGACTGTGGGAGGAAGCTGGAGTACCCAGTGAGAACCCACGCATGCACGGGGAGAACATGCAAACTCCATGCAGGAAGACCCCCGGCCACGGGTCGAACTGAGGACCTTCTTGCTGCAAGGCAACAGTGCTACTTGGTAGGCTGCACGATGGTGCAGTATTATTACTTTAATAAAATAATAAAGTATTAATATTCTTTATTAAATAATATATTCATATTCATAGTCACACCATACTACAAAGCATGACAAAAGTGCTCAGAGGATAATAGTAAAAAACTAATGTTTGAAACTAATTTTTATCATAGGTTGTCTTCGGTGGTGAGAGTGCTGTATCGTCCGTCAGTAAGCCTTTCACACTGAATGAGTGCTGATTCAACCTTATGAACAAAGGTTTCCCTTTTGTCTAACCACACAGTGTGAACTGTCTTAAAAGCAGGATGGTTTTTAATGAAATATAGGGAAAATGATGAACCCTTAACATTTTACAATGTTGGCTTGGGCATACACAAAGATAGACCTTTATATAATCTCTCTAGATCATCTAGAGTCCTGTTTCTCTTTTATGTCCTCCTATCTTTAGCTCACCCTACAAGTTTCCTACAGGAATAAAGACAGGGGAGGGAGATGGCCATCGAAGAAGATTGATTGCCTGAATGGTGAACCATCTATGTTGATTTGGCCATATGTTTTTGATCATTATCCAGCTGCAAGACCCAATGATGAAAAGATCTTACTTGAATGCTAGAGTGCACCTTCTTCCTGTTTCCAGGAAGAAAATCAGGCCCACAGCTTCACCAAACCTCCACCATAATTAACAGTGGATGTGAGGTGAATTTTCACACTTTGTTTTACCCCAAACCCACTTTGTGTGTTTGATGCCAAAAGGCTCAAAGCTAGTCTCTCATCTGACCAAAGCAGAGTTCCAATAAAGTTCAATTAGAAGTTAGCAAACTTTCCATGTTTAATTTTGTGATGGTATGACAGAAAAGTCTTTATATTAACTTGCACTCAGATCCAGGATTAGTTCAGTTGTCTAAAGAGCTTCTAACAATATCTTGAATTTGCTGGTGAACACTCTCCATACAGCAGTCGGATATCTGATCTATCTGATTTTCTTCTTAAAAAACTAAAAAAGTTAGCTTTTTCCTTGACCAACTTTGATATAAATAATTATGGTTGTGTTAGATGTTGCTCACTTGGCGCGGCAGTGGCACAGGGGTAAAGCGCGCCACCCATGTATTGAGACTGCAGTCCTCACAGCCATCACAGATTTGAGTCCTGGCCCGTTGACCTTTGTTGCATGTCTTCCCCTCTCTCTCTCTACTCCATTTCCTGTCGGTCAACTTTTGAAATGAAGTTGCTCATTTAGTAGGTCATTTTAAAGTAATATTGTAGGATGGAAAACAGTATGTTTGTAAAAAAGTTGTAGAGTTTGTTCAAAATGTGGAGATTTATTTGTGAGCCTTATTTTTTTTTTTTTTTATCATTTTAAACTTTTTTCTGGTGTTGTTTCTCTTTAAATTGGTTACATAGGTTATTGTTCACCATTTAATATATAATTCACCCAGTTTTCTCCTGATTATATTTTTGATATAATGAAAATAATTTGTGAACCAAAAGTGGCTTTAAACAGGTATTGAGTGCTACAGTGCATTGCAAATGTATTGACCCCCCTTGGCATTTGTCATGTTTTGGAAACAGCCTGGATATAAATTGATTTCCATTTCATTTACATGCCTACAGCTTTGAAGATTTATAACTTTTCTTATTGTGAAGCAATGACCAAATACAAAAAATAACAGAAACTTCAACGTGTCTAAATGTTCACCCCCCCCTAAAGTTTTTATGAGTTTGCCACATCTTGCTGCTGAGATTTTTGCCCATTCCTCAAGGCAAAACTGCTCCAGCTCCTTCATGTTGGATTGTTTTCGCTTGTGAACAGCAATCTTCAAGTCTAACCATGGATCAAATTAAATTAAATTAAATTAAATTAAATTAAATTAAATTAAATTAAATTAAATTAAATTAAATAATTAAATTAAATTAAAAATCGACTTTATATATACCAAAGGTAAATTAAAAGTTGTTGCAGCTCATATTATCCAGGTTTTTTCAAAGAGCCGTTGTAGATGCTGATGGCTGTGGGCAGGAAGGATCTCCTGTAGCGGTCTGTCTTACAGCATATCTGAAGAAGCCTGAAGACACTCTGTTGTTATACAACAGTTCATGAAGAGTATGCTCAGGGTTCTCCATTCATCTTCTGTGCCACTTATTCCATAGTGGGTTACGGGGGAGCTGGTGCCTATCTCTAACAGAGTACAGGTTGCCAATCCATCGCAGGGAAACACAGAGACATATGGGATGAACAACCATGAACACACCCATTCACACCTGAGGGCAATTTAGAGAAACCAATTAACCTAACAGTCATGTTTTTGGACTGTCAGAGGAAGCCAGAGAGAACCCACGCATGCAAGGGGAGAACATGCAAACTCCATGCAGAAAGACTCCCGGCCGGGAGCCCATCATGTTCTTCATTTCATGAAGAATTCTTCTTTGAACAATGATCTCCAGAGGTTCCAGAGGATTCCCCAGAACAGAGCCAGCCTTCTTTATTAGCCTGTTGAGCTTTTTTAAGTCTCCACAACAGACGTTGAAGATATGCAACATCTTGCTGCAAACACCAAAGGACCTAAGCTTCCTCAAGAAGTACAGTCTGCTCTGTCCCTTGTAGATGGCCTCTCAGTTGCATCTCCATTCCAGTCTGTTGTCCAGGTGAACACTGAGGCATTTATACTCCTCCACCACCTCCACTTCTTCTCACATGATGGAAATAGTGTGTGACCTTTTCCTGTTTCTCTTAAATCTACAATTATCTCCTTTATTTTATTCTTGTTCAAGGTGAGATGATTGTTTCCTCACCATGCCACAAAGTGGTTTCCCAGCTCCCTGTACTCAGCTTCTTTTCCATTTCTGATCCACCCTACGACTGCAGAGTCATCCGAGTGGTGCTCATGTGCTGCTGACCACCTGGTTAGACAAACAACCTCTCATAAAAACCTCACAAACTGTGGTCTGTTTGTCAGGTAGTCTTTGATCCAGGAGATTGTGGAGGCCTCCACCTTCTGGAGTTTCTGACAAAGCAAATCCGGTTAAATTATATTGAATGCACCATAAAAAAAGTTAAAATAATTGCACCTTTAAATTGATTTAATTTAAATTTAAATCAAAAACATATTTAATGTTTTGGGGGTACAAAATAATAAAAAAAATTAACAAAAAAAAAGGTTAAATCCCCTTTTCATTCAAAAACAATATTACGTCTTCTTTGGTAAGAGTCTATCAGTGCCCAGCATCTTGAATGGGCAGTGTTTGCTCATTCAACCTTGCTAAAGTTATTCAAATCTTATAGACAGTGAGGTCATCTCTTGTCCACAGCACTCTACAAGTAACCCCCCAGATTTTGTGGCAGATTTAGTTCTGGACACTGGGTAGACCAATCCCAAACGTAAACTTTTTCCACCTGAAGCTACGCTTTTGTTCACTTGTATGTGTGGCTCAATATCGCTTTAAGAAAATGAAATAGTCACTTTGCTGCAGTCAAATCAGAATCACAATCAGCTGTATTGCCAAGTACGTACAGACAAACAAGGAATTTGACTCCAGTACACATTGCTCTCAATAATAAAGAATATCTTTTTAAATGTACATATATACATAATTGACTTTACAATGTAATATGATGTGAGATCAGTCCAAGCATGCATGGTGTTGTTCTGGAACTCAAGTGTTCATCAGAGAAACCGCCTGGGGGAAGAAACTGTCTCTGTGGCAGCTGGTTTTAGCAGACAGCGCTCTGTAGCGCTAACCTGAAAGTAAAAGCCTAAACAGTTTGTGTGCAGGGTGTGTGGGGTCTGCATTTTAGCTGCCCTTTTCCTGACCCTAGACCTGTATAAGACCTGGGTAGAGGGAAGGTAATGTAAGGATTATGATTATTGATTAATTACTATTTATCAGAAATCATAATTCAGGAAAATTATTTCTTAACCAAAAATCGTTACTTACATATAGAAATCAGAGATGTCCTCTGGTGTTGTAATTATGGTCCCAAAGCTCTTAATAATTACAATTAGTTATTTATCATTAATGATTGATAATTATTAACCAAAACACAAACGCTTCTCTTAATTATGTAAGTGAAGTTTTATTGAGGCCATATAATTCTGATATACCACCATTCTGGTCCAAAACCTTCACCTAACTAACAAGCACTATTATACATAAAGGGGATAAAAATGACTACCTAACAATAATAATAAAAGAAAACGTGCGTATTGAGTGTCTATGAAGGTCAAACCAGCAGTTTTATGGACAAAATGTGCAGTTTGGGTTAACTTGGAAAGAGAAGACCTCCTGGTGTGCTGATGTCTCAATGACAGCTATCAGCTGGTAGACGGTGGGCTGCCCCCTTAGCCACTAGCAGCTGATTGCTCCAAATCTCGAACAAAGAGTCATAAAAGTCTGAGGCGGGAACTCAGTGGAAAAACTCCAGTAATAAAACTGGGACAACAGAGTGGTCAGGCCCCGAGGCCCAGACCGCAGTTGCTTTGAATGGAAAAACTTTAAAAGACTAAATTCTAATTCCTGGGTGATTTGGGATCAGCCGGACAAAACATGCACCTTGCTGAATGCATCTGCGCTCCGCGATTCAGCACACTTGCACAGCAAATCAAAACAGCTCAGCATAAAACACTTCAATCAGTATTGCATGCAGCACGTTGATACCTTGGATTAACTACTAGTGATTCTAAATCACCTTAACTATGCCTCACCCTGCCCAGACCTCTAAATGCACCTATCCAATTGAATATAAAAAAGAACAAAATTACTTTGACGTTGATTTCTTATCTTCACCTGTTGAGGATGGGTCAGGTCTGAAGAAAAATGAGGGGGGGAATCAACTCGCGTGATCAACTCATAAAAAAAAACAAAAAATTGTAAACTTCTCATCCATCCACAACAGGGAAAATATAAGTAACAGTTTAGTCGACTGGATCACAACGGGTCTCCTTGGAATTAAAAACCTCTGTGGGTTTCCACCTGCGCCGGGTGCCGGTGTGGTCTTCGATCGGTATATGAATCTTCTGACCTTCTTGTATCAGACAGATTTCCAGCTTTCAAGGTCTTCTGGGAATGGCCATGTGGAGGACAAAGTTTGCCTGCCAGCTTTTGTATGTCCAGATATGCGCCTCCGTTGCGTCGTCCCGTGAGACATGCTGGAAATGGCAACAAAAGTTTATTTTCCACGGTTTTATAATCCCGGGTGACGTCAGAGCTGCGACGTCTGTTTATGTCGAACTGCCCAACCAAAATGGATGACGATAACAGTAAGCCCTGATGATTCTCTCTGCAGACCTGACTGTTAGTTGCAGTCTGGACCTGTCCTGTTTTGTGGATGAGCCAAACCACACTGAGATGGGCAAAGACAGGACAGACTGAAATATTGGCAGTGTAGAAGAGGACCAGCTCCTGTGGAAGGTGGTATTTCTTGAGTTGTCTCAGGAAGTACAGTCTCCGCTGGGCCTTCTTCCGAACATTGTCTATGTGTGAAGACCATCTCAGGTTTCGAGAAATGGTGGTTCTTAGGAACCGGAAGTGGTCAACAGCAAACACGGTGTTGTTGAGGATGGTGAGGGGGGTATGTGGGGGAAGTGTTCTCCGAAAACCCACCATCATCCCCACAGTCTTCAGTGGGTTGAGTTCCAGGTGGTTCTGACAAAACCACTGTACCAGTCGACCCACCTCCTGATTGTATGCAGACTCATCACTGTCCTGGATCAGTCCAATAACTGTGGTGTCATCTGCAAACTTCAAGAGTTTCATAGACTGGTCCGCTGAGGTGCAGTCATTTGCGTAGAGGGAGAAGAGGAGTGGAGAGAGAACGCACCCCTGGGGGGCACCAGTGCTGATGGTTCTTGTGCGGGAGAAGATACTCCCCAGCCTCACCTGCTGCTGCCAGTCCTTCAGGAAGCTGGTGATCCACTGACAGGTGGAGGCCGGGAGCTTGAGCTGGATGAGCTTCTGATGGAGGATGTCTGGGTTAATGGTGTTGAAGGCTGAGCTGAAGTCCACAAAAAGGATCCTGGCGTACATCCCTGGGTGGTTGAGGTGTTTTAAGGATGATGTGTAGTCCCAAGCTGACCGCATCATCTGCCGACCTCTTTGCCCGGTAGGCAAACTGCAGGGGTTCGTGCAGGTGGCCTGTGATTTCCTTCAGATGCACCAGTCGCTCAAAGGACTTCATGACCACAGACATCAGGGCGACAGGCCTTTAATCATTTTATCCTGTGATGGTGGGTTTCTTGGGTACTAGGTGATGGTTGGGCGTTTGAAGCAGGAGGGAACCTTTCACAGCTCCAGTGACTTGTTGAAGATCTTCGTGAAGATGGGCGCACCCACTTTCTGTTAACTGCAATGCATTCTGGGAGGTGTAGTAGCAGACAATGGTCCAACATCCGTATGCAAAGTCACAATCTAAACTAATGGGAAGATTAGCTAAAGCAGTTTGTTTATCTCTGTGTGTATATCATGGGGCTGCACAGTGGGACAGTTGGTAGCACTGTTGCCTTTCAGCAAGGCCAGGGTTCGACTCCCGCCCGGGAGTCTTTCTGCATGAAGTTTGCATGTTCTCCCCGTGCATGCGTGGGTCCTCTCCAGGTACTCTGGCTTCCTCCCACTGTCCAAAGACATGCCTGTTAGGTTTATTGGTCTCTCTAAATTGCCCTTAGGTGTAAATGAGTGTGTGCTTGGTTGTTTGTCCTGTGTATGTCTGTGTTGCCCTGTGATGGACTGGCGACCTGTCCAGGGTGTACCCCGCCTCCACTCATAGACTGCTGGAAATAGCCACCAGCTTCCCTGCCATCCACTATGGAAGGAACGGTATAGAAAATGACTGAATGACTGTATATAATGGTGTTTCTGTGCGACTGAATATATTGTCACAGTCCTCCCTACATGACTAGTGCATCTTTCAATTGTCAAAATCTCTTAGTTTACTTGAGTTACCACAGTTTGTCCTTTTATTCACTTTTGACCCCACTTTAGCCTCTCAGATCCCTAACACAAGTGTTAGAGCGTCATTCAATATTCACCTTTTCTTACTCTTACTTATCAAACACAAGATATAAATGAAAATGTGTTTTCTACAAGAGAAAAAATTAGCACTTACTACCAATAATAATGATCAACACCTTAAGTTTAAATAACTCTGGTAAGATGCTTCTTTTTACTATCTACCATACTCTGACATCGGTCTAAGGAAGGTTTGCCTGCAAAGCTTACTTTTAGCTGTGAGATCTTTGGGACGGGTTTTGGGACGGGTTTCCTGCATATACAACCTGTTTAAAGCCATCCCACAGTACCTGACTGAGATCTTTGCTTTAACTCAGCCCAGGAATTTACATTTCATTATTCTCACCCTGTCTTTGGTGGATTTACTGGCATTTTTTGGGTCATTGGTTTGCAGGATCCAGTTTTGCTTTAGCCTTAGTATATTTTACATATTGTCCGACATCCTTCTCAAGCACCATCTGATACACTGTAGAATTCATCATGGCTAGCTGGTCAGGTCCTGAGGCAGAACAAAACATCCTCAAACCATGACACTTCCAACTTTTCATTTGGAACAAGGTACTTTTGATGGAACCACTGTTTTTGGCTTAGGTCCTCTGTTCTGGTGTCCAAATAATCAAATTTTAGACTCATCTTTTAAAGAATGTTTTCAGAGATGTCTTATTCTTTGTGCTCTCTTGCTCCATGTGTAATTTACATGTGAACTAGTGCTGCAGCGTTTACACTATACAAATATTACAGCACTGACTCACTAATAACATTAATTTATTGTAATCAAGTCTGCAAATGCTCACACTGTGCTGATGAAGGTTCGTCTATTTTGCTAATAATATTCAGACTACTTGTGGGTATTTTTAGAGCCTCAAGTCTTAAATATGGGAAAAATGGCCGTTAAAAAGGAGATCTCACAGCAAAAAAAACACACACAGTCCTGGTGCAATAGAACACTGAATTCCACACCCTTGATCCCAAAAGAGACACACTTTTCAATCCAGGAACATGTTAAAAGTGGCATACATTCTAAAAAAGACATTACTGGGTTTGATGCTGCACAAAATCCCTTTATTTCCCCCCCTTTTTTTAATATGCCAATATTCTTGCCAAGACAACAAATAGTGTGAAAAAAGCTATACATTAATGACATTAAAGTTAACTGATCCTGACTAGAAACATTACATATGGCGTTCTATTCTAAATCTCTCCTAAGAAAAAAAAAAAGTTTGTTAAATTTAACATAGATGCATGCCCATGTTGTTTCTATTTGCCAAATAAAGATAAAACGTTAATTAAAAAAATAGGACAGGCTGGGGTGTGTGTCTGCACCATTCCTAGTAACCTTATATATCAAACGTATCACATTTATGAACATTTCATTTACCAAATCTTAACTTATCTGGTGCTATTAGCCCTAGTTATTTCTTTAGTACTTTCCAGTTTCTCTCTCATTAGATAAGTCACTTTTTAGACTTTTTTTGTGCCATCAATGTTTTCATTTATGTAGAACTCTTAAGTTTGGCCATTTGGACCTGAGATCACGTTCTTAGCTGAAGATCTGAGGATCAGTCTTAGGAAACACTCTAAAAAGTAGATTAAAAAGTTAAGCTGTCTGTAAGCTTTTTTTTAGGCTGTTATGTGAAAAGTCCAATTTGTTTAGCAGCAGGTTTTTGAATTACAGTCATAAATAACAATTGTTGTTTTGTATTCTTTATTTTCTTTTTGTTTTGGAGTTGTGTTTATTTACCAGGAATCTATACAGTCACTAATTGTCTACAACTATTAAAAACCACAGCAATGGAGTGTCTATATATTCCTAAAGTAAATGACAGATCTTTTGATACACACGAAGAACTAGTATCAGCTTGACTCTTTATCTTACATGGTAACGTGAGGTTTATATTATCAGCAAGTAGAGCTGAGCGTTCAGTACTGGGATAGTGTGTATGTGTGTGTAATCGCTTGTGGAGCTGATTCACCTCCTGTTTTAAATGAAGAGACAATCCAGTCTCATGTGGCCCTTATCTTCTGCCCATTAGGGCTGCTGAAAGCAGCTTAAGTGTATAGCTTGTCTTTGTTTGAGCTCTGAGTTCAGAACTAAAGGGTCCCACCACTTAGGAAAGAAGATGGCTTGATTTGGCCCCTGTGTGCCTCTTTACAAGTTTGCTTATCTGTCTTCTGTGTCATGCTGTACATGTTATAAATTTTCACACTATCAAAAACATTTCAACATAACTAATAAATAAATAAATAAACAAATAAATAAGAAAAAGCAGTTTTCTAATGATGATTTTTTAACAAGCAAAAAAAGCTATCCAAAGCAACCTGGCCTTAGCTGAAAAAATAATTTTGCCCAAACAGATTTTGGGTTGTACCACCCTTCGACGCTGCCATCAAGCGTTTGCGACAGTCGGCCTTTGACATCGCTGTGAAGGACTTCTTGCTAACATTTCTTTCTTTATTCAGTTAGAGTGGTGGTGTTTTCAGTGTGAGTTCCCTTATGTTCACCGCACAGAATCTCATGCAGATTTGAGTCCAGACTTTGACTGAGCCACTTTCATTTTGTTTTTTTTAACCATTCAAAGGTGGACTTGTTGGTGTTCTTTGGATCATTGCCCTGTGTAACCAAAGCAAGCTCAAGGTTAAAGTCACAAAATGATGACCACACATTTTCCATCAGAATTTCCTGCTAGCAAGCAGAATTAATTTTTCCATCAATTGTGGCAAGTCGCTCAGTTCCTGAAGCAGCAAAGGAGCCCCAGACCATCACGCTAGCTCCACCAAGCTGTACTATAGGGATGATGCTGTTTTTTTAGTCTACAAAATATATTCCCAAATGCTTTGAGGATCATCAAGATGTTTAGGAAATGTAGAATTGATTATTCTGTTCCTTTTTTCTTTTTTATACTTTGTGTGGCCACTATTATTTTCCAACACTTCCTTAACTCTCTTGGGCATGGAGATCACTAGAACGTCACAGGATCCCACTAAAACCCAATCCACTCCTCCATGACGACGTCACGGAACTGATGGATGTTAGAGACGTTGGACATGGTTACAGCCATGACCTTTGTCTGCTTGTCTTCAGTAAACTGCAGGCTTTTAGGTGGATCATCTTTGAAAGAGGCTTCATTCTGGGATGACAGCCATGCAGACCAATCTGATGCAATGTGCAGCGAACGGTCTGAGCACAGTTTGACCCCCCAGCCCTTTAACCTCTGCAGCAATGCTGGCAGCACTCATTTGTCCTGTTTTTTAAATACATCCTCTGGAAATGCTTTTGAGCACATGCACTCAACTTCTTTGATCTACCATGGCAAGGCCTGGCCTGACCGGTCCTGTTAAACCGCTGTATGGTCTTGGTCACCGTGCTGCAGCTCAGTTTCAGGGTGTTGGCAGTCTTATGGCCTTGGCCATCTTTATGTAGCTCAACAATTCTTTTTTCAGATCCTCAGAGAGTTATTTGCCATGAGGTGCCATGCTGAACCTCCACTGAGCAGTATAAGGGAGTGTGAAAGTGTAACACCAAATATTTAACACACCTGCTCCCCATTTACACCTGAGACTCTGTAACACTAGCGAGTGACATGACACCAGGGAGGGAAAATGGCTAATTGGGCACAATTTGAACATTTTCACTTAGGGGTCTACTCACGTTTGTTTAGACATTTGTGGATGTATGTAGATTTAATTTGAGGGGACAGCAAATTTACACTGTTATACAAGCTGGGCACTGGCAGCTTTACATCGTATCAAAGTGTCATATCGTCAGTGTTGTCCCATGAAAGATATAATAAAATATTTACAAAAAGGGGGGGGGGGGGGTGCTCACTTTTGTGAGATTCTGTACTTCTTCATGAATTTTTTAGGGGGTTTCAGAAGATCTTTTATGACAAAGTTTAATAATTTTCACTCCCGAATTTGAGGCCGCGGAGTTAGAGCAATAATCCTGTATTGCTGACAGATTTTCAGATTCTGAGATTGTGTATATCGTAAAACACGCAAGAAAATGATTTTCCAGTTTGCTTTATCAGCTTCTCTTCATTCTAAACAAATCCTCCCCAGCAACACTGAATCCATATCATTGTTATTTTAAGCATCTCCAAGGGTTATCTGTTTCAGCAAGATGGTCAAAAAGGTTTAAGCTCAAATCTGACACTTTGAATAAATTATCTTATATAAAAGTTTCTTTTCCTTGTTCCTTCCTGTATGCTATTGGTCAGAATGGCCAGAATGATGCAGTAAATGACATCAGAACTATGCCATTTAAGTTGTATTACAAATGACTCATTATGAATATATTCTTCTGTGACACTCTACTAGGAGCAACTCCAAGGCTTTTACAGTCACAGAGAGCTGTTGAGATGACGTTTCTTAAAGTGCTTCTTTAAGAAACGTTTTCTTTCACATTTAGTCTCCGTTTTCAGCTCAATCTGAGGTGACGTTCACCTTTCGTTGTTTAGCTTTTAAAAATCAACCAACTTTTCAGCATATTTGCCTTTTTCCTTAAAGTTTCCCATCTTCATGTTGCAAACTTCAGAGACATAAATCACTAAGCAAGCTTAAATGTGCATTGTTTATTTCAGCATTGGGGATCATTATTGTTTCCTCAGATTAATAGGCCTCATTCACAAAAGTAATGTCATTTAGTTGGTTAAATTTTAGGTATGTTTTTATGTATCTTGATTTATGTAGTAAATCACATACACTATGTTGCCTGTCTGTCTGTTTGTCTGTCTACTTTTTACATATAAATGAATTTGATGAGATCCTATTCTTAATCTATAAGGTCCAATTTATTGATGGACCCACTGCTGCCAGCAATAGCAACTTTGACTATCCTTCCACAAGGTTTAGTGTGTTCACAGTTAGATGAGAAAACCAGAATTACAGCCTCCGCTCTAATTCATTCCAAAGGGGGGGCAGGCAGAAATGTGAAGGGGGCATTATCATTATGCTTTGGCATGTTTATTGATGTTGTTGATTGCTGTTTTCTTTATGGGATTGTGGTAAACTGTGTAGTGCATTGCAATTTGCTAGACTAGACTTGTTTTCCCCCAATTGTTCTTCTTTTGAACACATGGGCTAGAAAAAAAAATTGTTTGGGCGGGTTGTTATAGCTTGGGCTGCTTTTCACAACATTTGGAGGGTTTTTAGAAATTGTTCTTCAGAAAATTCTATCAAAATAGTTTTCATTGTGTGGCAGAAAAGTAAAGTAAAAAAACCTACACATCTTAAAATCTCAAAATTGTTCTTTTTACTCATATCAATAGTTCATTTATTTTAAAAAAGAGAATTTGTCAAACTTGACAACATAAATCAGTGATGGTCATTGGATAATCAACTGTCACTGTAAAATTATATTGGTCAATTATAAATGCTCCAAAGAGTTCAACTAATATACACTGAGGTGCAGCCTTTATTTTGTTAAGCTTTGACTTGATGTTGAGAGACAGCTTCATGCTCTAGGGGAAAATACAAAAAATATCCAGAAAGCTAATATCATGGATTGTCCCTATCCCAGAGGACGACTCCAAAACTCGTGTAATACACAAATCTCAACACAACTTAATGATTTTAAAGAACATGGTGCCACCAGCACAAGGCGTTATGCAGTCATGCATGGATGCTGATTGGAAGGATATGCAAGCGTTTTTCAGCAGGTGTTGCGCTGAAATGCCAACTCTCTGACATTTTTTTTTTTAAGAAACATCAGGCCAGAATCCAAGTAATGTTTTCAGCAGTGGTATAATGTTAAGCATTGGGGTTAATTTTGCGCAAAACATTTTCTGACATTAAACGTCTAAGAGTGTGGCGGCGGCAGGGATTTCTCCTCCAGTCTAGCAATACATTAGGGCTAAGTGTAGGAGGAGGAGGGAGAGGCAAGGTGGGGGTTTGTACTTGTGTGACTGAGAAATGATTTGAGGGGGCAAGGCATTTGTTTGAGGGGCATTAGCCCCTCTTGCCCCTGTGTAAAGCCAGCTTTGGGTGTCAGGACTGTGCAGGCCAGTCAAGTTTCTTCAAACCAAACTTTACACACCTGCAGCAATGGAAGTAATTGGAACACCTGAATTCATTGATTTGGTGGCATGACCCAAAACGTTTGGCAATATAGTGGATGTAAATGGTACCAAGCAAATAAAAGCACCTAGATGGTGTGGTGGAAATGAAATAAAACTGTCAATTTTAATGTATTTCAACTAGAATATCAGATCAAAAGAAAAAGAGTACAGTAACTCTATTAGTTTGATGTCAGGCGTGGCACCCTTAGTAATCTGATATAATCTGTGATTTGATTTGAAATGGACTGACACAGCTGTTATGTCAGATCAAAGCTGTCGTGAGACACCAGTATTTCCATTTTGTGCTGCTGGATCATCACCAGGTATTTAGTAGGGATTCAAAATGCAAAAATTTCTCCATTTGTGGAAGGCGGCTTTACAAAGGCATCTACTGTCAGGTACTGGCATCTGTTTTTGTAAATCTCCCTTACTATTCATCCACAAACGTTTTTGATGGGATCTAGATCATTATAATATGCTGAATGGTCTAGAAGAGGGAATTTATCCTCATGGATGACATCCTTTGTCAGACAGATGTTGTGAACTGCAGCAACGTCCCATTGAAAGACGCTATCTTCAAAGCACAGATGATGGCCCTCTATTAAGTAAGATGCCTGCTGCAACATCTCCATATAGCCAGCCTTGACATTGTTCCTTTGAAAAAAAAAGCTCCTAGATCGTGATGGAGCCTCCTCCACTGTCTGGTGTGGTCCAGTGGGAGCTCCTTGTCATGCTGGCATGACAAGCAACTCCCACTGGACCACACCAAACATTAACATTAACATTATAAACCATCAGAACGATCCAGGTTCTTGAGGTTTCCTTGAAAAGTCCAAATGGGCAGGTTTGTGGTTTTTGAGGAGATGTTGAAGATGTTTTTATCCTTAAATCCATTCTTTCACATATCTTCTTTTGGTTATTTAGTTGTAGTCCGTAAAGGCCTTAATTTGAGTTGAAGTTCTGCCTGTTTCTTCACAGTTTGCCAGTTGCCAGTTCCAGCATTCACTCAGGTTGTAACATTTTGGGATGTTCTACCAGATTATACTATTTAGGGTTTATCTGAAGATAGCTGAGTTTATTTCATTCAACACAACCCAGCAACAAATAATTCACTGGCTATTAAAGTTTGTGTTTGTTCCCAGTCAAAACCAGATAAATAAAAACCAATTGAACATATTTAAGCCACTTTCAGTTATGTTACTTTCTAAAACTCTATACAGTTCCTTTTAAAATATTTGCACCCCTTGAACTTTTCCATATTTTGTCATTTTATAATCACACATTTCATTGTATTTTATTGGGATATTATGTAATAGGCCAATATAAGGCAGCCCATAATTGTAAAGGGAAAGAAATATGATATGTGGTTTTTAAGCTTTTTACCAATGCAAATCTAAAATGTGTGCTATGTATTTGTATTCAGCCCCCTTTCAGTACAAAACCATCTGTTCTGTGAAGACCTCAGAGGTTTGTTCGAAATCATCATTAAACAAACAGCATCATGAAGAAGAAGCAACACAGTAGACAGGTTAGGGAGACAAGTGTGGGCATGTTTAGGTTAGTATTTTTAACATAACCTCATGAGGCGCTTCAGTCCATCATCTGAACCTGGATAGAGAATAGTAAAACTGCAAACCTGTTAGGACATGAGCGGTCACGTAAACCGACAGGCTGGACCAGGAAAGCATTAATCAGAGAAACAGCCAAGAAGTCCGTATTGCAAGACATTGTCCAAGAGATGGTTTAGAACTCAGTGCGAAAGTTAACAAAATCCAATGAAAGTGTAACATTTTTCAGCATCCCTGCCCAGATGAGA
The DNA here is from genome assembly GCA_036173005.1 of Crenichthys baileyi. Classification (NCBI taxonomy): domain Eukaryota; kingdom Metazoa; phylum Chordata; class Actinopteri; order Cyprinodontiformes; family Goodeidae; genus Crenichthys; species Crenichthys baileyi. The sequence goes on from JAHHUM010002021.1 coordinate 1,002,222, forward strand.
GATTACCTGGACTGTGTCCAAAGTGAAGGCCCTGACAGCTTGACTTAAGTGTGTTTGTAAAATTGTATGTCAAAAGAAATGGTTTCATTTGAAAGGTTATGAAACACAAATTCAACAAATTCATCTAAGTGAAATCAGGTACAGTTAGTCCTAAAATTATTTATACCCCTGACAGACCTAGGTTTAAAAATAATTTTATTCTTTGTTTCTGGTAGAAAATGAGACTGACTTTTCTCAAAAGATATTTATACAGTATCAATTCCAAAAAATTACTTGTTTCACTTTATTAAAAATTGCATTTGGAAAATTATTTATGCTCTTTTCAAAAATCTGTTAAAGAATCTGTATTGTAATTATAGCAGTCAAACCCTTCTTTTAATTGCTGACCACATTTTAAATGTATCCAGTGGTATTTTTATTATTTTCTCATGAACTTCAAGTCTTTGAGTTTGAAAGGCCTCTTCGCCATCGCCATAATCTTTAGCTCCCTTCACATATTCTCTATCAGATTCACATCAAGACACTGGCTGGGCCACTTCAAAACATTATAACGTTAAAACATTATATTACTTCTAGTCACAGGAAACATGTTGATAAAATTTAAAACATCACTTCAAAGATGAATCTTCCAGGAATTAAAAGTTAGAAAAGTTACATTATTTAAAAACATGGTTTTTGGTTTCTCTAAATTGCCCGTAGGCAATCTAGAGAATGAGTGTGTTTATTCTGTGCGTGTCTGTGTTGCCCTGCGATGGACTGGCAACCTGTCCAGGGTGTACCCCGCCTCCCGCCCATAGATGCCTGGAGATAGGCACCAGCTCCCCCGCGACCCACATAGGAGAAGTGGTAGAAATTAACTGACTGACTGACTTTAAAGATGAATCTTCCTGAAATTAAAAGTTGGGAAAGTTACATTATTTAAAATGTGTTTATGTTTTTCAATAGAAATTAAAATGTGGAGAACATTTTTACTCAAAACAGAATATCCATTACAAAAATTGGTATAATTTCTAAATTGTTAAAGAATTGCTATGAACCTTTTGGCAAATGTTCTCTGATAACTGGTATGTCTTTGTCAGTGTTTGGAATAAATAAAAATCACAAAATTAACCTCTAGTAGTACTTCATTCAGTACTGTGGAAAAATTCTTTATTTTAATCATTAAAGCAGCCAAATTGAGCAGGCTATGAAATACAAAGGCACACAACTTGAATCCTTTTTCAGAGCAAACTTTAAAGCAAGTCCTGTATTCAGAAGTAAATCTAAAATACATTGAATATGATATTGAACAATGCTCATTTTTTGGGTCAACCATACTACTAACTACTGCAAAAAAAAACATTATATATTCATATATCAGAAGTAGCTTCTGCAATAGTATATATATATATATATATTATATATATATATATATATATATATATATATATGTATATGTGTGTGGGAACGGGCGGGCCAGTCCATAGCTTCAATGTCTTCATCTTGCAGGAACTGCTGACACACTCCAGCCACATGAGGTCTAGCAGTGTCCTGCATTAGGAGGAACCCAGGGCCAACCGCACCAGCATATGGTCTCACAAGGGGTCTGAGGATCTCATCTTGGTACCTAATGGCAGTCAGGCCACCTCTGGCGAGCACATGGAGGGCCATGCGGCCCTCCAAAGAAATGCCACCCCACACCATTACTGACCCACTGCCAAACCGGTCATTCTGAAGGATGTTGCAGGCAGCAGATTGCTCTCCACGGTGTCTCCAGACTCTGTCACGTCTGTCACATGTGCTCAGTATGAACCTGCTTTCATCTGGGAAGAGCACAGGGAGCCAGTGGCACATTTGCCAATCCTGGTGTTCTCTGGCAAATGCCAAGCGTCCTGCACAGTGTTGGGCTGTGAGCATAATCCCCATTTGTGGACGTCGGGCCCTCATACCATCTTCATGGACTCGGTTTCTAACCGTTTGTGCAGACACATGCAAATTTGTGGCCTGCTGGAGGTCATTTTGCAGGGCTCTGGCAGTGCTCCTCCTGTTCCTACGTGCACAAAGGCGAAGGTAGCGGTCCTGCTGCTGGGTTGTTGCCCTCCTACGGCCTCCTCCACGTCTCCTGGTGTACTGGCCTGTGTCCTGGTAGCGCCTCCAGGCTCTGGACACTACGCTGACAGACACAGCAACCTTCTTGCCACAGCTGGCATTGATGTGCCATCCTGGATGAGCTGCACTACCTGAGCCACTTGTGTGGGTTGTAGAGTCCGTCTCATGCTACCACGAGTGTGAAATCACCACCAACATTCAAAAGTGACCAAAACATCAGCCAGAAAGCATAGGTACTGAGAAGTGGTCTGTGGTCCCCACCTGCAGAACCACTCCTTTATTGAGTGTGTCTTGCTAATCGCCATAGATTTCCCCCTGTTGTCTATTCCATTTGCACGACAGCATGTGAAACTGATTGTCAATCAGTGTTGCTTCCTACGTGGACAGTTTGATTCACAGAAGTTTGATTTGCTTGGAGTTATATTGTGTTGTTTAAGTGTTCCCTTTATTTTTTTGAGCAGCGTATATATATATATATATACACACATATGAATATAGCCAAAGACTCACCAATAGGAAGATACCTACTTAATGATGAAAGCAAACTGAATTGGTTCTGAGAAAATTACAAACTGACAGTTTCATCATTTGATGACAATTTACTTATTTTATGTTGATCAGCCTTAGATAGGTAGTTTTAGTTAAATTTAGTTAAATGTTTGTTCTTACTGATGAACCTCGAGTGGAATCAGTTCTGGGAGCAGCTTCTTTTTCAGCTCTACTTTTTGAAACTTTAGCATATAAATGGATGCATATCTGCTAACATATGTGTGAGATTTCCTCATTAAAACTTGTGTCCGTCTGTATTTTGTGTCTGAATGTGTGGCTCTTTGGGGAAAACCAGGCTGCCTTGGCTAGACGGGACTGTCAAGGGACATTGAAGAGCCTGAGGAAGACAAAAGCTTGGCTGACACAACCACAAACACCTTTACAAAAAAAGTTCTTTAGAAAAGCTTACCGGTGCTGAATGCTAATGCCGTTTCGCTTTCTTTCCCGCTTTCTTTCCTTTCCTCCTGCCCCTTCCTGTCTCTGTGTCCCTGTGTTGCTGCAGATGTGACTCAGAAAACCGATACCTTGGTAACCCCCTCCGCGGAACCTGTTACTGTAAGTATGCTGTGACATGGACACATGCACATGCACCTACATGATCCTTATGTCAGCATCTGTGGGCACTGTTCTATATTCCTGGAAGCAAACTGACCTTGTGAGCCACTTTATATGTAGACACAAAACTCTGGAGCAGAAACTATTCCTTATCTGAATTTCAACCAGCCTACATCTGGGCTGTAAAAACACACAAGAAGCATGAACCACATGTACTGTTTAGCTGTGTGCTACTGCTGCAATGTGGACTCACTGTTCTAGAAGCACGTATAAAACGTATTAGGGGAATCTCTCTTGGCCCCCCTCTGTGTGATTAAAACACCTCTGCATTCAGATTTCAAAGAGGGAAACATCACACAAAAAAACATTTCAAATTCAACTCTTGGAGTATAAAGGTGCAGAAATGTGAATTTTCAACATCTTCTGCTGTTCTGAAAACAACAAAATACATTAAAATGAAGCTTAAATGTAATCTGAAATTCATAACAAAACACTTCTGCCTTTTAAATAACCAGAGAAACCAGAAGAAACCAGAGAACCAGAGAAAATCCCTGGGCTTTATGTGGAAGCAGTTTATGTCAGCAAAGATTTTTGTTTCACATTGCATTGACTTCTTATTCCTGAGAAGAGTGTAAGTAGTGTGTGTGTGTGCATAAAGAGACGCAGCTAAAACCTACAACTCTGACTAGTGACATGAGTATGCAGTTGTAAAAAGAGAGAGGCTTGTTTTGTCTAGTGTTTACAATTGATCTCACCTCTTGTTGCCTCTTCCTTTGCAGAACTGTAAGTCTGCCAGAGGCAATGACTAAAAGGTTGGATAAAATGTATAATGACCATTTAGACAGAGGTTGCTTTGAAAAGCAAACCTGAATTTGATTTTGGGCCACATATGAAAGTAACCTGGGTCTGATTTGAAAAAAAATCAGACTTTTACTGATCAGACAAAAAAGAAAATCCGATATGGTCACATACGAGCAAAAACATCGGATTTGGCCCACTTTTACCTGCAGTGGGAATGAGGGTTTTTTTCCCTTCATAATTAGAGCTGCTCAATATATTATATCACAGTTTTTAGTGTATTCAATATTGCAATCACAAAGCACTGCTTAGATGTTGTATTTGGTAGGTATTATATTTCAAGTGTCAGGGCATATATTTGGTCAATGGGATGGACTTTATCTACCCTGAAGGCCCACCTTGATTGTTCAACTGAAACTCGTGGAGAGATGTGGGGATATGGTTAATGTTAAAAAAGAAAATGTTGGAAAATTTTGGGTTTATCGTGTATTAATATCGTCATCACCATATTCTGTAATGGCAGTCAAATGTTTCCTAGATTTCATGCAGCCTTATTTTCAGTAAAGCATCAGTGAAAGATAGACTGTATATGCCACTCTGCGATCTGCTCTCTAGATTGTGCCGAGACAGCTGTAAATTTAAAACACTAATTCTTCTATTTAATGATCATCAAAACAACCACTAAGTTTTTAAAGCAGAAGAACAACTTTTGTAAGATTTGTCTGCACATAATTAACTAGAACTACATTTGAATATTTTGCAATCGATGAGTCATTTCAAAACATAGAATAAACTTGCTAATGTTAGCGTAATGTCAGAATTAATTGAAGACTGTTGCCTTGTCTTTGTGATGAGTCAGAAACTACTGGACAAATCTCTTTTACCATTAAAAACAGGTACTATAATATAAAAAGGTAATTGATAACCAAGTAAATAGGACAATGACAATACTGATGTAATGCTGATGAAATGTAGTGTGTTATTTACAGCATTTTAACTCTACTGGGTTTTCAATCACATACACAGCATTCATTTCCATGTATTATTGGATTGGAACTTGGCACCAGCATTTATCTTACTTTAAATGACTTGGAAAACGATTTGTGACAAAAAGAAATCCTGATAAGAACATCCCTGAAGCAGAGAAATATTAGAAAAAATAAATGGAACCTTTCTTTTCTTGTTTTGAACATGGGGAGAGAGAAAATAAAAGTTGTGTTTATGTCCTGGAGTTTGTTTTCATGTTTCCAGATGCAAGCGTTGACTTAGCTCATTTGCAACAAATTGCTGGTTTTTGACTCTGGAGGGCAGATGAAGGAGGAAAGCTGTAGACAAAACAGATGTTTTGCAGCATGCAAGCGTGCTCGCTCACTGCTCATCTCCATCTCTCCCACACAAACACGTACACACATGTACAATCCTAGAAAAATAAAGTTTAGTCTATGAATTGCAGTCATCATCACAAATATTACACCATACTGACTGAAAGTCCAAGTTCTGTCAATGTCAATAACCATGTTGTGTGAGTGTGACTGTGAAAGCTGCAACGTCAGACAAAATGCAGCAATTAGAAGAATGCTGCCAGCAATTGCACAGATACCACAGAAAGTCAAAAATGCCCTTCAAATATATGTTATGGTTCTGGATAGGTAGAAAGCAAGACCGTTGAGAGAGATGTTTTGAAGGAGCAGCTGTAAAAACAATCATATAACGGCCAGAAACCGAATTGCAACTGTGTTAGGCAAGAAATGTCTTTATCTGAGCAAACTTTTTCAGCTTCTGGCTTTAGGACTGATGTTTAAAAGCACTAGATGGCACCAGCGCAGTGCACTTTTCCAGCATTTTGTGTTGCTTCAGATAATGCACATGCAACCAGACTCACGTGCACTTGTCTTAGGAGCTATTAGTCTGTGAGTGCTGGGCTCCTTGATATCGCTATGGCTACGGCTGAAGTGCTGTGTGTTTTTTCCACATGCGTTTGACTCCATTATGACTTTCATTAATGTGGCATTATGGTGTAGCACTGTTTGAACAAGAGCAAGCACAATCAGATGTAAATACATCCAAACCTTTTCCCGCCATGCAGTCGCTGTTTTCTGCACATGCATGCAGACTGTTTGTGTGCAAATTAGAAATGTAAAAGCAATTCACTTCTTTTTACTGTGAGGAGTGGAGCTGCAATTGCAGGTGAGGTCAATATTAGCTTTAAATGTCATTGAACAGAAGGGACCGATAAGAAAACTTAATCTTTTTTCAGGTCACCTTATACAGCAAATGAAGGGAAAGGCTGTATTGGTGAAAACTGACAAATTTAAAGTAAAAGTTTGCATCAGTTGGCTTTCTGTGCTTTTAAATGAAGATCAATATCTGGTTTATTAATAGGAGAATAGAGAAATAGGATTGTTCTACTGTTTACCTTTTTGAAACTTAAGGGCACACACACACACACACACACACACACACACACACACACACACGCACAAATACAGCGCATTACAAAAAATCCAAAAAGAAATCCAAAAAGATCCATTGACTTGTTCACATTTTGTCACATTACAGCAAGCTTCAATGTACTTTATGTAATCAACCAACACAAAGTTATAAGTGAAAAAATGTTAAATGGAAGGAAAAGGATCCATGATTTTAGAACATTTTATACACCCAAAAAACGGGAAAAGTTTGGTGTTCATTTGTTTTCAGCCTCAGACTCAATAACATAGAACCACTTTTTGTGTAATTAAGTCTTTTGGGGGTATGTTTCTATCAGCTTCTACAGCTAAACCCAGACATTATAACTTATTCTTCTTTGCAAAGTGGCTCAAGGAAGCACTTGCTACGTTTACATGCACAAAGTTTCAAATTTTCGGATTAAAATGTATTCGTATTAAAAAACAAAAAAAAATTATCGGATTGTACCGTTTATATGGACATAAGTAATCAGAATAAAACAGCCGATCGGACTAAAATGTGTCATTTAAACTTGCTGATCAGAATATTCTGTTAGCATCTAGCCAGAGCGACTAGCCTCTCAAGGCGTAAATACGTCACATGTGCACTCAGGTCAGTTTGCCTCATTCAGAATAACTTGATCCTGTCAAGTGTTTACATGCATGCCGATCGGATTGTGAATCGGCATAAATCACCCCTCTCAATCGGATTACAATTTCATTCCAATCCTGCCAAATCTGATTAGAATATTCTGACTGACATGTTTATGTGACACATTTTTTGTCCGATCGGCCGTTTATTCTGATTACTTATGTCCATGTAACGAAGTGACTGACAGGTTAGACTGACAGCGTCTGTAAATAAAATTTTTTGATGTTTTACGAGGTCTGGAATTGGACTGAGTCATTCTGAATATGTTTAGAACAAAACCATTGTAGCTCTGGCTGTATGTTTAGGATCATTTGAAAGGTGAAGATCAACCCTATGCTCAGGTCTTCTGCAGCCTTTGACAGGGTTTCTTTCAGAACTGCCTTGTATTTTCCTCCATTCATCTTCCCTGTCACTGAAAAGGACATTGATTAGATTCTTAAAATTAATTTCTTCTGGTAACTATCAATTTAGAATGCTGTACGTAGGCCTTGATATCTCACCACACATTACTTCATTCAGTGTTTGAAATGTGTGTAGTTATTCCACACACATCACACTGTCCTCTTTAGTGGAATTCACCTATAGTCTTAAACACCTGCAGTGAGTCAGAGGTCCAAAAAAAGAAAATTTGTGCCTGAGAGTCCTTTATAGGCAGGGATAAACCATCTATCTAAACCAAACTAATACTCGAAGTTGAGTAGTTGCATATCTGACAAATCACCCTTTACATTAACTCTTATGTCTTGCCAAATCTTCCTTGAAATAAACCTATTGTAGTTGTGTTGTGCACAGAATTCTAATCAAACTATTTTGCATTTGAGCAGCCTGAGACCCACCTGTTTAGGGGAGTTTGGTGCATAAACATTAGGTCAAATTTCTTGAAATGCTCACATTATCACAGAGTACTAACACCAGCGTTTTATATTATAACCTGCCAAGTGTGAAGTAAGTGCAAGAGTGAAAAAAATCAGTGAAAACACTTCTTACCGACTCTGACTTTTTAAGTTGTTCTGCCTAAATAGAACAGTGAGATCTCCCAAAATTTTTCCATAAACACATCTGAGGCATTTTACTGACACATCACTGAGGTAAAAATAAAAGGCAGGCAGTGATTATGTGATGATACATACTGTGAAATGACATAAAGTGGAAGCAGTGAAATGACACCCACTATGACTTGGCATGTCATGTTTGACATAAATTGGTAGCAAGTAAAAATAAGTCAGTTCATCAAGCCTATGGAAAAACAAGAGAACAGCGGTTCCCTAAAATGTATACACCCAATTAAAATAAAACAGACATTGATAGATCATTTCGAAGCTTTTTCCTCTAATGTGACCATACCCTGTAGAATATATGTGAAAAACAAATTAATAATGAAACAATAACTTTACAAAGAAGGAATTTAAACAGCTGCTGAGATTTAAAGTAAATAAGAGAGATACAGCCATGTTCAAAAACTTAAAAAGCTGATTCAGACTCATTAATTTACTTATCCATTGCTGTGTGACTGGACAGATAATGTCGGAATAAAGCGACATTACAAGAGCTGGACATTTTCCAAACGGATGGAAAGACAAGACTTAAACTAGTCATGGAGGCTGATAACAACACTGAAGGAGCTGCAGAAATTTCCAACAAGTATTGGTTTTGTTCTGCATTTGTTTTACAATCTCCTGTATTCTAAATATGTCTAGACTAAAGGGTAGCGTAGCAAAGCAAAATTCTGTTCTTTCAATAACCTCCATGACTAACTAGAATATCCCAAACCTGTGTACGAGATTGTGTTATGATCTGATGAAACCAACTTTGAACTTTTGGGCCACATTTTAATAAAGTATGTTTGGCACAAAAACATAATTGCATATTACCAAAATCGGGCCAAGTCCAGCTTGAGCACCATGCAGCGGGGTTAGTTTTCCACTGATCGAACTGACATTTTTGTCAAGGGTCATGAGTTATAAATAGTTCTAAATACAGACTGGTAGTTGGAACTAGCCATAGTATGAAACTAAATTTGACAGAGCATCTATGGGGTCACCTGAAAAGGGCTGTGGAAGAGGTGTCCTCATAATCGGATAGATTTGGAGAACCTTTGCAAGGCAGAGTGAGTACATATTAAGGCAAGATGTGGGATTCTAATTCCACTCCTATCAAAGACTGAATGCTAAATTTTAAACAAAAAGTGCTTTACCAAAGTATTTTAGTGGTGTGCACACTTTGATGGGAAATTTTTCAGTTTCGATTTAGATCACATAAACCTGGCATTTTAACAAGGTTAAGAGGAACTGTATATTACAAATAAAAGCTCTTTTGTTGGATGTGAAAGTAATGAAGTAAAAAACACAATCAAATAATGCCTAATGCATTATTACTCCATTGGAAGATTGTATTGATTAGCCTGGCCGAGTATTAAAACAAAGTAAATGTCAGTCACATTAGCTTGTCCCAGGTTTATATGCTCATGTTACAGCACCTGTCAGAAATTTATGTTGATTAACTTGATAAAAAGAATAATAAATCCAAGTATCCAGCTATTGACTGGCATGTTCCTTATTTCTTTCGGCGCTGAAGCACAGATAGAATTGCTTCGGTTCAGTAAACGCTTTCATATTGAACCACAAGTAAATTGATGAAAGACAACTTTGCTGTTTAATGAGTTTGCCCCTAGTCTGGCTATCATTTATGAGTGGGCATCACTACTACAACAATTTAATGAAGCTCTGTCATACTCCATCATAACCAGCTACAAGGGATGTCTCATTAGCTGCAGCCACTGAGTGTCCCACAGCTTCCACTCCTAAGACCGGCAGACAGCTGAATTGCCAGCTAAGACCAGTCAGTGTGCACACAGGAGGGCTTGATACCCTCAAGCCTGCTGGAAAAGCTTAGCTGGGCTGAACACAGCTGGAACCAGTGTTTGCTGATTAGCTTACATTCTCATTTAAAACACAACTAGACTCAAAGAATGACAGAATATTTATGTCAGACTTCAATGATTGGAGTGATTAATTTGTCATGATTTTTTTTTTTAACATTTAGGGTTTAATGTTTAAGGGGTAAAACAACATCAGAGACAGAATATGAGAATGTTGCAACCACTTCCGATTTCAGTCTTTGTATCAAAGAACTCTGCATTCAACGGCTCTTGTGACTTGAGGCCATTCATTATAACTACAATCTATTTCTGTCAAAGATGCCTGAATTCTGTGCTTGACTATTTGCTACACAGACATTTATCTAGGTCCCACTGTGGTAACTGTAGGTCACATGCTACACATAGACCAGGAGCTGCGGCAGCTAATACAGTGTCACTGTCACTATCAGCGTCATTGTAAAGGGTTCATTGGATACATCTCTATGACCTTGCCACATCTTGCCACTGGTATTTTTGCCCATTCATCAAGTCTAAATCACTCCAACTCCTACATGTTGGATGGTTTTCACTTGTAAACAGTGATCTTCAAGTCTAGCCACAGATTCTCAATTGGATTAGGGTCTGGACTTTGATTAAGCTATTCCAACACATTTAAATGTTTCCCCTTATTAAATCATTCCAGTGTTGCATTAGCAGTATGCTTCGGGTCATTCTCCTGCTGGAAGGTGAACCTCCATCCGGTCTCAAATCACAGGGAAACTGACACAGATTTTGCTCAGGAATATCCCTGTATTTAGCACCATCCACCTTTCCCTTGACTCAGACCGGTTTCCCAGTCCCTGCTGTTAAAAAAACATCCCCACAGCATGATGCTGCCACCACCAGGTTTATATACCCAAGAGGTGTTGGTTTTGCGGCAGAACATCGTGCTTTTTTGGTGGATAAAAAGTAAAATTTTAGTTTCATCTGACCAGAGCACCTTCCTCCATACATGCCTTTCGGCACACTCAAGACGTGGCTTCTAATTGTTAACACTAAGTAATTGCTTTTTCTGGCCACTCTTCCATAAAAGCAAACTCTAGGAAATGAACAGCTTATTGTAGTCCTGTGATCAGATAAATTTAAGTAATATAAATAAACAGCAAAAAAAAAAAAACAAAACTGAAGAAAATGCATTTTAAAATGTTCTGTAACATATAATAACAATTTTCAATATTTGGTGAGGAAAAATTAGGTCACAATGGGCCTACAGAAAGAATATTGTAGCAGCTTACAAGGGATTTGATGTCCAGGCAAGTTCAGCCTAACAGCAGACCACAAGGTGCTACAAGCAGTCGTCAAAAATCATTTAAATGTGATCGTGGGATGACAACAGGCCCTCTCTAATGTTGATAGAATATGAATGTTTCTGCAGTCAAAAAGAGACTGCACAACAGAAAACCTCGGCTGTTTGTAAAATGCATCAAAGCTAGCCTGATGTTTTGCCAGAGGGATCCTAGACAAAGATAATGTTCTTTGGACACCAGAAGAATTCAATGCAGTTTAGCTTTAATTTATATAGCGCTTTTCAAACACATTTGAAATTGAATAAAACGAACTCACAATTAAAAAAATAGTCAGATGACATGTTTGGCATACATCAAAAACAGCATTCTAGAAAAATAAATTTTTACCATCTGTGAAGCATGGAGGTGAAAGTGTCATGGTTTTGGAATGTTTTGCTGCAGCAGGACCTGGTCAATTTAGTGTCATAGGACCATGAATTCTACTGTGTATCAAAGGGTACTTGTGGAAAATATGAGACCATCTGTAAAACAATTTAGGCTGGTCAACATGGCAATGCCCCAAAGCGACCAAGGACTGGCCGAAACTTTGGAAATGGAAGTTATTTTGCATAGTCAAAGCCGTTCTTGCTGTTCTTGATCTCATTGAGGTGCTGTGAAAAGTGGGGCAATCTTTCTTCAAATGGACTGGACAGTCTGAGAGTTGGCAACAAGAGACATATCACTCCAAAAGGGTCTTACCATAGCTAGAGGGAGTAGGGGGTTCAAACTTTTTCTTCAGCAAGAATGCTGAAAACTTGGTTACTTTTTGGTGTTTAGCTGTAATTAGGTCACCTATTGTTAGAGAGATAGATGAAAAAAGATATGACGTATATTATTTAACATTTCTTCATATGTTAAGTACATCCCCAGTTATCTGGAATAATAGTAGTAACTGTCCTTTCTGGTATCTTACATGTTGTTATTAAAACAATTTTTTTTAATAGATTGAGCTTCATGCATTTAACAAATTCAGCTTACATTGACCTCCAGTCATGTGTAGTATGAAATTCTCATTCTCTTGTTTATTTCACCTGTTTCCTGAACACCGTGATGCTGCACAGTGTGCTATACGCTTCATCGGAAAAGTGTTGCAAATGGGAAATAATGAGTTGGTAACAAGCATTAAATAAAACGTCAATGAGACATTCTGTCAAAATGACATTGTTGATGAATTCACGCTTGTTTGTGAGCTGCTGTTCACTGCAGATATCAGATTGTGTTCTGGGTGGGGGTTTCTGTCTACTCTACATTGAGTTGTTCAGGTTCTTTTAGGCTGTATCGGCTTACAAATGAGTGAAACTGAGAACGTGGCATAGGGTTTTTCTATTTTAATTCTTCTAGGGATTTCTAGTACATCTAATGATAGTTAGAATTTTCATATGTAATTATCTGAGTGAAACTGCTGTCAGATTTCTCAGATGGGATTTGTAATTAGCAGAGATGAATTTTTAAATCTGCCTCTTGCTCTTGTTCCTAAATACCTTGAAATTAACCTGTCGATATGTGATTTTTGTGAGTTAAATGTTTTTTTATGTGTTTTTTTCCTAATTTTCTTAATTAACAGTGCAGAAAAATCCACAACTGTACACTCTTAAACACACATGACGGTAATGCACACACTGGATGCATTGAAGAAACACTCACACAAACATGTGTGCACAAGTTTCTTTTTTTTCCCTTGACAAATAAAAACCCACATGCTCTGATGCTGTATCACAGACCCTTATGGGATAAACAAGTGAGCAGCATCGGAGCATGTCTGCCTGGAAGAGAAAGGGAAAGAAAAAAATATCCTCTTTGATCTGATCATATCTGCTGTTCAGGCTAAGTTGCCATGAATGCTGAAAAAAAACAAAAGTATTTGTCAAACATAATTTGCTTTGGTCCCGGTGACGCCCCGGGATTGTACAGCTAAGAGGAAGGTGATAACACAGAATCTCTCCCTGCAGTGTGACTGTGAGTTGGGTTATTTTCTGCTCTGTAAGCTGAAAAGCTTTACAGTGCTTTGGTGAGTTCAGCCACAGAAAGTTAGAAAGCAGCATGTTACCTGCAGTGCCATAGAAAGAGAGAGTTACGACACTCTTTGAACTCACCGATAGGTGGTCACGTGGTTCATGTAGCTCTCAATAGTTCCAAACATCTCAGCGGTGTCAGTCAGTTCCAACGGCTTCAGGCGCAACATAACGCAAAAAGCAACTTTTTTCACTCTTTCCTGCAACTTTCGGTAATTATTCAATAATAATTAACTGACTACTGGTTACTAAATCATCATTTGAAAATCCAAACAGAAGTAACAATATCTAATATAATATCTGATCTCCTCCGCATGCTAGCACATGCTAGCATGGGAATGCTAGAACTGTATTCTGTGCCAGCAGTTAAGAGCTGTGATCAAACTTACCTTCAGATCTACATCCTGTACTACGTGGAAAGATCTATTGCCCATGTATTTAAAAAAAATATCCAAAGATGGAAAATGAGCAAATGTAATTCTTAAAATATTTAATTTAAAAATTAATTTTTAAATGAATGACGAAAATATGTAGCTGTATGAAAATATGACTGAAGATCTGGGATAAATTCTTACTTTTTGTAGAAGACATAATTATTCTTTTTTGCTGCCATGTGAACTGAGTACTTGTATCTATAACAGAGTTGATTGTGCCTGTAGTCTGACAACTGTTGTAAAATTGTAATTCATTGACTAAAATGTACATTTATTGAAACTGTAGTTAAAATCTTATAAGATACAAAAAAACTTAAATTGTTCAAAAAAAAATGACCAAACAATTTACTGAAAGATAGTAAAATGCAAAGCTAGCTTTTTTTAAAAAAGTCTTGCATACCTTGATACAGTTTATTATTACATCTGCACCAAAAACTGTATCTGACAAATCTAGAAAAGGTAAAAAGGTGCCCAGTCCGAATGAGGGTTCATCCTCCTTGGCATCATTGGCAGCGCCCCCTTTAAAGTCAGTCACACATCTGCTACCTCCCTAAAAACAAAACCAAAAAACAGTTTAGAGGACTAAAAACATCACTTCAAGGGGAAAGTCATACGGGAAGGCAAAAAAGTAAATGTGTTCCCTAGGTAGGTTACCAGGGGTTGGGTGTGCTGCTTTTGGATCCCAATCGGTCAGAGAAACGGACCATATGTAGGTCCCAAAAATCCTGAAAGAAGGAAAAAATGGTTGGTTTCAAGTCAGTAGAAGCAACCTCACCATCACCAAGTCACAAACACAGGAAAAACTATTGCTGAAAGTTAAATCTGCCCTCGATGGAAAATGCCGGGGCCAAATGAAATGTGCAAGAAAAAAAAATCCTTTTACGGGCACATTTTGAAATGGCAGTTTTGTGGGGGCACAGAAAGGTCATGAGATGAGGGCGATCCCGCTCCAACCCTTTTTCTTCATCGCCAAAACCCAAAAGGGGGAAGGATCCTGCAATGAAAATCCAGAGAACTTCCCCCATTTGATCCATGACAGTGATCACACATATAGTTCTAAAGTAAAAACCTTTTAATAAACTTTCAAATTTTTTACTTAATTTTAGCTAACAGTGCCATTAAAAATTTTTCAGAGATGAAGGGAAAGGGAAAGAAACAGAAATGAGGCAAAGGGGAGAGGGGGAAAGTGAAGGGGAAAAAAAAGATGAAATTGTAGGTTTTAAGGGCCCGGAAAAGCCCGGAACTATGAGCCAGGGCAAAAAGGGGGGGGGGATATGCATCAACAGGCCAAAAAATCAGGAAATGAGTGAAAAAACTGGGGAGGAATTAGAAAACCAAAAAATTCACATAAGAACAATAGAAGGAGAACTTCACAGACAGAAGAAAATTAATGCAGTCCTACAAAACAAAATTTTAACAATGGAAAAGAAATTTGGCAGCATTTTCACAAAAGATCAAATGAAAGCTATCGACATGAAGAGTAAGAGAGGCATTAGATGGAGCAAAAACACATTAAAAAAAGCCATACAACTTCGCGTTTCTGTGGGCTCAACAGGCTACAGGCACAAGATGGGATAAAAAAAAAGCTAAAAAAAGAGCTATCTTTTTGATAGAAAATGAATAGAAATGATGAAGTAGACTTCACAAACAGGAGGTGCTTTTCTGAAGCAGTACGGCATTTAGTATGTAAATTCGATTTCAAATCTCACCCTTGTGTTTAATTTCCGTTTATATATATGCATCGTGAAAAGAAACTGAGCACCACTTAGCTTCTGTATCACATTACATTTCAGTGAGCACAAATCTATCCAAAACCTTTATTATAACATTTTCATTAAAAGCTAATTTGTGCTAAAAAATGGTTTCAAAAAACCTTCAACCAACTGAGTGACTCTTTAAGACTTTCAATGGCAAATGTAACTTTTTGGGCAAAATGCATGAAGTTATTACTTTTAGGCCAAAATCGATGTGAGACTTTGATAAACATCAGCCATTGCAATGATGGAATGGCAAGGTGCCCATACTAATGTTAGGTTAAGATTTTTTCAGTCTGTGCTGAAACTGGCCTGGATTGGAGGTAGAAGTTGTGAAAATAGTCTGAGAACATAAACTCCTGTTGAAGCTAAAAATACAAGGTACTGCCTGTTTGAGACCGTTCTGCTTTTTATGTGCACACATTTTCACAACCCACCTGAGGGGTTAGAAGTCATACTGATTAACCAAAAAATAAATTTGTTTTCCTCCTGTTATCGTCTCCTGGCCACAGAGCTGCCTTCTCTTCAGATTTTTTAATCTTCCTCCTCCTCCTCTGCCTTTGTGGTCTTACCTCCCCTACCCCCAGTCCAGCAGGCGAACAAGGTGACCCAAGGAAGCTCCTGCTGTCCATGCAGAGGTTGAATCACTTACGATTCTCTCCGTACGCTCCTTACTGTGTCTCTGAAACAGAGCAGCCCAGACACTCATCAGGAGCAGCTTTCAGAAATGATAAACTCACTCAGAGGACATGATTATTTAGAGTCTCGCTCATGTTTTTATTGATCCGTCTGGACGATCATTTAAGAAACAGACAAGCACGATAAAGTTACTCATGTTCACATTTATAAAACACATGTTTGTTTTTTCCTTCCAACATTGTTTACTTTTGCCTCCGACTGAGATCATTTACCAAAGCTCTCGACCACTGTAGCTTTAGTCATGTAATTGAATATTGACTCGCGGCCAGCAGCACATTTTTTTTACTCTCATAAATCTGTTTCTGTGAAGGACTTTAATGAAACATGTCGAGGTGGAGGTTATTTTTGGGATGGTTGTACTACAGAGATAATGAGTGGAAACTGATACTAAGAAAATAGCCGTTAGGCCCTAGAGTATTTTTATTTCACTCATTGTGACTTCCTTTTGTTGTTTAGACAACCTGCTGATCGACTACCAGTTTACCTTCAGCCTGGTTCAGGAGGACGACCGTCACTATACCGCCATCAACTTTATGGCCACGCCAGAACAGGTAAACTGGAGTTTTATTTGTGTCATAATTGTAGTGTTTAGAAATACGAAATGGTTTAATTATTTCTATAAGCAGCATTTCTCTTTCACTCTAGATGGCAGAAAAGTTTATTGGTGAAATAGAAAAGAGGTTGTGACAAAATGTTCCATTAAACCCGTAGTTTTTATTTTTATTTTTGAAGAGCATTGGAAATGGCAGAAAAAGTATTTTTTATTTGCCAAAAGATTATTAAAAACCCAAATTTGAAGTGGAACTTCAAGGTGACACTACAGACAGAAAGCAAATTGAAGACAGACAGATTCTGCTTTTTTCTGTAGTGGAGCAATCACAGGCAAGGCCACATCTCCTCCAACTAAAACAGCTTGGCATCTTTTTGTGCAGGCCAACAAAAACCTTGACATGTCCATCAACGCATCGAACAACTTCAACCTCAACATCACCTGGTCCTTCAGCTCAACAGGTAATTTGTAGCTTTTTATCAGAAATGTATGCTGTTCTTCAAGAGTTCTCCTTGTTCTATTTCCTTCTGTGATTCTTTGATCCAAGATTTTAGCTTCAGATCAAATCCTGATATCTGAATTTAAGTATTTGCTGGTACCGATATTTTCCATTCAACAAATGCTTAAAATGTTAGTGTTGTTTTTGTCCTTGTATTGTAAAAGCTAATTATTAGCACTGGCACAGTTAATTCTGTTAATTCTTCAAATAAGATTTATGCTGTTTTTATGCCTTTGCAAGGGTTCACATCTTAGTGAATAATTCCCCTTCTTAAGCCTAAAGGGTGTTAAAAAAATGATAAAGCTGCTGTCAAGAGCCTAGAGGCTTTAAACGTTTTCACTCCAACTAGCCCCTTTTAAAACAAACTGAAGATGGCAGTACATTCAGATAACAGTTTTCATCTCCTGATTTGTAACGCTTGTGTTATCAACCTGTTTTTTTGTAGCTTTTACATGCAGTGCTGCCTAGATCATGACATTTATAAACCTGCAGATGTGTTAGTTGACGTGGAACCCGAACCACTCTTTGTTGAATTGAACAGCTCTGTAGGATGAACTCCAGCAGAGTTCAGCTCACCTGCAGCCTGATTATGTAAAGGTCTAATCAAACAGCGGAAGTGGAAACAGCTGCAGGAGGCTGAATGGCCTTCATGAACTGAAATCAAGGCTGTGTGTTGTTCGGTAAACTTAAAGTGAAGCTTCATATTCTCATTTATGTGCTCAGCAGACATGGACTGGTTATAAGGGTTATAAAGGTATATCAAACTTTTAAACATTAAGCTTCTAAACCCATAATTCCCATAAGTCTTAAGATAACACTGTTCTAAGTAAGAATAATTGTGGCTCTCCTTATTAAATAAGGTATATTTGACAAGTTAGATGTTTTTGTATTATAATTGTTAGTGATTAACTTGAAACTGTATAGCTGTGATATTTTAAGTCATGGTTAGTCATGGTTACCACTTGGTATGGCGAGATAAAGCTTTGTGAAGCACTGAAGCTTTTCATCCAATTGGTTTGCTCATGAGCCGAAGCTTTATGATGCTTAATTTGCTGGACTCTGCCATCAAGTGGATGATAACTGTAAAATAGGATTATGATGACATGACTTTGGAATGTGAATCCTTAAACTGAATAAATAAACGAGTGATGTCCGTGATGCCGATAAATAAACCAGAAAAGCAACATCAAGTTTATACAAGTTGGAATTAACATTTTTCTGTCTGTTCCAATACTCTCCTCTTTGTTGATGGTGCCATTGCGAAAAAAAGACCCTCAAATAAATTGCAAGTGCACACACAATACAATCCCAAAACAACAAAATGTGGCAGGGAGTACCAGCAGTATTTTATTGCCCCTCATATTTGGAATCATGCACAAACTGGCGATCCAGTTCCTGAATCAGTCACATAATGCGACAGGCTTCATACATAACCACAAGCCTCGATAGGCGCTTCACAAAAATCTATCTGGGGTATTTGACACTCGCTTTGAAGCCTCGACACAGAAAGATAATGTACTACACCTGTGAATATGGCTGATATACTGTAAATCCATAAGGAACATAAGATAAAAGCATTGTAATGTCTCTCTGTAGAAGTTTTAACCATTAGACCGAGGAAATTTTGTTAGGGTTTTTCACTGTTTACCAGAGCCGTGATGTCAGCAGTAACTTCTGTCTACCGATGTCGATCTTAGCGGCTGAGAGTTGGGGGTGACGCTTACATCTTAGACTTAAAAGCTAGCAATATAGCAGTTATGGTTTTATTTGAGCAATAAAACTATAACTGAAGTTTCTGTCCCAGCAATTACACTATATAACTTACACAGAGTTTTTTTTTTTACTTTGCCTAAAAACCTAAAATGTTTAAAACCAGAAAACATAACTTAAAGTAAGTATTTACTTCCTCTTTCCTGTAAACAGCTGTTAAAATTAGTTGATAATTTAAAATCTATTACAGGTACAGTTACCAAAATAAATGGGCTGTTAACTATTTTAAGCTGAAACTAATCTGACTGAATTAAAATGCTGAAAAATTCAAAATATTTTGCACCCTTCCTCCAAAACACCCCAAAAACACACATCCAAAAGTGGCTGATAAAGTCCTACCTACCTTCCTGTGCCTTTATCAGGCTAAATTTCTACCCTGGTTATTTGTGTTTAACTTGACGGAAACGTAGGAGGGTTATTATGGACAAAGAAATCTAACCTAGTTCCTGCAAAAGGTTCCTTTAGTAGGCACACGTATAATGACAATAAGATATTGTGAAACTCCAAGTGAGCCGTAATTTTTACTGAAGTTAGATTTGAATAATGATCCTCTAGTTGTTTAGCATGTCCCCATCACTGTAATCATGTTGAACTGCCAGTATCTCAAACTGTTGGACAAGAATCCTTAAGTAAAATTGGTTAGATCATCTTTCTGTACGCCTCCAGGGAATTTCCAGTTTTGATAAAACAAATCAGAAGCTGCTTTGAATTCTTCCCATTGGGGCATTTTATGCATTTTCCCTTCTGATTTCAATTAAGATAGAAGCACAGAGTGCTTACATTGAGTTCTTTGGGCCCCCAGCTTCTTCAGTTTGTGCGTGTGATTGTATGCAGTCCATTATAGTGTTTAATGGTCCCGATAAAGCAGGAGGTGGAAATATCTTATTAAAAGCCCCTGAAAAACTGAGCCATTAACAGAGAACTGCTGATAATACTCTGAAGGATACTGAAACCTGACTACTTCAACTCTGTGAGAAATTTACAAGCTTGCTCTGAATTACTGTCAGGTGTCATGAAAATAATTTGACTATGAATATTCCCTGCTTGAGCTTTAAGTTACTCATTTTAAAATCCTCACTGATTTCACTCACTGGGGCTTTGAACATTTTTTGTATGAAATAAAAATAGGTGAGCATTTCATTTAATGAAGATGTTCGCTGATGTTTAGTCCTATGGATTTTTCCAGTAACAATCTTCATTTTCATTGGAGGTTTTATCCTAGTTATTTATATTACCAAATATCTCTTAAAACAGAATCTTTTAAATTTGTTCTAGTTGTTTTAACATTTCAATCATCTATTCATTATCATTATATTCTTTTTCTCATATATTTAATATTTCAAAATAAAAGAATGAAAAAGGAACTTATATCTCAACTATAGGTAAATGTATTTGGTAATTTTAGTTCATTGTTTTTGTGAATATATGCTGTTTTGGCCCAGCTTTCTTTAAGAGCTAAATCTGTTACTTTGTTTAATTTGGGGGTTTTTGGTTAGTTTTCTTTGAAAAAATTGAGGGCCAAAATTTTTTTTTTTTTTCCTTTGTGTGTATATATAAAAACCCTGTTTAGGATTTTATAATACTTTTTTGTTTGATGATGATGTTTGAAACATGTTAAAGCTTAATGCATATTTAAACTTCTATTATTAAACGTCTATTTAATTAAAAGTAGTCTATTTTGGTTTGTAAACCATTGTTTAGCTAATTACATTTAGTATTACCTTAGTTGTAAACTTATAAGGTGAATTAATTGAGTTTTAAATGCAGCGGTCAAAATTACCACTTGTGGCAGTTTTAGTAGTTACAAAGGGCTGGGGGTTGTTAAATCATTTTTCATTCGGGCATCCCCGGGGGTTTTCTTAAAGAGAAACCCCAAAATTTTATAAACTTATGCAGAGTCACTACAAAGTAGGGTTGACACTTTACTAAAATTTCAAACTGGATACCTATACTAAGAAAAATACTCTATACTCGACAACATTTTCGATACCGCAGCAACATTTAATGAAGACACGGTACTTTCTGTTAAGAGTAAAAAATATGATTATTTATAATGCGTAAAGATTTTAACATCCTTAATTGGGGGAAAAATAATAAGTAAAATTTAGCCCTTGTTTAGAAAAATATATAATTTAAAATTGTCACCTCCCTGTTTGGCTAAACAATTGACAAAAAAAAAAAAAAACACTAGTAAGGTTAAAGTTTTTGGGAAAGGTAGTATCCCTTTTAAAAAAGTGTTTTAATTTATTTTATTTTATTTTTTAATAGCCTTTCCTTTTAAGTGCCCTTCCCTTTGCCTTTTTCTTTCCCCTTTTTTTTGTCAATTGCCCTTTTTTGAAACAAAACCATTTTTACCACCGAGAGACCCCAAATAAAAGAATATTCCCAAAATAAAAAAAAAACTGTGTTTTTTAAAACCCAAAAAGGATCCCGGCACATGCTAATTAACAGTTTCTGTCTGGCTCCACCATTTTTTCATGTTTACAGGTGTTGTTATTAAACTTTTAAATTACCCCCCCCAATGCCTTTCACAGCCCAAAGGAGGAAAAAAGCAAGGGGGTTTTCACTAGTTTTTTTTTTGGGGGTTTCCCCCTTCAAACAAACCCAAAAGAGCCCCTTTACGATGAAAAATTTTTCGCTTAAGTCGTACCACAGTAGAACGGTGTTGCGTGGTGCAGAACTGGACATCTGGGAAGCACATCTTAACGAAGGAGCACAAACTGACAGAAACATCCTCATTTTGGGGGTCCCGTTTCAAGAAGCCCAATATTTAAAAAAACCTTTTTTTTGGGTTTTTTAAAACAATTTTTTTGGGGGAGGTTTAGCTAGTGCCGTTAATGCAGCTAGCATGTGGGATCCTTCAGCACTCCGTTTTTTTTCTGTACGTTTGCCTCATAGGGAAACTTGCCTTGTTGGCTAAAGAGGGTCATTTTTTTTTTTTTCTGGATGTACATGCCATGTTAGCAGAGTTTAAACTTCCAGCAGCTGGTTGTTTTGGTCAGGTGAGCACCTGCAGGGAAGGCAGGAACCTTTAATTTTCTCTGAAAATTGCTACCGGAAGAAATGCGAAAAAAATTTTGGGCCCAAAGTGAAGGGTCAAATTTGTATCGATTTTAGTAATAGTTAATTTTAAAAAAATTGGGGTTTTTAAAAAAATTTTGGGTTTTATCAAAAATTTTTGGTCATTTTTGACAAAACCCCCCTACCCGAGTCCACAGAAAAAAAATTGTAACTGCAAACCCAAATTTGAAAGAAATTTTTAATGTTGCTGGGTTGGGGGTTTTAGTGTTTTAAAGGGTTAAAAACTGGTGTTTTTTTGGGCCAAAAAAATTGTGATTATTCCACAGGTTTTTTACTGTGACACTTAAAATTTCAATCCCCTTTTAAAAATCAGAGGGGAAATTTTAGCCGCCCTTTTTATGAAAATGAAAACTGTATGTAAAAATCAACAAGTGGGGTTTCAAGTTTTTGCTGAAAAGGAAGGATTCAGTAATTTTTTCCTTTTTTTTTTAAAAAGTTTTTTTTCTTTTTCATACTTAAGAATTAAACTGAAGCATTCGGCATGTGAAGGTTACTGAATCTTCATCAGTGTAGAGCATAGTGAGATTTTTACGCAACATTGGGGTTTGGGGGGGCAAGGCTATGATATTTTGGGGGTCTGTTTGGGGTTGATTTTGTAGCAGTGGTGGACAAAAGAATTGCCCAAAAGGGAAATTTTTTTTGAAACAGATTGTGCTTGCCACAGTCTCAAATGCTTGTAAAAGGGGCGAAGACTTACTTTTAAATGCAATTTTTGTAAAAACGAATCAACTTTAAACAAAAGACAGATATAAAAGGGGTGGTTTTTGATTGGGATCAGACCCCTTTTTTCAGGGTTTAAATTTTTATGGTATCGCCAAATTTTGATTTAAAATTTTTTTTTTTTTTTTTGGGAAAATTTTGCGGGACCTGGATAGAATACCTTTAGTTTTAAAAGCTCCCCCTTTTAAAAAATTTTTAGTTTAAAAAAGTTAAACCCCCTTTTTGGTTTCCAACAGCTGGTACCATATCTGGTGAAGAGATGTCCATCATAGCGAGGGCTAACATCAAGGAGCACAAGGACAGCTTCTCGTGTGAAAAGTTTAACTTCCGGCTTCACCACAACATCACCTTTTACGTGTATGTGTCCAACTTCAGCTGGCCGATAAAGATCCAGGTAGGAGGAGGGATACATGTGCACACAGGGTAATCTTTTTCACATTTATTTTACTAAAGATTTTGACCAATAGTGGGGAGGCCTGCCAAATAATAATTCTTATTATTCATGTCATAATTCTTGATTCTTGCCATTTTTTTTTACCTAAATTAAAAATTAAATGTGCTGTTAGAAGTTGTTCAGAACAAACAAAAAAGCAAACAAACTATTTTGCCAGTTTATAAGAGTGATCATAATCTTTATGAGAAGACAGAAAGCTTGATTAATGCCAAAGTAAAATGAAGCATCCGGTTACAACATACCAGTAACAGCATAAAAATGTCTAGTAAAAACAAATAAACAAAATAAATCTAAATTTGATTCTACTGGCAAGTGAAAATCCTTAAGCAAACTGTTAGAAATTAAAAATGAAGTCCAAGTAAAATTATGATTAAGTTGAATTTGAGAAATATGTCTGCACATTAAATAGATTTAATGGACCACAATGTGTAAAGTAAGATGTAATACAGGTGGTTCAGTTAATATAAAACATTTTGATTTGCTCTGTCCAAGAACATGTTTATCTAAAGCTTTTTACAGTCTACATTCCTGTGATGGTTTAACACGATGATCACGGTGCGCTAATTCTTTAACAGGTGCTAAGCCTGATGTGGACCAGTTCAGGTATTAGTTGCGAATCTGAATCAAGTTTTTATGACATCCATCAAGGAGGTTATGTTTTTGTCACCGTTTATCTGTCTGTCTGTTTGAAAAGTATAATAGGTATATACCGGGTTTTTATAAAATTCCAGACAAGATGCGTATTAGGACAAAGAACAGATGATTGGATTTTGGTGTTCATGTGGAGCACGATCTGGATCCAGGATGTTTTTAAAGGATTCTTTATCATTGCCAAACCATGGTGTGACAACTTAGAATTCCTACATGATTCATCAACATGTCAATTGCTGACATACAGTGGCCAGAAGTCATCCAGAGTAAAGCTAATCAGTACAGAAAAAAAGCTGATATGCCCTATTGCCTTGACCCTATAGTCTTGGTGGAGGTCTGCACTCTGAGTGCTTTTCTAGTTCATTTTATAATTTCATGTTGAACTAGCAACCAATTTCTGCAACAGCATGCAGAAATCCCATTTTTAGCCACAGCCTATTTTCACTAATTTGCAGGAATGTTTCCAGATTTTGTTTATTGGGAGTGAGAGTATAAGTTTGCATGTATCAGCTGTAACAATATGAGCTCTCACAGATGGGGTAACAATAATCATCATGTTACACCACACACACACAGATAATAAAATAGCTATTTTGTTCTGGTCTTGATGCCTTTAGTGGTCATTAATCTTTTATTTTAGGGGCAGAAGTGAGAGTTGCTGTTACTGTTCTTTTACAATAAAAAAACAAAAACAAAACTGATAACCGTTTGAAATAGTCAATATTTCAAACGGTCTCTAACATATCACATTTGGTGCATTTAACACGGCTAGCAGTAGTAAAACAACAGTCTCTTTGTATTCCCTGGAGAACTGTACTCGTGCTTTTACTCGTCGTCTTCCGCTTATCCGGGACCAGACGTCCCTCTCCCCAAACACCTCCTCCAGCTCCTCCGGGGGGATCCCCCTTAACTGTGAGATTTCCAAAAGGCTGCCAACATTTTCAAATTAAGCATGTTCTGCAACAGACGGAGGTTGAAAGCTCAAAAAGGACTGAACAGAGCTAATTTGATGTACTTCGTTCAGCCTTACTGTAATAGATTACTGTAGCCTTACTGTCATTCAGTCTTGCTGCCTGAGTAGACTGCGGACATGTCAGAAAATACAATGGCTTCTTACGTCTCTGCAGTGCTTCCTCTGAATGCATTTTCAGAAAGACCATAATGAAACCTTAAAGATAAAAATGGCAAAATTTGAGTTTTCTTCAGTGAGGTAAAAACCTTATTTTTTTCATGTATTTATCTGGTACCATGGGCAGCAGAGGGGGCAGAGGTGTATTATTATGAATAATATCTGAAAAAAGCAACAAGCAAACATTTACATATTTTGTGCAACCCAGTAGAGCTTCATGCATTCACCGATTGGAAACTGAAATTTTAATATTCTGATCAGCCAGTCAATGCTCAGGGTGGATCAAGCTGAAAATCTGACATTTCTTGTCAACACCCAAATTCTCTATTAATCTGTAATTTTGGAGTATTTGGCTAAGAAGTCTGAAGGCTTTTAAAAGACTTCATTGAAAGTGTGCTAGAGAGAGCTTTGTCAATGGCAGC
Source organism: Crenichthys baileyi (assembly GCA_036173005.1). Lineage (NCBI taxonomy): Eukaryota > Metazoa > Chordata > Actinopteri > Cyprinodontiformes > Goodeidae > Crenichthys > Crenichthys baileyi. The sequence goes on from JAHHUM010002021.1 coordinate 1,027,689, forward strand.
ATGTTTGTGAATGGAAAAAATATGACTGGAGAAATAAAGATATGTGTGGAGATAAACTCCGCATTTCAAAAAATTCTTCCAAGCAGCCAAAATAATCACCACAATGAACACTGACAAATACATTATAGATAGAGCCTCACAGGCACGCACTTGGCCTTTGAACTCTTACTTTCTCTTTAACAAGTGGTGTAATGTTTAAAGTAAAACAAAAATCAGGAGCCAGTCAGTGAAACTTAAAAAAAGTGTTTGTTTATTTGAATCAGCTGTAAAAGTAAAAAGGAAGTAAACCACTATTTTTTCATCATATGCTCTTTTCATGAACAGCTTCTCTGCTGAGCACACTCCCCTGCTAGAACATCAGACAGGCTATTCTGAGAGGTGCTTTGGTAAATCTACTATCACATTTAATGAGCTGTGAGTTTTCCAGCGTCTCCATCTATTACACTGCTCCGGATTAAATCCCCAGTCACACAAATTATTCACTCTTCAGCCTTATGATCCATTAAATGAAAGCAGACTTAAAGCAGTGATATTTTAAGAAGACTGTAGCGCTGTCTGCACTTGGCGCTGATGGATGGAGTCACGAATTGACAGAATTGAGGAAATGAGGAGGGAGTGAAGACAGACTGACTGTTCACGTGAAGCCGGCATTAAAGTCAAAATGTTCAGTGTTCGGAATGTGGAGATGGACTAATTGACAGATTGAAGGTGAAGCACCATAGATCTGGAGACAGGAAATGATAGTGAATGGATGTGATTGGATTGGATGGATGGATGGAAATGGGGGGGGGGAAAAATGGTGGATGATGGATGGATGGATGGGATTGATGGTTGGATGGATGGATAGTATGGATGGATGGATAGGATGATGGATGGATAGATGGATGGATGGATGGATGGTGAAGATGGATGATGGGAATTGATGGATAGATGATTGGATGGGTAGATGATGGATGGATGGATAGATGGATGGATGGAGGATCGATGGATGGTGACCTTGGATGTTGGGATGGATTTGTGGATGGATGGTGGATGGATTGATGGATGGGTTGGATGGGACGTGGATGGATGGATGATGGTGATGGAACGGATGGATGGATGGATGAGTGGGTGGATGGATGGTTGGATGATGGATGGTGGATAATGGATGGGTTTGATGGATGGATAGATGGATGGAATGGATGGATGGATGGATGGTGGATGGATGGGATGGATGGATGGATGGATGGATGGATGGATGGATGGATGGATGGATGGTTGGATGGATGGATGGATGGATGGATGGATGGATAGATGGATGGATGGATGGTTGGATGTATGGATGGATGGATGGATGGATGGTTGGATGAAAGAATGGATGTACATACAGTGCCTTGCAAAAAATTCCCACTCCCGTTGAACTTGTTTAGATCATCTCCTGTTAAAGTCACAAACTTAAATGCATTTTACTGGGATTTTACACAGTTAACAATAGAAAATAGTGCATAGTTGTCAAGTGGAAGGAAAATTATATACACATATACTGTTACAGCTAAAAATTTGAAGTGTGACATTTGTATTCAGCCCCCTTTATTTTAATACCCCTAAATAAAATCCAGAGCAACCATATGGCTTCAGAAGCCAAATAATAAATTAGTCGAATGGGTTAAAGGAGTCCACTTGTGTATACACTTATCTCAGTATAAATCCAGCTTCTCTGTGAAGGCCTATGAGGTTTGTCAACATTAGTGAACAAACATGCATCATAAAGACCAGGAAACACAGCATGGATAAAACCAAGGATAATGTCAAAGGAGCTTTAGGTTACAAAACAATTCCCCAAGATTTAAACATCTCACAGAGCGTTGTTCAGTCCATCATGCAAAAATGGAGTATGAAAAAAAGAGTGTGACAGAACTGCAAACCCACCGATACATGGCCTTCCACATTAGCTTACAGGCCAGGCAATCAGAGCAGCAGCCAAGAAGGCCATGGTAACTCTGGAGGAGCAGCAGAAATCGACTGTCAACTGGAAATGTATGAGTCTTGCACTCCACAAATTTGTTCTTTATGGAAGACTGGAAAGAAAAAAGCCATTCTTAAAAAAAAGACACAAGAAGTCCTGATCAAGGTTTTCCACTAGCCAGGTTAGTGGGCACGGGAAATGCGTGGAATCAGGTGATCAGGTCAAATGAAACCAATATGTAAGCTTTTGTCCTATGCAAAAATGCTATTTGTGGTACGAAACTAACACTGCACATCACCCTGAAAACAGAATCCCCAGAACGAAGTATGGCTGTTTAAGAATTATGCTGAGGGGATGACGATTGTTTCGCAGGGACAGGGAGTGTGGTCAAAGTTGTTCAGAAAATGTATGGAGCTAAATACACAGCAATCCTGGAAGACAACCTGTTATAAGATGAAGAAGACTTGAGATTCACCTTCCAGGAGGATAATGACCCTAAAACTACAGCCAGAGCTACACTGGAATGATTTGGATGAAGGCATGTTCATGTGTTAGAATGTCCCAGTCACGGTCCAGATGTAAATCCATTTTAGAAGCTGTGGTACAACTTGAAAATTGATGTCTGCAGATGCTCTCCACCCAGTCTGACTGTGCTTGAACTAAACTGGAAAGAATGTGCAAAATGTCAGACTTCATAGCATCTTTTCTTTAAGAGAAATTCTTTAAATACCACACCAGGAAATTCTTTTACTTTTATCCTTAATGGTGTGATTTAAATGATCCATTCCTGTTTTATGATTTCTAATAGAGATTTACAAGAAACATGACTTGGAAACCTAATTCCGACCAGCTTGACTTATCCCCAGTCATTACTGAATGTCCTGGGCCTTGTTGTGGGTCAGTTGTTCATTGATCTCTCCTTTCATATGAATTTTGCATTAATGCTGCATTATCAGAACCCCATGTATAAGCTGGTGGAAAGGGGATATGATAATTACCACACTGAAGCTAATCTCGCCTCCATGTCCAACTGGATGTTCGTAACCTGAGAAGCACTCAGTGTCTGGTCTTTTGACCTTGGTGACTTCCGATGCCAGAACAGGGCAAGCATGAAAAATATTCCTCACAGTTAATACTGACTTGGACCTGATATATGTAATCTAACAGGACCGGCACACGTGAGTAGAACAAAGCAGTGTCGTAATCTCGGCCGTCTTCTTGGTGGTCCAGAAAGTGAATTTATTTTTGTATATGGGGGGGAGGGGGAGACATATATGTGTGCACAATTATTTGTCCCCCATGTTATCTCTCACATTGTGGTGTTAACGATATTTAACTTACTATAATAAAAGATAAGGAGTTTCTAAAGGAAGTGACTTCTAGTTGTGCTAGCCAGCAACACTCAGCAAGATATGAAAGATTTGTATGCACTGTGAAACATCTGGTTAACTGTTACCTCACAATGCTAAAGTTGGCATCCTTTAAAGAGCTTTTTTGTTTTAAGGAATATGGGCTGCAGATGTGAGCTATTTTAAAATCTGGAATATTTAGAGGGTTTGAACCTGGACTGCATAATCTTACACTGAACAGGGATACTTTAAAACACAGTTTGATATTTAATAAAACCTTTATTTTCTTTGTGAAATTAAGAGAATAAATAATGCTCCCATAGAAAGTCCTGTGAAAAGTCAAAACTGGACTAGATTATTCCTTCTTGATCCCAGATCTTTTAAAACACAATTCTTAATTTTCCCAAACAATACTATTCAAATCTTGCTCTGGTGAACCCAATATGATTTATCACCTTTTCTCGAGCTTAGCTTATTGTCACATCGCCACAAACAACTACACATTTTTAAATATTCTGAAACTGACTTTTCCTGATGGAGTTTTTGGATATTAGATGTTAAAATAAGTTGTCTTTAATTTATAAACCCATCTGATTACCCTGTTAACTTTTGATTTTATTTTTGTGCTTAGCAAATTCAGTATTTTTTTCAGCTATGTCAGGCTGTTTACCTAAAGAAATGCCATATTGTATTGTACGAAAATGTTTTATTTCTATTTACTGTTTCATATTTGCCTGATTGCAAACGTCTTTCCAAAATTAAATTAATCTTAATAATAATATTTTAGAATTTAGTAAGCATGAATTTAAGGTGTTTTCTGCAGATTTTAAAATCCTGAATCAAAGCAAGCATGTGAACGCGAGCATAGTGCTTGAAACCAAGTGAAAACAATAATCAAGCAGGAAATCATGCACCCATGTGTCCTACTCATACACACGAAGTCCAACAGGGCTGGTGAGTGTTTCCCTTTTGGCGTCTAGCTGTCAGCTGAGGTTGGGAAGCCTGTAGAAAGGCAGAATGAGATGTTGGAATCAGGTGTTCTGCTGGAACAGAATTTTATTGGCTCTGTCATGTTGACCTTGCACCTCGGTTCTCACACTCATTACACCTCACTTTTTGAGTGTTTTACATTTTGTGTTTAAAATCATCTTTTTTACTGAAATACTTACCATAAACATCAGTTTTAGATAATAACCCCATGAAAGATTAAACCCATGATTTTTATTTGTGACTGTATCTTGATCTATAGGTAAATAATGTTGTCCAGTTAATTCGTGAATTTATGTCCAATTGCAGAAAAAAATATTAACTGTGTCTTTGCCGTCAATCCGATGTTACATCAATAATAGATTATTAATTTAAACTATCCACCCACTATAAGTGTAAATTCAACACTAGGCATTTAAGGAATGAAGGGAACTTTTTAATCTCAGTATATTGATTATTTTATTGATGCTGCTCCCCTTGGTGTCCCTCTTCAAGGGGAGCAGCTGCTGGTAAAAGAGAGCATTCTGCTGCTTGCCATAATTTTGTAGACCTATAATGTCAATGGGATTCCAACTGTGACTCCTCCTTCCTGGGAGCTATGCAGGAGGATGGGTTTAGACTGTGCATTCTTGGATTTAGAGCTTTTACCAGTCTCTTTTGTTTATGTAGTTCAGTGGTTGTTCTCCATCCAACAGCCTACACCAGGGTTAATGAGTTTATCACCAAATTCCATGTGGCCAGCCCGTTGTTCCATGAACCGGGTGTAGTTCACACTCTGACCGCTAGATGCGGTCAAAGCAATTCTGATAAAATGAATGTGTATTAAAGCTGCAGAAGGTAACTTTTGTAAAAATGTATTATTTACATATTTTTTAAATTCACTATGTCTTGACAGTAGAATATGAGACTTGTAATCTCTGAAAAACTCAAGCTTCTCTGGCTCCTCCCAGCGGTCCTACTGGCATTTACAGAAAAACACTGCTTCCGGTCAGAGACAACCAATCAGAGCCAAGAGGAATGTCTTGTCAGTGTCAATCATGCTTGTGTACGTGCTGTTTATACCCCTCCCTCAGACAGCGTGCACCATCGTTCAACTCAAGATTGCTGGTGTGCTGCAGCTGTGCTAATGGCGGACAAACAGCATAACTTTACAGTAAAACTGCCAATTTCTCGAGTGGCACCAGCTCAGAAAACAAAGCTGTTGACGTAGAAAACAGAGCTGTTGACGTAGCGCTGTAGTACAGCAGACAGCAAGGGGGATGAACCTGTGAGTTGTGCTTGTTTAAATCTTAAGGCTAAGTCCACAGTTTTCTCAGAACTCCCTACTGCTGTGGTGGCTACAAAGGTTGACTTCAATCCCCCCTTACTGGTTTCAGAAAACACAGAGATAGTCTGAAGGATTTAGCGAAAGACGCTTGTGAAAATAATTTAGCTGATTCATTACTGCCACCTTGTGAATCATTATATTTCAAAGTAGATGTTGGCGCTCTTCATGAGGGCAGATCTCTTCGTGTGAGTGGAGCTTCAGTCCAGGGCGGCATTCTCATGCTGTTTCTGTCCCACCTTGAGCATCGGATGATAAAACAAGGCTGATATGTAGTGGAAGCCATTATGCATTGCATTCAGATGGCAGCAAAGGTACAGAGGTACAGATCGGCCTACCAATGTTTGATCTTATTGATATCCCATGCTAAGATGACTACTTGAAGCTTCAACAATCTGTGTCCTTTCCTATTGTGGACAGGACCTTGGTCTTTAGGAGATACTCCTTATATACCCAGCTGTGATACTTGTCACAAATTACCACAAGTTAACCCTCTGAATGGAAAGTTTTGTTTTTTCAGAACTGTCACTTGTCTCATTGCTTCTTCACCAGTTCCCAGTTGCTATAGGATTGGTGTTTGTGAAATGTTAAAAAGGAAACCCTAAAGACCATTTTAAATAAATTTACTGTTACCAAACACTGGAAACACTAAATATGCCACAGAAGAACATATTTTATTGCTGTGTTTTTTCCCATTTGATGCATTTTTTTTGCTTAAAATCAGAACTGTCCTGGATTTTATTTATAATCATAAAATCATGTTTTATTGATTGAGCCCACTAACATTAGGAAATATAACCCAGTTTTTGTTTTGAACAAAACTATTAATACAGCCAGAAGTTGTGTAACCTAATTTAAACATGTCCATTTGTAACTGACTAAGAAAATATTTTTTCAATAACCAAAGGCTTTGAAATCTCTAGTTTTAGATTAACAGCAGGACAAATCACAGCACTTGCAGCTCTTTGCGTATGTACGTTTAGTTTCTTTGTATGTTCTTGTCGCCACTTTATGTTCCTTGAACCAATACAACCTATAGAGCGGGTGATTAAAAGCATCTGTCTAAGGTGGCCAGCTACTTTGTTCCTGTCTATAGTAATTTGATTTGTCTCACAGTGCTCACTCACTTATTTACCCACTGTGCCTGCCATCATTGAATAATATGCCTCTCCTAATCCGATATCTGACAAAAACACCCTCTCTGATCAGGTCAGTGGGAAAGTGTCTGTTATTGGATTAACACAGAAGTTAACTATCTGACCAGAACAAACACACACACACACACACACACACACACGAGAGGGAAGCATCGGGTTTATCTGAATGTGCCAGTATTATGTGTCATAGGGTGCAAGAGGAGGATAAAGGCTGAGTGCTGCTCATTTAACGAGGCAGGAAGTCATCAGCAACATAAGGACAAATTACCCAGAGATGTGGGAATAGATACAAAGTGTTTTTATGTGTATTTAGGTAGAGAAGGGTTGGACTAAATCTATTACAGCTACATTTTGGTCCGATAAACGTAAACAGTTCTTCAGGTTGGTAAAATATGTTTAAATGTTTAGTAAAGTTGAAATAGTTTTGAGCATTTTTATGTTTCAAAAGATTCAATTTGAACTTCTGCGTCACGGTAAAAAGGTTGGAGAGGCCGAATGTCCTCTATATACAGCTTAAACTAGATATTTACACATGCAGCATGAAGAAGCACATAACATCTTTTCTCACATTTAAATTGGACTAAACCTTTTTTGTTTTAGGTCAGTTAGGATTACCAAAATTGTTTCTGCTTGCTAACGGCAGAATAAACAAGATAATTTTCACGCAATTAATTTTAGATTTACTCCAGTCTCCATACATTATAATAATTCAGTAATTACAAGGAGTCATTGACGAAGAAAGATTTGCCAATCCTGAGTCAGTGCTCAATAATTAATTTACATTAAGAAATGTATATGCATTGAAATAAAATCTGTAGTAAATGATCAACATTAGTGTTGTGATTGTGTCCCACTTAACCCACTCACCAGTGACGTTCAGGACACTGGAGTCCAGAGGTGGAACCAAGTCATTGTTCTGCAAGTCACAAAAAAGTCTCAATTCTTTTCACCCAAGTCTTGAGTCAAGTCCTAAGTAAAGGCATGAAAGAACCGAGTCAAAGTACTAAACTTTTAATTTCGAGTCTTAAACAAGTCAATTGACAAACTACGTAATTTAGTTATAGTAATATTTCTGAGATTTTCAAGTGATTTTGAAAGGTGTTTTTGTCTTTGCCAGAGCAACCAGAAACAGTGCAGTGCAAACCTGCTTTTTTAAAATGTTATATGAATAACATCAGAATATAACAATAAAAAGTTACATTATTTATACAATTGTAAAAAAATTCATTTTCGATGAAGCTCATTTTATAAGAGATAATTATGGTGCTGCCATTTGCCAGGTTGGATGAACTGACTGACTGTGTTTCAGGCTCAAAGCACAGAGACACGCCTTGTACAAATTGGAACCTGTGAATTTCCAGGCTCCATGAATAAATTAGTGAGTACAAAAAACTTGATAAGCCAATATTAATCGTACATTAGGTCCTTTATTAGCTTTTATTCATCATTTCCTGTGTAAGTTTAAATGTCGGAATGGAAGTTAGATGTTGTTGCCTCCTTACTTGTCTCCTTACTTTAGTTTTCAGCACACATTTTCCTAAATTATTTCTTTTTGATCCCCTTGTATTCTGTTCAAGCAAATAAAATAAAATATAAAATTTCTCTTTTGTGTTAGATGTGGGTATTCTGGAAATATGTAAATAAATAAATCCAACTTTAACTGATTCAAGAAAGGTATAAGTGACACTTTAAATACAATGGATTGCCTAAAAGAAATTGTGTTACATTGAAAAAGGCAATTTCCATCTAACAAATTTGTATGTGGAAGGATAAATTATTTAATAAATAAATCAAACTTTTTAGCATAATATAACACTGAAGCATTCCATTTGTGATATTTTAATGAAACCTAAATAATAAAGACAAAGAACACATTTTCTGTGGGTGACCCACCTGCTTGACATGGAGGGGAGGAGGGGATATTAAATCATATATTTAGTTTCTTTTATTTAAAAACCCCTCCAATATGACTTCAGGGCAGACAACACGGTCACTTTCTGTCTTAGAGGATTTTGCCCTGGTCCATCACCCAAAACAATGACCACACATTTATGGCAGCTCTCGCATCACTGTTTTCAATCTTGCAATTAGGAATCGGATTGAGGAATGTGCTCCTGTCTGTATATAAAATATTACTGAAAGTGCCTGAATATTATGGTATAGAGTTGTGCTGCATTGCAGCCGACGCCTTGTTTGGTTGATGCTTTAGGCATCTTTTTTTTTTTCTTTTCCCAACTTTGTGCAGACCTCCCTGGTATTGTTCCCTGCTCCTGTCTACCACCATAAGAATCATTGCAAGTCCAGATGAAGTCATAATTCATTGGTCCAAGTCATGTCCAAAGTCTTATAAAATCATCCAGTCGAGTCTAAAGTCAGTAATTTTGTTGACCCGAGTCTGACTCGATTCTAAGTTACATACCTCGAGGCCACACCTCTACTGCTTTCTGTTCTTTCAATGTTTCTGGTCCAACACAAGTTAGGTTTAGGAAGCTGATGTTCTGAAAGTCACTTAATACATTCATAGCTTTATCATTTCTTTTTCAACATATAGCTGACTTAACAGATATGGTCAGTCTGTTTTGATATGACTTGTTGATTATTGCGCTCATAGCAGTCGGTTCCTGTTAATCAAAAGCAGATTAAATTAGCAAAAAAAAATAATAATTCTTGCTTCATAAATTTAGAATCTTATTTTGAATGTGATTCATTGTTTTACTGTTTTTGTAGTGTGGGCCCACAAAGTGCAGCTGTACAGCTCACTGCCGATGTGGCTGATCATTAAAAAAAAAAAAAATCCTTGATCCAATACACGAGATTGAATCACAGAAGCCTGAGGTGATGGAAACATCTGAAATAATCCCAATCTAAATAACAGAGCACCATGTGAATGTTGCACATCTGGTTTATCAGTTTAATTTCTCAGCTGTATCATATTTCCCTGGAGTTTTTTTAACTTCAGTTGTTGTGGTTATTATTATGATTATAGTATTTATTATTTAATTTTAATATCTTATTAAATAATAATTTGGTCTGTTAAGTGTTGTTCTGTGAATAACAGCCCAATAAGGCGGTGGTATTAGGACAACAGAGAAAAGGGTGGAACGTGCTCCAGCATTACTGAACAGCAAAACTCTGCACACACATGGAATAAATGCAGACAATTTCTTCAAAAACAAGAATTTATTAACATAAATAATTTAACTCAAAGTCAAACATATTTCAATCAAAAAACTCTTTACCACACTAGAACAATCTATCTAAATTACCAAGCAAAATGAAAGAGTAAGGAAGACCAACTATGTACAATATGAACAAGTGAATCAAAGATGGTTAAAAACCATGACCAATAAAATGATGCAACATTACCATTCAATGTTATTTATGTCTGAGAACTAAGGATTATCTTGAGGAATCTGGAAATGAAGTTAAGTTAGTCTTGGAACTAACTTAGACAATAATTGGTACACCTTCAAACAACCATTAACTCAATGCAAGATCAGATAAAACATTGTTTTAATAAAATAATATTTTACAGAATGATTTGCTGAATAAATCCAACCTTCTGGATGACTGATTCTCAATGGTTTTTCATTAGCTGCCTTTATTTCTTTCTGCATTGGAGCTTGCATATTCTTCCCGTGCATGTGTGGGTTCTCACCGGGTACTCCGGCTTCCATATGTCTCTGTGTTGCCCTGCGATGGATTGGCAACCTGTCCAGGGTGTACCCTGCCTCTCGCCCGTAGACTGCTGGAGATAGGCACCAGCTCACCCGTAACCCACAATGGAATGACCGGTATAGAAGATGAACGAATGAATGAATATTTAAGGAAATGTTATTTTGAATAAAAAACAAACTTTTCTAGATAAATGAGTCTTAACAGTGTTTAATTAGCAATCACATTTACTAAAATAATATTTTGGGAAATAATATTTTCCTATATAGGAAACTAAAAACCTTTCTGGATAAACGATTCTTAACTTGGTGACAACATAGCCTACGGGCTCATATGATGGCGGTCATAAATCACGTGTTACCTTATCCGTTAGCGGTTAAAGCTAAGAAAAGAAAGCCTATAGCTCTTCAAAGTCGAACATGTATCTTTAAAATACCATCAATAAAAGGATCAAATTGCATAAGCGTTGATGCCGCGTTATGGCCAATCTGTGTTTTAAATCCACCATTAAAATAAAGCTTGTTTTAAAATAATCAATCTAAAAACTGTGTCAATTGTCACCACAGAAACTGATGGTATAGTTTGCACAACACAACATTATGTCACAGCCCAAACATTTCAGCATTGTTGTAATAATGAAGTGATTCATGTTTCCTGGGTCATTAACCTTCCTTTTGCTGTTAAATTGACTATCCTCTGAATTTAGTTTTTTACATTTGGTCTGCTTTTAATTTACATGTGACATTTAATTTTGACACAACAACTTATTTCAGCAGGACCCCTTGTTTTTTAAGCTCTGAACATAAGGTGATGGGTACAATATGCCGTTATTTGTCTTTGAAGACAAGTGCTTCTCTAATGAAAGTTGACCATTTACCTTAAAATACCATTAATATCAGGATCGTTGACGGCATGTTATGGTTGATCTGTGTTTAAAAACCACCTTTTAAATAAAGTTTATCTTAACTTTAAAACAACACAGAACACATCATTAGTTGATCAGCTAGGCTGCTAGCACTTGGATACCTCAGTTTCTCAACACGAACAAAAGCAATTAAAAAAGCAAATATTATGAAATAAACATTATTAACATTATTTAACCCTTTTCAAGGTGTTCAGTGACATCCTTATAAATGCAGACTGTGCAAGTACCACAGTGCTGGTATTATTGGACCTTAGTGCAGCACTGCTTTTTGGTTTTTTCACGGCAAGGAAAGGGGGAAAAGAGGGGGGGAGACATTCGGCAAAGGACACTGGGTCCGGGACTCTAACCCAGGACAGCCGCACCGAGGACTGTAGCCTCTTCACATGGTCGCGCGCTTAACCCCAACAACACCAGCGCTGCGCCCGCATTCAACACTGTTGATCACTCCATTTTATTAGAGCACATGGAAAACTGGGTCAGTCTTACTGGAACAGCACTCGATTGGTTTAAATCCTACTTGTAGGACAGGTACTGTGTCAGTAGGTAATTATACATCAGAGACCATAAAAATTACATTAGGCATTCCCCAAGGGTCTATCTTAAGGCCCCTCATATTCAATATCTACATGCTCCCCCTAACTCAGATTCTAATAAACAACAACATAAGTTATCATAACTGTGCAGATGACACACAGCTTTACATTACTATGTCACTAGGTGACTATGAACCCATTCAAGCGCTGGGTAAATGCTTAGAAGAAATCAATGCATGGATGGGCCAAAATTTTCTTTGGACCAAAGGAAGAGTGTTTAAAAGTTAGCACACAGCTTCAGTTAATACAGTTAGAAACCACCAATCGGGGCTCAAAATCTGGGTGTAGTGATGGACTCAGACCTGAACCTTCAGAGGCACATAAAGACAGTAACAAGGTCGGCCTTCTATCACCTAAAGAACATCGCCAGGATTAAAGGACTAATGTCTCAGGAGGACCTTGAAAAACTAATTCATGCATTCATCTTTAGTAGAATTGATTACTGCAACGGTGTCTTCACAGGTCTGCCTAAAAAGTCGATCAGACAGCTGCAGTTGATCCAGAACGCTGCTGCCCGCGTCCTCACTAGAACTAAGAAAGTGGAGCACATCACCCCGGTTCTAAAGTCCCTACACTGGCTCCCCGTATCTCAAAGAATAGACTTAAAAATACTTCTGTTAGTCTATAAATCGCTGAATGGCTTAGCACCAAAATACTTTACAGACTTGTTGTCAGTGTATCAACCACCCAGACCTCTCAGGTCTTCTGGCTCAAATCTACTCTGCATACCCAGAACCAGAACCAAACATGGAGAAGCAGCTTTTAGTTCTTATCCTCCACTAATCTGGAATAAACTCCCAGAAAACTGTAAAACCGCTGAAACCCTAAGTTGCTTTAAATCAAGATTAACAACGTATTTGTTTAGAGTTTTCAGTCCAACTTTCCTTTCATTTTCTTATCAATAATTTTATTATTATTTTTTTCATTTTTTATCTTTTATTATCTTATCATTTTAATAATACATTTTTATTCTCTTTAATTTAATTTTAATAATGTCTTTTTCATATTATGTCTCTTTTTCTTTTTTTCATGTACAGCACTTTGAATTGTCTTGCTACTGAAATGTGCTATAAATAAACTTGCCTGGCCTATTATTCAGATTATTTCATTCTACACTAGTTTTCTCTGCCCAATCACTACCTCTTACGAGAACCGTTCGGAGGGAAAGGATTCCAGCACGACGAGTTGAGAAAAGCGAAGATGTCCAGTCATCCATGTGTGGACTAAACAAAGGAACTGGCGTTGCAGCTACTCTTGGATCCAAGTTGAGGAATTATGTCTGCTCGCCGGCAAGGAGACATTCCCGCGTTGTGTCCCTTCGTCTGGTCTCCTGGAGAGTCGTATCCCATGGCTGTGGTCCCAACACAGTCATCCCTGTCTTTATGTGTATTCCAATCTGGAGAATGAAAAGCTTCATATTTATTTTGCCCATTCCTTTGACAAAATATATTTATGGTTATCTTATGCATTTGTTTACCTTATGGCCATAAAAGTGAATATTTCAACGCTTTAATAAGGTCTTTATGAGTTTTAAAAATATTTAATTTAAACAACTTTACTTCAAACTTTAGCTTTTTTCTCCACAATAAATCTAGTTTGACCAGTTATGTTGAGCTACAAAAGTGATACTAAAAATTACAGGTTGTTTTACTACAACTTCAATTAAGTAAGCAGAAAGAAATATCTATGACGAAAAAAAAGCTTTTTCTAGACACTGTGGTTCTTCATCAGCAGTGAGAGAATTCTGCTTTGCACCATGGAAGCTGTTTCTTTAAATTCCCAGTTAAAACAGTCAGATGAGTAATACATTAAAAATTCAAACATGGGTTTCTTACTTGTCTCTGAGCTGTGAATTGAGGCTGAAGTGTTTCTCGAACACCTGTTTAAAGCAGCTGAGTTCCTCTAACACACATGGAGCAGCTGGGCTCATTTCCATAACAAGTAGGTGGAGGCGGCTCTTGGCGTGTGGCTCACTTTGGTGGTTAGTTCCTCCTGATTATGCTATTTTTGAAGAAGTGTGTTGCTGTAACCAATTTTTTTTATTAACATGTATACATGGACCCTATGTTCTCTTTAAAAAATTGTCACCTTACAGTGATTTGCAAAATAATTAATACTCGTATTTTAATTACATTTCTTTTTCACACTATATAGAGCATACCATATATAGCAGATGGCTGCTTACATGTACAGGGGTTGGACAATGAAACTGAAACACCTGTCATTTTAGTGTGGGAGGTTTCATGGCTAAATTGGACCAGCCTGGTAGCCAGTCTTCATTGATTCCACATTGCACCAGTAAGAGCAGAGTGTGAAGGTTCAATTAGCAGGGTAAGAGCACAGTTTTGCTCAAAATATTGAAATGCACACAACATTATGGGTGACATACCAGAGTTCAAAAGAGGACAAAATGTTGGTGCACGTCTTGCTGGCGCATCTGTGACCAAGACAGCAAGTCTTTGTGATGTATCAAGAGCCACAGTATCCAGGGTAATGTCAGCATACCACCAAGAAGGACGAACCACATCCAACAGGATTAACTGTGGACGCAAGAGGAAGCTGTCTGAAAGGGATGTTTGGGTGCTAACCCGGATTGTATCCAAAAAACATAAAACCACAGCTGCCCAAATCACGGCAGAATTAAATGTGCACCTCAACTCTCCTGTGTCCACCAGAACTGTCCGTCGGGAGCTCCACAGGGTCAATATACACGGCCGGGCTGCGATAGCCAAACCTTTGGTCACTCATGCCAATGCCAAATGTCGGTTTCATTGGTGCAAGGAGCGCAAATCTTGGGCTGTGGACAACGTGAAACATGTATTGTTCTCTGATAAGTCCACCTTTACTGTTTTCCCCACATCCGGGAGAGTTACAGTGTGGAGAAGCCCCAAAGAAGCGTACCACCCAGAGTGAAGCATGGGGGTGGATCAGAGATGGTTTCGGCTGCCATATCATGGCATTCCCTTGGCCCAATACTTGTGCTAGATGGGCGCGTCACTGCCAAGGACTACCGAACCATTCTTGAGGACCATGTGCATCCAATGGTTCAAACATTGTATCCTGAAGGCGGTGCAGTGTATCAGGATGACAATGCACCAATACACACAGCAAGACTGGTGAAAGATTGGTTTGATGAACATGAAAGTGAAGTTGAACATCTCCCATGGCCTGCACAGTAACCAGATCTAAATATTATTGAGCCACTTTGGGTGTTTTGGAGGAGCGAGTCAGGAAACGTTTTCCTCCACCAGTATCACGTAGTGACCTGGCCACTATCCTGCAAGAAGAATGGCTTAAAATCCCTCTGACCACTGTGCAGGACTTGTATATGTCATTCCCAAGACGAATTGACGCTGTATTGGCCGCAAAAGGAGGCCTTACACCATACTAATAAATGATTGTGGTCTAAAACCAGGTGTTTCAGTTTCATTGTCCAACCCCTGTACATGCTGGACAGGCACCAGCTCAACTTGGAGGGAGCAGAGTAGGTAGGGTAGATTCCATCCACCCTGGTGAGCCAGCCCCTGAGAGGTCTAGAGGGTGGAATGTCCACCAGAGCCCAATGAAGCCCCCGCAATTCACTGCCAGCCAGGAGCCATAGGCCACCAGGCGGGAGCCCACCACTATGGGATGTGGCTCAAGCACCCACACAAACAGCACCCCATTCAGGAGGGCAGCCCCCCACTGGGCACCCCTATTAGACCCCCAGACCATCCCCACACTCCCAATGTCCCCCACACTGCAGGAGCAAGAGGAGCTTGAATATGGTTAAGATCAAACCATATTCATGTGTTAGAATTGCGCAGTCAAAGCACAGGCCAAATGTGAATTCTAAGAGTAAGTAGCAATATTTAATAACTGATGTTCACAGGAATTCTTCACCTAATCTGACGAAGATTGGATGGGCAAAGAAATTTGGCTCTAGGTGTAGAAGGCTTCTAGAGACAAGCTGAAGCCCGGAAGAGGTGAAACTTTAATTTCAACAAATGTTGGTGTTACAAAATTGATTCCAGGAGCTGAACATGCACCCAGAACTTCAGCTGTACCTTTTGCTTCCACTTCACAATTATGCTATACAATTGTGTTGGTCAGTGACATAAAATACTGATCCCAATGAAATAAATTGATGTTTGTATTGGTAATGTGACTAAATTTTAAAAAATTTAGGGCCACTTAATACTTTTGCAAGGCACTGTGTAAATTTGACAAAAATCAGTAAATTGGGTCAAGGATGAATGAAAATTCAATGTTGGATAATGTTTTAAAAGAGATGGTTTAGATTTAAGTAATTAAACCCTAACCCTATTTACTAAGCAGGAAAATGTTTGGTTGAACTGAAAGAATTGCACAAATTGTTCAAACGATGTTTGAATAGGCTTAACAGGATTTGTGCAGTGCTCTGTACCTCATCAGGAAACACTTCAGCAAGAAGGCCCTTAAAAAATGTGTTGGTAAGGTTTTATTTTTTATTAAAAAGTTTATAGGAACAGAATTGCTTTGGGTATTTTCTTCTTAATAATGTGGTGCTTCAGTGAGCCTTTGCATTTTTTTATGATCTTCTGTCCCAGAAGATCATGGGTTGATAATTTCTCAGCAAGGCCCTCGAAACGTGGGAAAGGGTACACATCTGTTTAAGAAGGATGAATAAATTCCCACTACTATTGGTCAGTCCTGGGTTGTGCTTAGCTTCTGCGTCTTTTTCCTGTTTTGTAGCTAAAAGGCTCTTTGCCTCCTTCCTTTTTTTTTGCGCTCTTCTCATTCCTTTCTTTATTGATTAGCCAAGCACTTTCTTTCGTTCTGAGCTTCAACAAGCAGCTCTTAGTTCAGGGTTAGAGAAATAAAAGCCAGCCCACTGCTGTCACAGCTCCTAAGCTTGTCCCCAGAGGGCTGCCGTTGGTCTTCCATAATGACTGCACTGTAGATTCAGGCTCCTTGGAGTCCTCTTTAAATCGCTGTCTTTCTCATCTTTTACCTCTGTCTCTCACTCCTTCCACCTCACCCGCCCCTACAATATATCCTGTGGTAATTACAGCACGAGTTTAAAGAAAGAATTGGAGTGGGGAAAAAAACACTCTCCCTGAACAGTTGACCCCTGATCTCAAAACAATTACACTATTGTTCTTGTGTTTGTGCTCTGGAGTGGAGGTTATTGCGGTGTTTACATGTAAGAGTTTGAGAATTCCCATCTGTTGTAATTTTGTTTTAGCACCGTTTGTCCTCGCAGCATTTTCTCATGCAGGGGGGATTGTTGGTTCTTTTTCTGCCCCTATCTGATTTTAATGATAAACTCTAGATTTAATACGTGTGCATGTTTTTGCCTTAACTGAACTTCTTTAATTTCTCTAAACTAATGTCAGTCATTTCCAGGGAGCCTAGTGCTCCATAAATTACTGATCTGAAATGAAACACTTTAGTGAACTTAAACTATCAAGATTTTATCTGGCAGGAATACTTTTCACCTTAAAGGAAACTTTACATAAAGATTAAAAATAGTTAGGATTACAAAACATATATATATATATATATATATATATATATATATATAATATATATTATATATATATATATATATATATATGTTATGTAATCCTAACAACAGTCTTCTGTTTATTTTCCACCATCCAGGCTGAGCATTTGGGGGTTTTTGCTCATTCTTCATGCTGTTAATACGTTTTATAATATGGACGCAAAAGAGTATAAAACACAAAGACACAATATTTAGTGCACAAGCGATGTCCACTTTTTGAGGGGGTCTCGATCCGCTTCCAAATGGACTCTGGTGCACTTCGTTTCTGATGTAAATACAAACCGGCCTCGACTCTACAGAAAGTATACATATTTTTAAAGGCACGAATCGAATTAAACAAGAGTTTTCCTCCATTTCAGGTCTGTGCTTTGTCCCGCCATAGTAATTTCTGTCCAATGGGAGCAACGATCCTCACGCTCATGGCTTTGTTTAAAAGTTATAGTTCACAACCCTGACATCTCATACATACATACATGTGACATCAAATGTCCTGTGAATTTGGAGACATTTGCTCTTTAAGTTACGGGGGGGGGGGGATATTTCAGATGGCTGAAATATAAGGTTTCCCTCCCTATAACTTTGGCAAATAAAGAGCAAATGTCTCCAAATTCACAAGGATATTTGTGCATGATGTGAGGAATGAACGACCCAAAACATAAGATGATTGGTTAATCCCTAACAAAACATTACAGTGAGCGTCAGGGTGACATATTCTTTTCCCCTTTGACGTTCCGAAAACATTTTTTTTTGTGGAAATATGTTCTCATACGTGACAGGGACATTATTCCAGTAATGTGTTATATTTTACATTAGAACGCCATCTACCAGAAAAATAAGCATACACTCTCATCTTTTCAGGAAGCCAAATTTTTCCTGTCCAGCAGAGTGAGCTTCTATGCTTTTATATCCGTAGTAAAAGATGTTTGGTGGCTGACTGATACCTGTCAGGTTAAAGTGAACGTGACACGATTTAGAAAAGAATTTGATTCTCTCTGCGATTAAATAAAAAAACACAAAACTGTGAAAAAAAAAAAAAAAAAAAAAAAAAAAAAAACACAAGACACAGGGGAGCACATCTTTGCAGGGGAACAGCACAGTGTTGTCTTCTCCTTCTTGTTTAGTGGGGGTTGGCGAACAACTTTCAGGTACATTACTGCCACCAACTGGTAAGCAGTGTAACAGCTTCATCAGGGGTTTTAGATTCGTACTTGTAAATTTGTGTTTCGTAGTCGTAAATTTGTGATTTTATAGAGCTTCCTCATAAACACATCAATGGATGTCAGGAAAAAGTGCACTGTTTTTGGTTGTATATAATTGTGATGCACTTAGTCCATGTATATGTAGGTAAAGTTTTGGGTTTGTAGGTGTTTGCGGCTCTGGGGGTAAGGATGTAAAAAAGCTGCATTGGAGGCATGGATGCACACCCCCCCACCCCCACCCCCCACCCCCACCCCACCCCCATGCCTTGTATTATTGCAGGGTCCCTGTGGACCAGAATCAGCTTTTCTGCATGTTTTTCACTGTCAGGCCATTTTACCTGATCAACAAATGCTGGTAAACCTTTTAAGCTCATTCTGCCTCGTTTCTTTCTTCTTTTCCTTTACAATTAGTCTCAGAGGATTCACCAAACACAAAGCATGTATGTTAAACATGCTTTAAATCCATAGCATCACCTTTTGAATCACAGATCTGTATTTCTAGTTAAAAAAAAAAATTGCAGGAGCTGTTATTGTAACAAACTGTTTTAACAAAAGTAGTTCTGTTTTATGGGGAAAAAACACAAAACTGTGCTTGGACATGGGGCATGCTGGAAATGTATAAATTAGAGAAAAACATTCAAAGGCATTGTGGATGTGAAAACTACCAGTTTTAAACCTGAAAGATGAATAATAAAAATGTTCAGGTCATTGTATTAGCAGGTAATATATGTACATTCCTTCTGTTGTCTTGTTTCCAATAGATCGCTTTCTCTCAGCACAACAGCATCATGGACCTGGTGCAGTTCTTCGTGACCTTCTTCAGGTAAGCCTTACTCTATGCTACTGGTAGAGCATCTAGCATTACCATGTTGAACTTGCTTGCTTTTCAGTGATTCAGGTCCCAGAGGCTCTTACTGCATCTGGGTTACAACCTGAGCTCACTGAGTTACAGTAGGTGGCAGCGGCCTCAGGCAAGACAGAACACCCTTAGCAGTGTTGGTGGAGTTCACATCTGCTCAACACATCAAGATGAACTGTGTTGGAATAAGCAGAGCTGGTGGAAGAGACCAAGGTATATGGAACTGATTAAAACATGGCTGGGTTGAGCCTGAAGACAATCAGAACATTGACTCTTATAGTGAGCTATTGATTTAAGGACACCAAGTGATGTGTCTTTGATGAAGCAATGTATTGATGCTTTTGTTTAACATTAAACAAAGTAAGATTTTCTTTCAGGTTTCAAGAGGTAAAGATTTATAGAAGATTTCTCAGCTCTGCAACCTCAGTTGTTGCTCCATATTTATATTATTTTAGTTCAATGAAACGTGCTTTTTAATGTGAGCTAGAAACAGCTGAAATCCCCTATAATGTCACAGTCATCGTTAAACATACAGTTCTGTTGGCAAGACTGCATGAGTTTATTGTGGTCGTAAATGTCATTGTCAGTTTTGGAGATTGAATGATTTATTAGAAACACTATTTTTCCAGGTTGTATTGAATACACAACAGATGTGTTTGCTGTTTTTCACAAACAAACGTTAGGTGCAGATGGTTGAATGTACTGTGTATTTTCTGGGTCATAATTATGTGCACAGGTTCAAATGTATCAATCACTAGTAATGTTTGGATAAATGCCAAATAGGAAGTTGCAACTTGACCATACACTTTTAATAGTATTAACAGACTTCAAACATATTTTGGGCTTGGAATTCTCTTATTCCAGTGATAGGTGAATGAGTTGTTTGATTTGCATTGATCTGGCTTTTGGGCAACATCTAGTACTGTTCAGTAGAGTTGATGTCTCTATCAGGAAGCCATTCGAGAGGTTCATTGTTATCCAGTTTTATCCATTATAAACCAGTTTTGATATGTTTTTAGGATCATTGTTCTGTTGGAACACCCAATTCTTCCTAAGTATCAACCATCTACAGGGGTTGGACAATGAAACTGAAACACCTGGTTTTAGACCACAATAATTTATTAGTATGGTGTAGGGCCTCCTTTTGCGGCCAATACAGCGTCAATTCGTCTTGGGAATGACTTTAAGCCATTCTTCTTGCAGGATAGTGGCCAGGTCACTACGTGATAGTGGTGGAGGAAAACGTTTCCTGACTTGCTCCTCCAAAACACCCCAAAGTGGCTCAATAATATTTAGATCTGGTGACTGTGCAGGCCATGGGAGATGTTCAACTTCACTTTCATGTTCATTAAACCAATCTTTCACCAGTCTTGCTGTGTGTATTGGTGCATTGTCATCCTGATACACGGCACCGCCTTCAGGATACAATGTTTGAACCATTGGATGCACATGGTCCTCAAGAATGGTTCGGTAGTCCTTGGCAGTGACGCGCCCATCTAGCACAAGTATTGGCCAAGGGAATGCCATGATATGGCAACCCAAACCATTACTGATCCTCCCCCATGCTTCATTCTGGGCATGCAACAGTCTGGGTAGTACGCTTCTTCGGGGCTTCTCCACACCGTAACTCTCCCGGATGTGGGGAGAACAGTAAAGGTGGACTCATCAGAGAACAATACATGTTTCGCATTGTCCACAGCCCAAGATTTGCGCTCCTTGCACCATTGAAACCGACGTTTGGCATTGGCACGAGTGACCAAAGGTTTGGCTATAGCAGCCCGGCCGTGTATATTGACCCTGTGGAGCTCCCGACGGACAGTTCTGGTGGAAACAGGAGAGTTGAGGTGCACATTTAATTCTGCTGTGATTTGGGCAGCCGTGGTTTTATGTTTTTTGGATACAATCCGGGTTAGCACCCGAACATCCCTTTCAGACAGCTTCCTCTTGCATCCACAGTTAATCCTGTTGGATGTGGTTCGTCCTTCTTGGTGGTATGCTGACATTACCCTGGATACCGTGGCTCTTGATACATCACAAAGACGTCCACCAACAATTTGTCCTCTTTTGAACTCTGGTATGTAACCCATAATGTTGTGTGCATTTCAATATTTTGAGCAAAACTGTGCTCTTACCCTGCTAATTGAACCTTCACACTCTGCTCTTACTGGCGCAATGTGCAATCAATGAAGACTGGCTACCTTGTCCAACCCTTGTAGCTGTTGACTTGTGGTAGTATTGAAGATATTGGAGAGGGTCCCCCCACTTTGCATAATGTACCAGTTCAGATCTTAGCAAAACAGCCCCCCATGATAATTAAACATTTCTTTAGATATTTTCTAGCAGTCTGGAAAAGATTAAATCAATATTGAAGCAAGGGATTTTGTTTTGGGTTGCACGCATGGTGTTGTAAAACTGGTTCATTGTGGACAGTGTCACTGGACTTCCAGCGGTTTCCAGTTAATAACTTTTAGATTTACCTTAGTGTTTCTGAAGATCGAAGTACTTGGCAAAGTCCTGACAATTCCCAGTAACTTGTATTTGCATCTTGTTTGCCCAGCTCTTTTGTTCAGTAGTTTTCAAACATTTGTACAATGTACAACTTAAAACAGTTGTAGCCATCAGGTCTAATGACCAATGCATGAATCATCTATATATTACTGTTAAAAGATGGATTTGATGCCAACATCATTTCTGTCCTTATTACTCTACATGACATATTTAGGTAAATCTAAAGGCTATAAATGTCTGTGTGCCACTGGTGGGACAAATGTCATATGTATTGGTCACTGTGCAACATCCTGTAGCTCAGGGCTGCACTATTTTTACCCCAAGGGCCACATGAGCAATTTTGACTGTTACCGAAACCCTTGACTTAACACACGATTTACAAGTATATCTTTTCTCATGTTCTGGAAATAGTAGAGATTGCATACATTGCATTACCATAGACATATTAAGAGTCAGTGTATATCCCTCCATCCATCCATTGTCTTCCGCTTATGTGGGGTTGGGTCGCGGGGGCAGCAGCCCAAGCAGCGAGACCCAGACCTTCCTCTCCCCAGTCACTTGAGCCAGCTCGTCCGGGGGAATCCCAAGGCGTTCCCAGGCCAGCTGAGAAACATAGTCCCTCCAGCGTGTCCTGGGTCTTCCTCTGGGCGTCCTCCTGGTGGGACGCGCCCGGAACACCTCACAAGGGGGCGTCCAGGAGGCATCCTAACCAGATGCCCGAGCCACCTCAACTGGCTCCTCTTGACGTGGAGAGGCAGCGACTCTACTCTGAGTCCCTCCCGGATGACCGAGCTTCTCACCCTATCTCTAAGGGAAAGCCCAGACACGCTGCTGAGGAAACTTATTTCGGCCGTGATCTCGTTCTTTCGGTCATGACCCAAAGCTCAAGACCATAGATGAGGGTAGCTTCGCTTTTTGACTCAGCTCTCTCATCACCACGACAGACCGCTACAGCGCCTGCATCATTGCTGATGCAGCACTGATCTGTCTATCGATCTTCCGCTCCGTTTTTCCCTCATTCGTGAAAAAGACCCCAAGATATTTGAATTCCTCCATTTGAAGCAGGACCTCCCCCACGACCCGGAGAAGGCGCTCTACCCTTTTCCGGCTCAAGACCATGGCCTCGGATTGGATGCACTGATTCTCACCCCGGCCGCTTCACACTCGGCTGCAAACTGCTCCAGCAAGAGCTGTAGATCACGAGCTGATGAAGCCAATGGGACCACGTCATCTGCAAAAAGCAGAGAAGCAATCCTACGGCCACCAAAATGGATCCCCTCAACATGTTGGCTGCGCCTAGAAATTCTGTCCATAAAAGTTATGAACCGAATCAGTGAAAAAGGGCAACCTTGGCGGAGTCCAACCCTCACCGGAAACGAGTCCAACTCGACCCGATAGGACTCTTTCTTCAGCCTGACACCATCCCTCACCACCAGTGTCCACCAGTAGGTTCGAGGATTGCCGCCACGACAGGCACCAACAACCTTGCGACCACAGCTCCAGTAAGCCGCCTCAGCAATGGAGGTGTGGAACATGGCCCACTCGGACTCAATGTCCCCCACCTCCCCCGGTATATGTTTGAAGCTCTCCTAGAAACGGGAGTTGAAGCTCCGCCTCACGGGAGACTCCGCCAGGTGTTCCCAGCAGATCCTCAAGATTTGTTAGGGTCTGCCAGGTCTGACCGGCATCCTCCCCAACCATTGGAACCAGCTCACCACCAGGTAGTGGTCAGTGGAAAGCTCTGCTCCCCTCCTCACGCGAGTGTCCAAGACATACGGCCGCAGATCAGATGACACGACAACAAAGTCGATCATTGAACTGCGGCCTAGGGTCTCCTGGTGCTGAGTGCACATATGGACACCCTTATGCCTGAACATGGTGTTTGTTATGGACAATCCATGACGAGCACAGAAGTCCAATAACAAAACACCACTTGGGTTCAGAACGGGAGGGCCATTCCTCCCGACCACACCCCTCCAGCTCTCACTGTCATTGCCAGCGTGAGCGTTGATGTCCCCCAGCAGAACAAGGGGCGCTCTCCAACACCCCCTCCAAGGACTCCAGAAATGGTGGGTAGTCTGAACTGCCGCCTGGTGCATAAGTACAAACAACAGTCAGAACCCGTCCCCCCACCCATAGGCAGAGGGAGTCTACCCTCTCGTTCACCCTCTCACAAAGGGCAACTCCAGAGTGGAAGAGTGTTCAACTCCTCTCAAGGAGACTGGTTCCAGAGCCAGAGCCATGCATCGAAGGTGAGCGCGACTATTTCTAGCTGGAACCTCTCTACCTCACACACCAACTCCTTTCCTACCAGAGAGGTGACATTCCATGTCCCAAGAGCCAGCTTTTGCAGCCGAGGATCAGACCGCCAAGGTCTCCGCCTTCGGCCGCCACCCATACTACATTGCACCCGACCCCTTTGGCCCCTCCCACGGGTGGTGAGCCCATCGGAAGGGGGACCCACGTTTCCTCTTCGGCCACCAGGTGCTCGCCAGCGTGCCCCACCTCCAGGCCTGGCTCCAGAGTGGTGCCCCGGTGACCCGCGTCCAGGCGAGGGAACACTGTTTCCATCTATGGTAATCGTCATAAGGGGTCTGTAAGCTGCGCTTTGTCTGATCCCTCACCTAGGACCTGTTTGCCTTGGGTGACCCTACTAGGGGCATAAAGCCCCAGACAACATAGCTCCTAGAATCATTGGACACTCAAACCCCTCCACCACGGTAATATGGCAACCCAGGGAGGGGCATTTATTTTCATGAATGGCATTATTACCTGATTACCTTAATTGTAAAATATCTTCCCCACATGGAAAACAATTCATTTTAAAAGGTTTAAACACGATAGGATGGGGATAAAAAACAAATCATACATAGGACAATGGTAGCCCATTCAACAATGCATTTTGAATGGGAGTCAATTGCACAAAAAATGCCAACAGGACACAGATTACTGTACTCTGTACTGTTAATAAAGAATATGAAATCATGAAAAATTTAAATCACCCAATAAAATTTTTAACAGGATAGGTCTGGACTTTAGCTGGGCCATTTGTATACATACAGGGAAGGTCTTGCAAAATATAATTTAAAATACATCAAACCATGCCCAGGGAACCTACGTATCCTTTATCAAAACAATTTTCAAAGATGAGCAAGGTCTCATATTTTACTGCAGTCTCACAATTTAAATTCAAAATGTTATTCATGATTTGAAAATAAATAGTCAGGTCCATATCTTATCAAAACCCTATGTTCTGTATCAATTTTTCTTTATTTCAGCATAAGCAGAAATTTGGATTCTCACAGAGAAACAACACCATGTCAACGTTTGCTTTTCCAATTTTCATGTGGGCCGATTGAGGCCCACAGCTCATAAAACGCCCCGTTCTACTCTAGCGGATCATTAGGGGTATATGAGTAGCTTTGAATCTCTCTGAGCAGAGGCATTTCAAGTTAAAAATAACTTTAGTGTCTTCTGTTTGCATACACAAACATAAAATGTGCAACATTATTTGATGTTGCACAGTGCAAAATTTCTTTCTGCTGCCTTTTATTAGTGTCTTTTTTATTTTATCAAACACCAATAGTACATGATATATCAAAAACTTGTTTGCAATATGGGAACAGTAAAAGAAAAAAAAATCCTGATTAGAACTCAAAAATACCTAATTTGGAGGAATGATGTCCTCTTGCATAAAGTTAGCATACCTTCAGCTTTCACCGGAGAACCGGGGTCTAAAACTCAAAAACAAGAGTTGTGTTCTGAGCATCCGCTACTCTCAAACCATAAAAGCAAGAAATCAGCAGCCTGTCTCAAGTTCCTGAGGAACATCTCAAATGTACCAACAAACTGAAAGTTAAAAGTAGATATACTGTTCCCCAGTTTAAAAAAATCCACATTATTTCTCCTGAAAGCAAGCCTTAACTTCTTGTCCCTTCATGTGGCAAAACATTTACAAGGAAGGCTGAGAAATGTGACATTACAATGTTTTAAATGTGGCTCCTTGATAATGTTAGATAAAGATTTGTGACACAATTTAAGTTGTGTGGTTAAAGGAATTAAATATCGATATAGAGTCCAATTCAAACCAACATTTCCACAAAGCCTTCATTATTGTGGACGGAATGAGAGTCGCTTATGTTTCAGCTCACAGCGAAGCAGACTGATGCGGGATCTAATGAGAGGTTTTGGGGAAAGAAGTCCTCTGTCTTCAGGCGAAATCCTGCCACTCAGCGCAACACCAGACAAATGTGTGTTTGTCTCTGCATACAAGTGTGTGTGCAGACGTGGTTTTGTGTGTTTGTCCGTATGTGTCCTCACTGTCTCCATGCCTGACTGTGTGTCACTGTGCAGCCATGTGAGTGAGTGAGCTGTTTTATTGCCCAGGGACCTGCTTCCGGACATCCACAACCTTTAGGCCTGCATGTAGGAGGTGATGTCTCGTAGGGGGACAGTTTTGGTTTTTGCGGGGAGATTTTGGGTTTTGTGTGTTGTGTGGGGTTGTTTTGAGTCATTTCCCCTGGTTGATTTGCCCTCCTATGCAATCCACTAGATTCTTATTTAAAAAAAGGTTATGTCCCTGATTAAGGTCATTTTTTATGCTTTTTTATTAAATCCCTTTTTTAGAAGCTACAGGAATATTATTTTGTTTAACTATGACCCTGTAATTAATTAAAATATAATTTGCTAGCATTTCCCACAAGTTTAAAGGCCGCCAGTGATTTAAATTGATGTTGCATTCATTTAATAGGGCCTAAAATCCCCATTTGCAAAAAATAATAATACATAAAATTGAGAAATGTCCACATATAAACATTTATATGTAGACATTAAAAATAAAACACAAAAGTTTCCCCCTTTTTTACAAAAACTCCCCAAATTTTTGCTTATTTGCTGTTTTTCAGCTTTTAACTTTGTTCTCTCTTTTTTCTTTAGAAGCTACACCCGACCGACTCTGTGCCTACCTGTGACACCTTTTTTTGGAGGGGGAATGTCCCAGCTTCGCTGGCAAAAAACTTAATGCTCCCCCTTACCCATGATAGCATTCACTCTCCCGGATGAGCATTAGGAAGGGCAGTCACTGGCGTGATTTGCAGCAATCCCTCATACTGAGCATGCAGTACGACAGTGGAGAGGAAAAAAACCCCCCTTTTAAAAGGAAAAACTCAGCAGAAACCAGGCTCAGTATGGCGGCCACTTTCCACGAGACTGGGGGGTTTTAGAGAAAAGAGCAGAGACACAAAGATAAAAAAGAAGCACTGACCAGGGTGTCCTTTCTAGGGAAGGAAAAATAAATGTTAATGGATGTAGCTCCTTTAGTTTTCACTAGAAAGAAAGAACAGATAAACTCTGAGCCAGTTTTTAAAGGGTTTGAGTCTGAAAGGGACATGGAGTTAGTCACAGTAAAAGCTCACAGTAGCTTTGGGGCTAGGAGAGGAAAGGGTTAAACACTGAAAGACAGAGCCATGTGGATCTCGGGAGGGTGAGCATTAAGTTGTTGCCAGCAGAAGCTTGGAGGATTTTCCCCTCCAGAAAGGTGTCACAGGTAGACACAGAGTAGGGCCAGGTGTGGCTTCTAGGGAAAAGAAAAGAGAGGAACCCAAATAAAAGCTGAAATAACAGCAAAAAATACAAAATTGGAGAGTAGTGTGAGAATGTAGCGAAGAGGGTGAAAGTGGTCATTATGTCCTCCAGCAGCCTAAGCTATAGCAGCATAAACTACAGAGATAGCTCAGGATAACCTAAGCCACTCTAAAACTATAAGTTTATCAAAAAGGAAAGTTTTAAGCCTAGCCTTAAAAAGTAGACAGTTTGTCCATCTAGAGCCCACTGATGGCCATTTTTTTACATAAAAACCACAACGATTTGGGATACCTCTCTCTGTCAGATTGGCCAAAAACCATTGGAAAAAAAGGGGGGTCCTACAGGTAGCAGAAATGGAGGGTGTGTTTGCACCTCAACCATAACTGAGCCGGTTTAGGCTAAACCTGACTCCCCCTTACTCCATCCAACAAGGGGAGAAGAAGATAGCTCAGGATAACCTAAGCCACTCTAACTATAAGCTTTATCAAAAAGGAAAGTTTTAAGACTAGCCTTAAAAGTAGACAGGGTGTCCGCCTCACGGACTAAACCTGGGAGCTGGTTCCACAGGAGAGGAGCCTGATAACTAAAGGATCTGCCTCCCATTCTACTTTTAGAGACTCTAGGAACCACCAGTAAACCTGCAGTCTGAGAACGAAGTGCTCTGTTTGGAACATATGGAACAATCAGATCTCTGATGTATGATGGAGCTAAATTCTTGGAGTCTCATAGGCTGTTTGGTGTTCAGTAGCTTCACTACTGCTTTCGAAACGGCAAGGGAAAAGCTGATTGCTAATCAGACGACTGAGAGCTGCAAGTAATTGGACGGAGCTGAACTGCAGTGTCACCAATTAGCATTTGAGACTGTGGAGCGGAGAGATACGCAATATAATTATAGCAATTTTCCCTTTTTCCTTCCTCTGTGAGAAATAAGAATACACATGCAAAATGTTAAAGGGAGGAAGAAGCATACAGAGGAGAGTTCATAAAACTTTAAGAATCTTTGTGGAAGGAAACATGACACAGCAACACGGAGTAGTATTGAGACCCTTTATGCCAGTTCTACAAAAGACTGTTATTACATTACAAACATATTATTTATTTTTTGTAAATGTTGCAATAGCTTCTAAGTTGTATTGTAAACTTGGCTTATAGTACTTCAGGCAGCAATGATGATAAACCTCTTAGAGGGTGCTTATTTACAGGTCAGATGGAGGCATTTAATTGTTCCATTATTAAACTAATTGGTGGGGTTTTAACAGACCCAAACAGCTTAATGTTTAGGCACAAGGCATTGTTGACCAGCCCTTTGCACGAAGAGCACTGATGGCATAAATATTGAGGAGCTATGAAGATTGTGATCCCATCATTGACCATAGAGAAATCAGGTTGATTTTTCTTTTTGTAGAAAAGATTTTTTTTTGAATAGTACAACCTCCTGTAAGAGCCCTATCGACTACTCTCAGGTGTAGTGGGTGTGGTTTTCACCTTTTTATAACTGTACACTTGTCTTGTGGAAATAATCTCTAGACCCACAATGCCTTTCATTAAAGCTGACAGGCCACATAAAGATCCACACACTCTTCAGAGTTAAACAGTTCAGATGAGTTAGGGTTGAAATACAGTATATATATATATATATATATATGTATACACTGCTCAAAAAATAAAGGGAACACTCAAATAACACATCCTAGATCTGAATGAATTAAATATTCTCATTGAATACTTTGTTTTGTACAAAGTTCAATGTGCTGACAACAAAACCACACAAAAATCATCAATGGAAATCAAATTTATGGATTTGGAGTCACACACAAAATTAAAGTGGAAAAACACACTACAGGCTGATCCAACTTTGATGTAATGTCCTTAAAACAAGTCAAAATGAGGCTCAGTATTGTGTGTGGCCTTCACGTGCCTGTATGACCTCCTTACAACGCCTGGGCATGCTCCTGATGAGACGGTGGATGGTCTCCTGAGGGATCTCCTCCCAGACCTGGACTAAAGCATCCGCCAACTTCTGGACAGTCTGTGGTGCAACATGACGTTGGTGGATGGAGCGCGACATGATGTCCCAGATGTGCTCAATTGGATTCAGGTCTGGGGAATGGGCGGGCCAGTCCATAGCTTCAATGTCTTCATCTTGTAGGAACTGCTGACACACTCCAGCCACATGAGGTCTAGCATTGTCCTGCATTAGGAGGAACCCAGGGCCAACCACAAGAAATGCCACCCCACACCATTACTGACCCACTGCCAAACCTGTCATGCTGAAGGATGTTGCAGGCAGCAGATCGCTCTCCGCGGTGTCTCCAGACCCTGTCACGTCTGTCACATGTGCTCAGTGTTTCATCTGTGAAGAGCACAGGGCGCCAGTGGCGAATTTGCCAATCCTGTTGTTCTCTGGCAAATGCAAAGCGTCCTGCACGGTGTTGGGCTGTGAGCGTCGGGCCCTCATACCATCCTCATGGAGTCGGTTTCTAACCTCATGGAGTCGGTTTCTAACCTGCTTCCGGACATCCACAACCTTTAGGCCTGCATGTAGGAGGTGATGTCATCAGTATGGGACAGTTTTGGCTTTTGCCGGGAGAGTTTGGTGTTTGTGTGTGTGTGTGTGTGTGTGTGTGTGTGTGTGTCTGTGAGTCACTTCCCTGGTTGAGTTTGCTCTCCTATGCAATCCACCAGATTCTTTGTAAGAAAAGGTTTTGTGCTCTGACTTAAGGTCATTTTTATATCTATTTTTATTCACGGCCCTTTTTTAGAATGCTACATGAATATTATTTTTGTTTAACTATGAGTCCTGTAATTAATTATATATACTAATTTGCTAGCATTTTACCACCAGCTTAAAGGCCGCCAGTGATTTAAATCTGATGTTACATTCACTGTTAACTAGGGCCATAGAATGTTATGTTATGTTATGTTATATGTCCACATATAAACATTTATATTTAGACATTAAACAATAAACCACATAATGTTTCCCTTATTTACAGAACTCTCCAATTGGAGTCGGTTTCTAACCGTTTGTGCAGACACATGCAAATTTGTGGCCTGCTGGAGGTCATCTTGCAGGGCTCTGGCAGTGCTCCTCCTGTTCCTCCTTGGACAAAGGCGGAGGTAGCGGTCCTGCTGCTGGGGTGTTGCCCTCCTACGGCCTCCTCCACGTCTCCTGGTGTACTGGCCTGTCACCTGGTAGCGCCTCCAGGCTATGGACACTACGCTGACAGACACAGCAAACCTTCTTGCCACAGCTCGCATGGATGTGCCATCCTGGATGAGCTGCACTACCTGAGCCACTTGTGTGGGTTGTAGAGTCCGTCTCATGCTACCACAAGTGTGAAAGCACCACCAACATTCAAAAGTGACCAAAACTTCAGCCAGAAAGCATAGGTACTGAGAAGTGGTCTGTGGTCCCCACCTGCAGAACCATTCCTTTATTGAGTGTGTCTTGCTAATCGCCAAAGATTTCCCCCTGTTGTCTATTCCATTTGCACAACAGCATGTGAAATTGATTGTCAATCAATGTTGCTTCCTAAGTGGACAGTTTGATTTCACAGAAGTTTGATCAACATGGAGTTATATTGTGTTGTTTAACTGTTCCCTTTATTTTTTTGAGCAGTGTATATATATACAGGGGTTGGACAATGAAACTGAAACACCTGGTTTTTAGACCACAATAATTTATTGATGTGGCAGCCCAAACCATCACTGATCCACCCCCATCCTTCACTCTGGGCATGCAACAGTCTGGGTGGTACGCTTCTTTGGGGCTTCTCCACACCGTAACTCTCCCGGATGTGGGGAAAACAGTAAAGGTGGAGTCATCAGAGAACAATACGTGTTTCACATTGTCCACAGCCCAAGATTTGCGCTCCTTGCCCACTGAAAACCGACGTTTGGCTTTGGGGCATGAGTGACCAAAGGGTTTTTGGCTATAGCAGCCCGGCGTGTATATTGACCCTGTGGAGCTCCCGACCGGACAGTTCTGGTGGAAACAGAGAGTTGAGGTGGACATTTAATTCTGCCGTGATTTGGTCAGCCGTGGTTTTATGTTTTTTGGATACAATCCGGGTTAGCACCCGAACATCCCTTCAGACAGCTTCCCTTGCGTCCACAGTTAATCCTGTTGGATGTGGTTCGTCCTTCTTGGTGGCATGCTGACATTACCCTGGATACCGTGGCTCTTGATACATCACAAAGACTTGCTGTCTTGGTCACAGATGCGCCAGCAAGACGTGCACCAACAATTTGTCCTCTTTTGAACTCTGGTATGTCACCCATAATGTTGTGTGCATTTCAATATTTTGAGCAAAACTGTGCTCTTACCCTGCTAATTGAACCTTCACACTCTGCTCTTACTGGTGCAATGTGCAATCAATGAAGACTGGCTACCGGGCTGGTCCAATTTAGCCATGAAACCTCCCACACTAATATATATATATATATATATATATATTATTACATGCAAATAATTAGGGCTATGATCTCTGAAAGGTTGTCCTACCATTAACCACACCAGCACCCTACATTGGACTTGAAGCTTCCAATCTAAGGTAGATGCTAAACCTGGACAAGACTTTCTTACATGGAATACAGATTCCTTAGAATGAAGTTTGTGAAGTGAAGAAAACATGTTATATTTGATGCTTAAACAACACGCCCTTTCCTAAAAAAAAAAAAAAAACACAATCCTTGTATGTCCCAAATATGGACTGGATTGTTCTGGACCGCAAAACCAATTATCGGTGAACTCTTTATTTGTAGAAATCCTTTACAGACACAAATTATGTTTTGTAGAATCTGTTATCACTGTAGAACGATCTGGTTCAAATTTGACCACTATAAATATTATAAGACTGTATGCAATTGATTAAATTTGTCCAGAGTTGATCTAAAACTGCTCAGATTCACACAGAGTAGAAGGCTCTATATACTTTTCAGTAAGTAGCTTTCTTAGAGGTTTAACAATCTTGACTCTTCCACTTCAATGCACTACGAAAGTTCTCCAGATGTTTACCCCTTTTTAAGAAAGTTTTTTCTAAGCAAAGCTTGCAAGGTGAAATTATGCATAAAAGGTCCCTCTGCTGCTACCTTTATGTGTGACTCTTAGTAGTAGAGCAAAACATAGCTCAGCAGAAATATGCTTTGCTCCCAGAGTTGGAAGCCTCTCCTCAGCCTTTTTCAGCGGTCAGAGTTGATTTGCTGCCTCTGCTGATAGAAAGCTGTTTCTGATCACGAGCTATTTGTGGCCGATGTTCAACGAATAGCTTATTGATTTTTTCTTTGCCTGCTGGTGTTTAGATGTTTCATGGTGTTCTCCTTGCTATTTCTATAGTTGTTAGCTTAAGATAAGCTGCATCAGTTAAGAGCAGAAACACACATTAATGCACTGGCTTTTTTAGTTTATACTTCAACATCCTCAGTTTGTTTAACCAGTTTAATTGCTCTTACCTGTAGCTGAGCAGTCTTGAAAATGAATACTATAACTAAAATGTGGTTCAGCGAAGTGTTAAGAAACCCATAGGATACTCTTCTTCGTTTTATCCATTCTCCTCCCTAATGCCTCTGTAATGGCAACGATTAGCCACTCTGCTCCATTGGTTTGATGCCTAAGCCCAGGCCTTGTAGCCCATTAATGGAGAGCTGAGGTAACGCTGTCAAAGTGGGAAATAATCTGCCTGAATGGATTTAAAACCTACCCAGTGGAGAATACTCTGAATATAAATATAGAGGATTGTTGCAATCTTTAATTGTTCTGGGAATAATCCATGTAATAGGGGTCATTGTTAAAAATAGTGTCTGTCTCAATTGCCCAATAAAGACTCTGAGACTACATCGACACATACAGGAAGAATTGTTTTTTCATTGACATTTTATTTGATCGATATTGCTTTTCAGCAATTGGAAACAAATGCAGACAATGTGAAGTGCTTCCCAGAAAAGATGGAATGAAAAAAAACAAAAAACGCATAACACTGATTCTTGAGAATCGGAACAAAGCAAGTCCTACCGAGAAAAGCCTATATTTTTATTTATTTATTAAAAATCAAGACATTCATCACGACAGTATTCAATAGTACAAGTTACATCTAGCGTAACACTGTATACCAAGATACCAAGATTTAAACGGTACTCCAGGGATTTATTTATACATAAAACTATTTTTGGAACAATAATTATATTATTTAACCTTGTACTAATCTTTTAAACCTCTGACTTGTAGAGGAAGGACAGGTTGGGGCCTGCTTTGTATGGTGTAATTTCTTCAGAATTCCTACAATTTAATTATGTATTAAATTTAAGTCTCAAAATGTAAATCCACCCAAACAACGTTATTGTTTTTGCATCAAGATGTTGCTTTGCCAGTGCTTTAGTCCAACAACTATCTATTTACGTGTCTGGCCTGAGCAACAGCAGAGTAATGCATGAAGAGCAAGGAAGAAAAGACCTTTGGCCATGTTGATGGAGGAGATGAGAAAAGAAATGGATATGGGCATACGATGACCACTGGTGGCTAGCCAAGACAATTTCTGTGGATACTGAGCATCAAGATGTAAAAGTGGAATTTCTGCCAATCAGAATGGTAAAACTAATAATGGCAGAAAAGATGTCTCCAGTTTAGATGTACAGTTTTAACTGTATCCCACACCTACACACACACACACACACACACACACACATACCCTGACTCTTCTCCACCTCACACAAACACATGCCATGTGAAATTTAAAAAAATGAAAATCATGATTCGGACCTAGCAAATAGATAACTGGCACAGAAATTAATTATCTGTGTGATCCTTTTCATTAATATTTCCAGTCAGCTACTGTACCAGTGATGTACCAGTGAACCCACATTCAAAAGTAGGTGGAGGAAGACTAAAAGAGATGGATATGAAGGACATGGGGGGGAGGAAGACAAAACAAAAGCAGAGGATGACGTGGAGGAAAAGAGAAGAGGAATACATATTTGTTTGAATAGTTTGAAAACAGCACTATTTAGGATTTCGTCAACACCGTAATTTGACAAAGAAGTCAACTCCTTTGTCAACTCCTTTGTATTTCGTTACATGTCACAGTAACCAAATGTTATATCAACGTATATTTAAAATCTTCATGTTGGATTGAAAAAAATAAAATTTATTTGGTTTTAGAGTGTCTGACGAAGTTGACACAAAATGTTCTGGAGTGAAACCTTTTTATTTTATTTAAATGTGTTTCTGTTCAGAACCTGTTCCTTTACATGGTTAAATAGATTAAACATTTCTTTACATACACCTCCAGTGTATGTACATACATCTCTCACCTTCAATTTCATTAGCAATTTTCTGATTCAGTTTTAGCTTCTGTTTTTTTAGTAGGGTATGCTCCTACTACATTTCATCTATTTAAAGTGGAACTAAACCCAATGTAAAAGCATAACTCTGCCCCAGACAAATTTTGAAAATTGCCACCAAGTGGGCAGTGCCAAGTGTGGGGATGAGCGGAGGGGGTTAATTTGGGGAGTGGTAAGGAGGACGAGAGAAAGTGGCAGTTAGCTTAATTTGACACATTGAAACATGGAGTGACCAGAGCCACGCTTGTAGTTTCGCCATGGACAGATCTTTTGAGGAGGGGTATTTTTCACCTGCCTCCTCACTAGAGGTTGAGGGAGGCTTTATGGAGCCCAGCAGGCCTGAGCCTTATCAGTTGAAGGATTCACCGATGCCATAAGCCAGGCGCTGCCAAGGCAGTGGAGGACAGAATGGGTCCAGTTTCTGAGTGGTGAAGTGATGATAGCAGTATCATTGCTAACATGTTCTAAGCATTTACAAACTTTCAGAAAGTTTACATGTAGATTTATATTATCTCAAGTATGGCATATGATTGAAGGTATAAAGCACAAAACGTTATGATCAATGCTCCCAATTCCAACTCCTGACTCGCTACGGGGGCATGTGTCTGAGTGAAAAGATTTTATACCTGAACACGGGGCTGTGACGTAGACATGTACGAAGCTCTACCATTTGAACCAATAGGAAAATTCAGCTGCAGTACCAAGATGGTTTTAGGACTAATATTGCAGAATTAAACAATTTTAGATGAAAAAGTAAAAAAGAAAAAAATCTGCAGTAAAAAAGATGGCACCGTTAAGGCCCAATTTATACAGTGTATGTGGGTTTTTTTGCTGTTGAAATATTTCTGCTTAAGTTCAGCTTCTTCAGTAAATCAGTTCACCAATTTAACAGTCACACTGCATTTTTGCAGTAAATGTGTGTTTTTCTAGTTAAAAAAATTTTTTTGTCCTTATTCTTTATTTAATTTATATATATTTTAGAAGTTTTTTTCCAGTTTTAGAACCTGTTCAGCGGTTAATTACTTCGCAAGTACGCTGACGCCGTTTTTCTAAACCTAAGGAAATGTTATCTAAAACCATCATAGGAGGAATTCTTTAAGTAAAACTGAAAACTGTTATCTCAAACATGACAATTGTTAAGACAAATAATGTCCTTTAATCAGATTTAAATGCAAGATCAATGTGGTTTAGTAAACGCTGAAGGTTTAACCTGTAAAAGTTTGTTTAGAGGTTGAGAAATTTTGCTTCTCAGAAATTTTTAGATTACATTGTGCTTTGATGATTGATGTGGTGAAGTGGATGGTGGGGAATCATTGCATAATTAAACTGGATATTTTTTTTACCACCATGGAGGGAAACCATCGTGGGTTCCTTCAACCAACTGGTTTTCCTCCAGCATCAGCAGTCAGCAAATTGTCCTTGTCACTGGAGGGCATTTCATTTCCTGGTTGTGGAGCCTCTGAGGTCGTCAACAGACTGAAGAAGCCCCAACTGCTGCCTCTTCAACACGCTGGCTCTGAAAATGTCACGCTTATTACAGATCTAATACCCTTAACAAAGTTGTCATCTCCATTCTGAGGCATTGAAGGAAGCATGCACACAGACACTGACAAGTTTCTCACAACTTGACAAAGATGAGAATTGTTCCAGAGCTGCTGCTCTCAGCTGTTTCTTAAGCACTTCCTGTTGTTAGGACTTTGGATGCACTTGTTGTGAGTTTTGACAAAAGCTGTGAGGTTGAGAAAGGATCTTTGTTGTTGGCTTGATAACTTAGCCAGATACTTAGCCGGATACTGAACTTTAAAACAGTGTGTGTGAGAACAGGAGAGCTTGTTCTTTGTTGGAGAGCATCATGTTGCTCGGTGACCTCTCGCTGCTCTTTACTGTCCTGTACACCCCCTAACTGCCTGTGGTCACTGTGGTTTTGTGTATAGACTCAGATTTCTAAAGAATTTCTCTCTTCTTTGTCAGATTTGCTCCTTGGAAGCTGGAGCTGGTGGGCAGTAAATTACTGTGAACATGCTTCTCTGTGACTGTACAGTTTTCTGTATTTTGTTTTGTACTTCTGCAAAAACCGCTAAAAGCAGTAAATGAACGCTGTTTGAAAATTTGTAGTTTGCAGAGTACAGTTATATAATGCAGGGTAAAAAACATAGTGACATTTTCAAAAGAACCAAAATTATCATGTAAGCAACGACGCCTTAGTATTCTTGGTATTTAGTTTAGCTTGGGTTTTTTTGTCTGGGCAACATTTAACTGGAACAAGCTCCACATCTTTATTGTCTTCATGTAGAAGACAGAGCACAATATTTACTTTTCAGTTAAGTGAAATGTCAGTTCACAATTGTTTAAACCAATCACAGAAAACTGCATATCCAAGGTTCAAAACACATTACACTAATTAAAAAAATAATGGTTTTTAATATACATCATATAACAGTCAGATAGCTGCATTTTTTATGTTGTCTGACTGTTAATAAATTAGGAAAAAAGACAAAACCGTCCTGAGAAAAGTGTAACTGGTATAGAAGTAAAGCAATTTGAACAAATGTATTATAAAAAGACACAAACATGGAAAAACATAACTGGCCTCCATCACAACCCAGCATCACAATAAGCAATTTTTAAATCAAAGGACATGTTTTACATTGGATTTTCACTGGATCATTCTAATGCAAATGCTTTGGTCTAAACCACTCCATTTAAGTTCTGGTTGTATAGTACTGTTGTGATTATTATTATCAATGTATTATTTAATATTTAATGTTAATAATTTAATATTGTACTAAATAATAATTCGGTCTGCTAAGTGTTGTCCGGTGAATACCAGCCCAATAAGGCGGTGGTACTAGGACAATAGTGAAAGGGGTGAGCCAAGCTCTGACATTACTGAACAGCAAAACAGAGAATAAATTCACACAATTTCTTCAAATACAAGAATTTATAAAGTCAACTCAAAGTCCAACATATTTCAATAAACAAACTCTTTACTACACTTGAACAATCCAACTAAACTACCAAGCCAAATGAAAGAATAAGGAAGACCAACTATGTACAATCTGAACAAGTGAATCAAAGATGGTTAAAAACTATGACCAATAAAGTGATGCAACATTACCATTCAATGTTATTTATGTCTGAGAACAAGTCTCAAGGCTTTCAGCTGATGCATTGTCTGGTCCCTCTATTGGCTGCTGTCCGCAGCCAGAATGAGGCCGAGCAGAGGGGGAAAGGTGTCTTTGGGTCAAAGATTCCAGCTCTGATTCCTCTTCCTGGGCTGAGCTGGAAGTAGGTTAATGCGATTTATTTAGAAAGTTCCAGAAAAGTTCATACTGGCCTTTAATGTTGTAACCCATGTTTATTCATGGCTGGGGTCCCAACAGTTAGTGTTCTTGAAAGGTGGGCCTCCACACCTGTCTTTTGCAGCCTCCAACAGTTTTTTTTTTATGGTTTGAGCCTTTTTACCTCTTGATTATTTGTCTTTGTGACTCTTTGCAATGTGTTAATATGTCTCATCATCAATCTAAAAACTGTGTTAATTGTCACCACAAAAACTGATTCCAAAGTTTGCAAAACACAACATTATGTCACAGCCCAAACATTTCAGCATTGTTGTAATAATGAAGCAATTCATGTTTCTTGGGTCATTAACCTTCCTTTTGCTGTTAAATTGACTATCTTCTGAATTTTTATTTTTTACATTTGGTCTGCTTTTAATTTACATGTGACATTTAATTTTGACACAACGAGTTATTTAAGCAGGACCCCTTGTTTTTTAACCTATGAACATAAGGTTGATGGGTACAATATGCCGTTATTTGTCTTTGAAGACAAGTGCTTCTCTAATGAAAGTTGCTCACAGAATGTTCGTTTCCAACAATGAAAACAGTTAATATATAATCTTATAGTTGATTCTACGATAAGCCTTTGTGAATTTCAGACATTATTAATCAAAGAAATATATTTCAAGCATATCACATTCTTACTACCCACTTTTACACAACAGAGGGTGGTTTTACCTTTATTATTATCACATAATCAATATGGTGAGTAACTAAATCCACTAAGTATTGACAGATTTGTAACTAACCACATGCATCACTCTCCTCTCTCCAGCTGTTTCCTGTCATTGTTACTGGTTGCCGCTGTGGTTTGGAAAATCAAACAGACCTGCTGGGCTTCCCGACGTAGAGAGGTAGGACACACTTATTCCTGTGTGTTTACAATATGCATCTTCATCTGTGTCGGATCATGTACAGGTAGAGTGTCGTCGAGCTGTGTGTGTGTGTTTGATGCAGCTCACACACTGATCCATTTGTCCGCCCACAATTTGTGAAGGGTGCATTAATGTCACGAGGGAGAAAAAAAAAGGAGAAGGAATATCTGCTTAATGAGTGTCGCCATGACAGTAAACAAGGCCATTCCCCTTAATTAGTGCTCCTTATGAACCAATTAACTCAGACGAAGTGATACTAAATGAAGTGGAATGGAGTGATGTATCACTTAAAGCATCAACAGATGCTGCATCATTCTAGATTTAGTCTTGACCCTTCCAGGCATGCACACACACACACACACACACACACACACACACACACACACACTCTCGTTTTGCTATATGTAGTGAGGACCATGTGTTGACTCCCATTGACTTCCATTGATTTTCAGTCATTTTCAACCCTTTCTATGCCCTAACCCTGACAATAACACTAAACCTAACCATTACCAGTGCATTCCTAACCCTAACCTCAACTTAAACTCAATTCACACCTTAGTCCTAAACCTAACCGTTAGCAAAATAGGTCGTGAGGACCAGCAAAATGTCTTCACTTTGGTACCAATGGTCCTCAATTTGATGGTAAAATCGGGAAAATGGTTCTCACTGTGATGCCAAGACAGGAACACACACACACACACACACATATAAAAGAGCATGAATAGTGAAATTTTCTCCCTAAATCAATTCATGATCACCAATATTCAACATAGGTAATTATCAATTACAAAAGAGGACTTGTTTCTAAATTCCCGCTGTTATTTTGATCTTTATCTTTTAAGTAATCATTAAGAATAAATATTAATTATGATTAGATTGGGTGGGCTAGTACTGGCTAAGTTCCACCCTGCTCATCATACTGACAACTGAAAGGTTCTATTTTATTTTGTGCTCTGTTTTTTATGAACGCTATCACTGGAGCAATGCAAGCTTATTGATGTAGCGCCAGTCATGTAGAAGGTAATTCAAAATGCTTTACAGGAAAACAAGAAAGACAAGAAAATCACATTAAGAGCAAGAAATGCTGTAAAAGAACAAAAAGAAATGTAATACATTTTAAAGCTAATATGGAAGTGAACAAAAACAGCAATCCTTGGCCTTTCATCTTTATCATGCAGTATACAGGACACGTTTATTACTTCTGATGTGCTACCCCTTAAATGCCAGTTTTAGTAATTAATGGTTAGTAAAAAAAAATATATATATATATATACATTGCTCAAAAAATAAAGGGAACACTTAAACAACACAATATAACTCCAAGCAAATCAAACTTCTGTGAAATCAAACTGTCCACTTAGGAAGCAACACTGATTGACAATCAATTTCAGATGCTGTTGTACAAATGGAATAGACAACGGGGGAAATCTTTGGCGATTGCAAAACACACTCAATAAAGGATGGTTTTGCAGGGGGGGACCACAGACCATTCTCGTACCTATCTTTCTGGCTGATTTTTGGTCACTTTTTTAATTTGGGGGGTGCTTTCACCCCGTGGGGGGCATGAGACGACTCTAAAAACCCACCAAATGGCTCAGGTAGTGCACTCATCCAGGATGGGACATCAATGCGCTGTGGCAAGAAGGTTTGCTGTGTCTTCAGCGTAGTGTCCATAGCCTGGGGCCTACCGGACACGGCCATAACTTGAGACGTGGGGGAGGCCGTAGAAGGGACAACCCCAAAAGCAGGATGCTACCCCCGCCTTTGTGCAGGGGGAAAAGGGGAGATGCCAGAGCCCTGCAATGACCTCCAGCAGGCCCCAAATTTGCATGTGTCTGCCAAACGGGTTTGGGAAACCACTCCGGATGTTATGAGGGGGCCCATTTCCCAAATGGGGGTTGTGCTCACAGCCCAACACGTGCGGACGCTTTGGATTTGCCAAAAAAAAACACCGATTGGAAAAATTCGCCCCTGGCGCCCCCCGTGCTTTCACAGTGAAAGCGGTTCACACTGAGCACATGTACACGTGACAGGTCCCGGAACCTGTGGGGGCGTCTGCTGCCTGCAACTCCTTTAGCATGACTGGTTTTTGGGGGAGGGGCTAATGGGGGGGGTTGGGATTTTTTGTGGTTTGGGCCCCGGGTTCCTCCTAATGCGGCAATGCGGGGCCTCATGTGGCTGGGGGTGGTCGAGTTCCTACAAAAAAGAATTTAA